>MU225138.1:2396703-2411886 GCA_018584345.1 Thuja plicata | reverse complement strand
TTGTGAAGTCTACATACCATGTTCCTCTTGTCTGGATCCACAAACCCTTCTGGTTGTTCAATGTATACCTCTTCTTCAAGTATTCCATTTAGAAATGTTGACTTGACATCCATTTGATATAATTTGAGTCCTTTATATGCAACATAAGCAAGTAGTATTATTACTCCTTCTAGCCTAACAACGGGTGCAAAGGTTTCTCCATAGTCTATACCTTTCTCTTGTGCATACCCCTTGCATACTAGTCTTGCTTTGTTCCTTGTGACTTCTCCATTTTCGTTTAGTTTGTTCCTGAATATCCATTTAGTACCAATGCCATTCTTGTCATCTTATCATGGCACAAGTGACCATGTCTTATTCTTCTCAATCTGCTCAATTTTATCATTCATAGTACTTATCCATTCTTCATTATCTAGTGCAGCATTGACACATTTTGGCTCAAACTCACAAATTAAACAATTTGAGTTTAAAGACTTAATCCTTGTTCTTATACCAGCTTTCTTATCTCCTGTGACCTGGTCCTCTTGATGGTTTCTTCTTACATATCTGGCAAGTACATATATAGCTCTTTGTGTATCAGCTTGATCTTCATTACCTTGCACATTATCTTGATCATTATCCTGACCGTCGGTAACAACATTCTGACCGTCGATTGCAACATTCTGTTGTTCTGGAATTAAGCACTGTTTCTCAGGTAGAGTTATGGGTTCTTCACAATATACAAACTTGTTGTAGTCTTCTGGTTCTTTTATGCTTTCCAACTCATTCTTTTCTGCAAATTCATCAATCTTCACATTTGCACTTTCAACTATTTTGTTAGAAGCCTTGATTAGACATTTAAAAGTTTTGCTCTTGGTAGAATACCCCAAAAAAATAACTTCATCACTTTTGGTGTCAAGCTTTCCATTTCTATCATCCTTTAAGACATAACATTGACTACCAAATATTTTGAAGTAACTTACATTGGGTGTTTTACCATACCATAGCTCATAAGGAGTCTTCTTTGTGTCCTTCTTTAATTGTAGTATGTTAAGTGTATAAACAACAGTGCTGACAGCTTCCCTCTAGAAGATTTGGGTGATGTCCTTTTCTATCATCAGTGTTCTTGCACAATCAAATATTGATCTATTTCTTCTCTTAGCAATCCCATTTTATTGTGGTGTTCTTGGTACAGAAACCTGTCTTTTTATACCATGCTCATTATAGAAATTAGTGAATTCATCTGATATAAATTCTCCTCCTCTAATTGATCTTAAACATTTTAGATCCTTACCACTTTATTTTTCTACCATAGCCTTATACCATTTAAACATCTTGAATGCTTCAGATTTTTCTTTTAGAAACATGACTGTCATCATTCTAGAGTAATCATCAACAAAGAGAATAAAATATATATTTCCATAATAACTCTTTGTCCTCATAGGTCCACATAAATCAGTATGGACTAATTCTAGAATATCATCAGATGTATGGGCTTTGCTTTTGAAACTAGACTTTATCATTTTACCTTTTTGATAATTTTTGCACAGGATGTTGTCTGGTTTTGTCATCGTCGGTAAGCCTCTTACACTTCTTTTTCTGCTTATTTTCATCATGTTGTCAAAATTCACATGACACAATCTTTTGTGCCACAACCATATGTCTTCGTTTCTTGTCATTAAGCAAGTGGAATTAGTATCATTCATATAGAATAAGTTATCTTTAGTCTATTCACCGGTACCAATCAATTTTCCTGATTCATTGAATATCTTTGCCTTCTTGTTTTCAAATGCTACTCTGTGACTTGAATTATTTAGCTAAGAAACACTCAACAGATTATAATTCAATTATTTTACCCAATAAGCATTTTAATATTTAATCAGGTTATTCAACATTATTGTTCCTTTACCTTCAACTGGACAAGGTGTATAATTTCCCATTCTTACTGTACCACCATTATAGTATTCAAAAGTATTAAAATTTTCTTTGTTACCGGTCATATGGTGAGTGCAACCACTATCTATAATCTAGATATCATTCTTACTAACCTTGGATATGAGTAAAGTTTCTTCATACCTTTCATCTTCGTCTGATTCATCATTCATAGCTACAAATACTATCTCGATGTCATCATCAGGTTCGGTGTCAGCATCTTTATCTTTGTAAGCAGCTAGGTAGCTAGCCTTCTTGCCTTTGTCCTTGTAGTCTCAGGTATCCTTTCTTTCGGATTGTTGGTAACCTCTGTAATCTTTGTTATCACCTCTGTCAATTTTCTTCTCAAAAGATCTGTCATCACTTCTGTCATCTTTTCTTCTGTTAGGACATCTTGCAGCAAAGTGTCTAATCTCTTTACAATTAAAGCATACAAGTGGTAACTTGCCTTTGTATTTACCTTTGCCTCTCTATATTCTTCTGGCCATAAGTGCTTCTATTTCATCTAGATCTTCTTCTTCACTTTTACTTTCACTGTCCCTTCTAGATGAGCATCTATTATTGGATTTGCTTATTTTCATAGAAGACTTAAATGTAGACTTTAAACTTGGTAAGACACTATTGTCAAAGTTATTCATCTCAAATGAAATCAGTCTACCAATTAGGCTATCAGGAGTAACTATATTATTTTCTACTACTCTCATTTCTTGAATAGCAGAAACTCTAATAACATATACAAGTAGTAAGGTTCTTAAGATTTTACTTACCACTGTCTCCTCTTCAAGTGTACCTACAACACCTCGTATATCATTGACTACTATTATTCTTGTGCTGTACTGTGTGATGTTTTCACCTTCTTTCATTCTGAGATCATCAAAGTTTCCTCTAAGGCTTTTTTCCTTGGCTCTCAGAACATTTGTATAACCTCCATGTACAAGCTTCAGTTTGTCCCACATTTTCTCTGCAATTGTGCAATCCTTGACATCTTCAAATTTAGCATCAGAGAGTGAGGAAGAAAGCTCTATAACCATGCAGTTATGTTCATGCTTCACTCTCAATTGATCTACTATCAATGGTCCTTTAGGCAACACATATTCAATATCTAAGTATTGAGTAACATCATTACCAATACCTGATAAGTGGAGTCTTATCCCGCTTTACCATGAAGCAAAGTTGTCTTTGTTCAACTTGGGCACATCTCGTTTATTCATCTTGTGATCTTTACTTAGGTCTCGAAACCTTTCTTCTAAGCATACAAGCTCTGATACTAATTGTTAGTAATAACTGAGAGGGGGGGTGAATCAGTGGCCTCAACAATTTATCGTTTAAACTTTAATCCACCTAAGATTATTAAGTCCCTACAAGATGCATGCCATGAAATACTTGAAATAATTAACTGTCTGTCGGTTTACCTTGTATGTCCTTATTCTCCTTGATAACCAATAAGCAGTAAAACTTATTTACCGATACTCAATAAATATGTAGAGTATACCAATAAATCCAGAAATGCATATGTGAAATGTAAAATAATAAAGTCATAAACCATACACACATCACACATAGATTTTTAACATGGAAACCCTGTTAAGGGAAAAACCACTGGGACCGGTACCCCAAATTTTCACTCTTTTGAAGTGAGCCCTATTAGGAGCCAACCCTATTAAAGGCTACAAACACACTGTTAAGTGTGACCTTGTTAGAGGATTTTATACATATAGGTTGTCACTTAGTATCTGGCATCTATTTTTCTACCATCCTTGTATCAGCCTCCTTCTTAGATTGTCAATAGGCTTTAGGCAAATCTTGCTAGCATCCTTGAATCAACCTTCTTCTTAGGCTGTCAATAGGCTTTATGCAAATTCAATGATACTTTCATGAATCAAAATTTTTGGCAATCTGTTAGGACATACCTCAATTATAGAAGACGGTTAAGTCCTGCTCTATTAAGAGAGTTGATGCTTCAATGGTTAAACTGAAACATTATCACCTGTTTCTAATGCAACTTTGAATTGCATATTTTCACATCTATTTAAGTACAATACCTCTCTAATCAATGAATCACTTCAATTCTTTGTTCTCCACACTTTCTGCTCTGTGATGCTGTGCTTCACTGTTCATCGGTGTCTGCAGAATTCTTTAGCTCTCCTTCAGCTTGATTGATCAGGACTGTATAAAGTTTATCCTTCACCAGTTTCTCTTCAACATCCTCTTTCTTTTCACTCTCCTTCTGTGTATTTGATGGCTCTTGGAAATGAATTATGCTTGTGTCTTATATAGACATGATATTCCTTAATTCATGATTCTTAATTCTTGATTCTTGATTCTTGGCATGAAAAACAATCCAACCAATTTGATTTACGACTTTAACTCCTGATTTATCTCGTAGTTATCTTCTTGCCAACTGTATAAATCTTCTTTAAATAAATTACTTAACTCTGGGTGAATAAAAAAAATAAAACAACCAGTTAAGTTTATCCTTAAGCTCTGCCAGCTAGATATTTTTTCATTTTCTGAACTCTTTGTTCTGTCAGTCAATTCTACAGTTTGTCGTCAGTGACAACTGCCAGTTCCGTCGGTGTAACTCCAGTTAGCTTCAGGATCTCTGTCCATCAGGCATCATAGGATTTTTCTTCATCAAAAAACACTATCTTCAGCTTGTCGGCCATCACTGTGACTTTTAATTTTCCTTTACTCATGGTGTGCACTTCGTCAATGTTGTCTATCACTTAGTGAATACTTGACTTTTATGCATTGCTGAAAGCATAATAATTGTTCTATTGATTCTATGAAGTCTTTGGCATTATGTACATGACTGTATAGATGATATCAAGTTGACATCAATGACAATACAAACCATTAACTGATTTAATGTCTTGCATCATCTTCAACTTAACATTATCAAACATTCAATCAGTTACATGTCATCAGATAATACTGACTCCAAACTTGACCAAATGAAGGTCAATATAACATTGCTGAGAGCTTGATAAAGATTTGAGAGATTGTAGGCATAGATATCTGGCTTGTTTAGCACTGCATCCTTCTATCCAATTGTCTCAACTTGATCAAAAGAAACTACCATGCCCCTAGTCTTTTGATAATGAAGTCAACTTTGATGTTTGAGAAAGAATTTATTTAATTTTAAGTGTGATCATGCCCTCTCGAGAATGAAATCGAAGGAAATATAATAAAATCCTTCTTTAGAATGACATATGAATGGGAAACATTTATTGGATCAAGGAAGAATCAATTAGAGAATGAGATAAAGTGAAAATGTGTTAAGAGAAAACACAATTTTACCAAGTTGACTACTTGAAAATTTTAATTGTGAGCTTGATAAAATGATGCATGACCAAGATTTTGATGTATGATGTGGAATTTGTTCATAGAGAACCATGAAAAATTGATTGGGTAAAGATGAAAAATCATTTTCTGAACATATAGAGCAATTCTGCATTTGTTGGAGACTGTCACAAAAATTTTATTGTGTTGTTGAAAACATTGTCCTTGTAATCGATTTCACTCCCGATAGATTTCAGAAGAACAAAATAGATGTGTAGATATGATTCATACTTTGATGGTGTACTTAGTCCTTATGATGATTTATAATAGATTCATGTGATGATATCATTTATGCTCTTTGATTATTACTGATATGTAGATGTGTTAGATGATTCTATGTGAATATGCAGATGTATATTTTTGAGATTTTCTTTATGCAAATATATGTATGGATGCACTTAGGATGTAAAAATGAAATACTTGAATGCTTTGTTTTTGTATTTTCCATTTTTCTCATTATGAGTGTAAAATGAATGCAATGGATATGCAGCAACATGAATATATCAGTAACATAGATTAAGTAGTCAAACTTAGATTTTGAATGAAACAATAAATCATTTTGAGGTCAAGTACTTATGTTGTTAAAATGAATCATGAAATCTTAAGTGCAACTAAATGTAGACTTCTAGGACTGTCACTGATCTTTTTACATTCTAGCATTTTATGATCATAGGGTGTTTGTGTAATAGACATCATTGGCTAGTACAATTGTCACTGATACAAAGAAAGTATGAATACTATTTTTATTGGATGCAATGTCAAAAATAAACCTAAGCATCATGGCATAGAGGCCAGGATGATTTGTTAGTTATCTCCTTTTTCTTTAAGAATCATCTTCTATTCATGTGAAATATAGGATATGTAACCTGCAATAACCTTTAATATTCATATCCTTGGGTACACAATGTGTCATACACCTTACTTAGAAGTTGATTAGAAACAGACAAGGAAATTGTTTCAACCTCACCATAGCTTACACATAAAAAGGATTGAGATATATGTGGTTATCCACTCATGTTGGAATCTCTTACCATAAACATCCAAATTAGGTGAAATTTATAGGATTTGAAACAATCACCACACATAGAAAATCAAGAAATTATTATGTCTCCTTTCCTTGCAACTCTTTTTCATTTAATAGACATCATGGAGTAAATCAGAAGACATAGCAAGCAACAATTGATAATCAGACAAAGAAAATTTATGACTGTTTACATGCCCCTAGTTTGAAACATCATTGGAACATGAAAAGAGTTATAATAAAATCAAGATCAGTCTATATGTGCTTATGTGGTATTGAGGAACACCGTTGATTCATTTTTAAATCACAGTAGAGAAATCATCAATTGCAACTTGGAATTAAGCATTGTATTTTTTATGCTTGAGTTAGAGATAAACGTTATCAGCAATTGCAATCCAATGTAGTGTTGAGAAACATTGTTTGATTAAAGTGTTGAGAAACACTAGTATGATGTCTATTATAGGTAGGTGGTGCTTAATAAACACCCTTGTTTGTGATAATGATGTTTTAATTCAAGTATTAAGAAATAATTTTTGTAGTGGCAAACCTTCCCAGACAAGGACCTAGTACAACCTAGCAACCAAAAAACAACAACCGAACATGCTAGCAGAGATGCCCCTAGTGCAAAATAACTATCACTAAGATGAAAATATAGACAAATTCCAGGCAAGGATAGGACATTTGTGAGAAATTTAGATTCAACCGATAGCAAAGAAGATGATCATGAAGGATTTGTTTCAGTAGTGCATTGATAGATGGAGCACAGAGTACAAGTGATGCCTGATTGCCAGGTTTTCACCACTCATAAATTTTTTATTTTTTCTACCAAGATGCCTATTTGATAGGTTTTTGTCAAGGCACTTTTTCTATTTTTCTATTTTTTTGTACTTTTTCTTTTCCACTATTTTTGACTTTCTTCAAGATCAAGTTTTGTTTTTTTTGGTATTTTCTCAGGATCAATTTAATTGTACAAGCCCTTTGGCTAGATGTCAAGAATAGAACCACTTCAATTGTAGGGTATTTATAGGATTAGGAAGGAAATATCCTTCAGGTGTAGCTAACTAATAAGCTCTTGTCCCAAAAGTTGTTGTGATAACAAAAGGCCACATCCAGTTAGGTTCAAACTTGTCTTTTTGTTCTCTGCTTGGTTGATTTTTAGGATTCTCTCTTAGAATGAGATCCCCTGCTTGAAACTATCGTGGCTTTAATTTATTTTTGTACCCCTTTAACATATTTTTTTGATAAACTTTGAGGTGATCAAATGATTTTTGTTTGTGCTCATCTAGCAGTTCTAGTGCTTGAACCCTATTTATGCGGTATTGTTCATCTGTGACAAGACCTTTGAGAGATACTCACAAATAAGGAATTTATACTTCAATTGGTAATATTCCTTCTGTGCCATAGAATAGAGAAAATGGGGTGGCTCCTATTGGGTTTTGGATACTTGTTCTATAGGCCCATAGTGTTGGATTCAATTGTAAATGCCAGTCTCTGCCAGACTTACTCACAATTATGTGTAGGATTTTTAGAATATTTTTATTTGAAGCCTCAACTTGTCCATTACCTTGAGGATAATAGATTGAAGAACAATGTTGAGTGATGTGAAACTATGCACAAAGGTCCTTGATATATTGGTTCTTTAACTGCCCCCCATTATCTATTACAATAGATGAGGGAACCCCATACCTACAAATGATGTAGTTCAAGATGAACATAGCAACTTGTTTTCCAATGGCTTTGATTAGCGGGACTGATTTGACCCACTTTGTGAAATACTCAGTGGCTATGATGATGTATTTGTGTCCACTTGAAGAATTAGGATAGATCTGTCCAACAAGATCAAAGGCCCATTGCTGGAATGACCAATGTTTCATAAATGGTATATGTTCTTTGTTTGGAGCATGGATAAGGTTTCCATGTGTTTGACATTTTTTACATGTTTTGGCATATTTCATTGCATCTTTTTCCATTATAGGCCAATAATATCAAACTCTTTGAAGTTTCTTAGCTAATGAAAAACTGTTTGAGTGTGATCCACATACACCTTCATGGACCTCTTTTAATGCGTGATCAGACTCTTCTTGTTCTAAAGACCTAAGTAGCATTCCGTCAAGACCTTGTCTATATACATTAGTAGTAATGAGTATGTAACACAATATTGTCCTAATTAAGGCTCATTTTTCATTTCTGGATAGGTCATTAGGTAAGTTTAAACTATAAGATAGGCAGTTATATTGACATATTTGGATTGGTCTTGGGCATTTAAGGCACATATAACTTTCAATTTAGGTGTATCAAATGTGGAAAAGGATAATTCTTCTACCAAGAAGTCATAGCAGAATTGATGTTCCTCCAGTTGTAACATAGATGTAGGAATTGCCATTGCATCTACAACTCTATTTTATGTTCTTGGAATTCGTTGGAATGTGATGAAGACAAAGTAATTTTTCAAATCTTAGGGCATCAAATTCTCATCTTTTGTTTGATATTCTCCATTCACTTGGTTGATGATGAGTTGAGAGTCACCATATACATGCAACTCTATGATTTTCCATTCAATAGCTAGATTGAGACCGTTTACCAATGCTTCATATTCTGAGATGTTTTTGGTGCATGTAAACATCATTTTGTATGCTTTAGGTATCTTGTATCCTTGAGGAGTGATAAACAACATCCCTGATAAACATTGTTGGTTTAAGAATTGTGACAATAGGTGGTTTAGATGGTTTTGCCTATTTGGATGAGGAATTAACCCCTTTAATCATGATTTGTTCTTGGCTTTGTGTTACTGCATTTGAATGTGTCAATTTTTCCTTGATACCTTTGATAGTGATCACATTGATTGATTTGTTCTTTATTTCCAACATATTGATCACATTATCGTTATGGGAATAGGTTTAATTGACTTCATTTCCTTTTCCTTTAGATGTTTCTCTTTTTTCATAGTTGGGAAATGGTTTATTATATGCTATGTGATCTTCATTAGATGTATGTCCTTCCACTTTGATCTTGCCTCCGTCAATGAGATCTTGTATAATGTGTTTGAGTTTAACACAATCATTAGTCTTGTGTCTTTTATTCTTATGGAACTCACAATAGGCATAATCATTCCACCACCGTGGTTTTACTTCTAGTTCCCATGGTTTTGACTCTGATACAATGATGATTTTTTTTTATCCAAGAGAGTCTTTAAAATTGTCTCAAGAGGTTCTCCTGTTGGATTAAATGTTCATTGTGGTCTAGATGTCCATGGCTTATTCTTGTTGGTTTCAGTGTTTTCTCTTGGTATTGTTGTTGGTACCTTAAATTTTTTTCTTCTTGTAGGCTGTTTGTGAGATTAAACACACTTGGTTTAGCATTCGCATTCAAGGCTTCAACCATTCCATCATTAAAAACATTTTTGTTCTTGTTCCACCATTTAGGTTTGTTGTTATAGTTGTTAGAGGATTTATTGTCACTTTGGAGTGTGATTTCTCCTTTCTTGACCATAACTTCTTCAGCACGAATGGCGTTCTTTATCATTATGTTGAAACTGGGAGAATCTAGCATTTATAGGGCATAATTCATTTTAGGTACTAAATTATTTAAAAAGATATCCATCTTTTCAGATTCAGGTATTGGTCTTGAGTACCTCGCAAATATTCTCCTCCATCATTGCAAAAAGTGTGTGAAGGATTCACCTGTTCGTTGTTTTGTATTGCAAAGATCCATCATGGTAACATTGTGTTGTGTTTTGTAGTAGTGCTGGACAAATGTTTGAATTAACTCCTCAAATGTTTTCACACTTGGTGTTAGTTTAGAGAACCATTCCATAGCATTTCCACCAAGAATTCTTGAAAATTTTCTCATCAAGTACATCGATTCGTGCATGTATTCTATGTTTAGGGCACAAAATTATCTTACATGGTCATGTGGATCTATTTCTCCCATGTATTTTTCATATTTGGGTCATGACATGTTAGGTGGGAATGGAACCATGTTTATGCTTTTGTCAAAAGGAAACAAACATATGTGCTCCAAGGAGTATTTTTTCGTTGGTTTCGTCTTCTCTTTCTTGAGCATTGTGAGTTCTGTTTGCATTTGATATAGTTGTTTCGAGAGTATGGAGATGGGTGTTTGTACCTCTTCTTCCTTCAATATTTCAACATCATAGCCTTTAGTAAGTTTAACTCCAAGAGAGGCTAAGTAAAGGAAGTATTTTTATTTATCTTCCACAATTATTTTCTCCAAGGTCCTTTGAAACTTCCTACTTTGTTTGAGTTTATTGTATTCTTCTTCCGATATGTCCTCATCACTTTCTGAATCAAACAAAGGACGATCGTGATTTATCTCTTCTTGAATTTCCCTTTCATCTTGAGCTTGGTTATATTCCTCAAAGGTAACACTCCATTTGTGATTAGGTGCATCGATTTTAGGTCAGTCTTGATCAAATAGGGGATTCATTCAAGATGTCTCTCCTTGCATAATTTAAGCAATCTTGGAGGTCTTTCTGAATTGTCAGCATGGTATTGTTTACATATTGTGTTAACCATGAAAGAAAGGTCTCAATTTTGTCGAAAGTGTTCTAATTGTGCCAAAAGGAATTTATGAATTGTCCAAATGTGTTTGTCCAAGTTGTGGTGAGTGTGAGTTTGATTGTTTGAAGTGATTGATTCTAATGTCAAAGGGTTAGAATGCCCTAATAGTGAGATGGGAACCAAGAATGTTTGTTTAGTGAGGTGACAAAATGATTTGGGATCAATTGTGATAGCCCTAAATAACATGCAAGGCAAAATTTTAATTAGATTGAGAAAAAGTGTCAAGCGGACCATCAAGAACAATAGATTATGACTGACAAGCAAAAAGGGTATCCAAAACTACACATTTTTTGAGTTTGACACGTGTGCAAGTAACCTTTGTCCTAGATGAAACTTACTAGATGAGAGCCTAGATATACAGGGTGTGAGCTTGTTCTTCCTAAATGCGACTCTATTTACCAGATGCAAGCCAAGATTTACCAAATGCGAGATTTCTTCCTAAATGCGACTCTGTTTCCTAAATGCGAGCCATGATATACCAAATGCAACTCTCTGATGGTTTTTTCTAATTTTGCCACTTTGTTTTGAAGAAAGTGAAAATTTGTCTAACTCTAGGGTCTGTCTGATGAATTCCAGAGTGTTTTTAAGCAACATAAATTTATGTGATTGTCAAAATACTGATTGTTTGGGGGTGTTTATCTTGTTACTTCAATTTTGACACATCAAGCAAGTTGTTTAAGGACCAAACACAACTATTCCCTACAATATATGGCATAGCATGAAAATATTTTCTCATAGACTCAGGTACACCCTCAAATACTAATCAGAATATGATAATCACCAAGCACGCAATGGCTCCAGTCATGATGTTCTATTATCCAGCTCCAAATGCAAGTGAGGGCATAAAATGATGAGTATCTTGGGGCAATTACTATTTGTCTTGCACAAATATTATCACCTTTCGGAGACAAATCAAGTGGTCTTAACTATAAAGTATTTTAATTTGGGCATCCATTCGCAACCATCCCCCATAGAATTGCACAACACAAAATTAAGGCATATAGCCCTATGAGCACCTAGATGAGTGTAGTCTCACAAGAAAGATTCAAGCGGGTCCACTCTACACACATCCAAGCATGTCTAAGGAATGATAGTCAAAATTCAAGGAGAAAAGTGATTACATCTTCCGAGGCTTTGGCCTTAAGGAAGCATTTTGATTATAGTGAGATGGAAGGGCTGGAGTTCACCTGTCGTCACTTGGGTCATTCCTAGGAGATTTTTTCCTCAACCGACAGGCACTCTAAAGTTAAAATCAAGAAAGAGGATTAGCGACTTATGAGTCTAGATTTTTGATTCTTCACAAAGAAGAAGAGCATAATCTCCTATCCTTGTCATTTTATCCTATCAAACACATCATGCAAGCTCTTTCCCTTGAATTGTCAAACTCAAAACGTAGTCCCCCATATCAAGTTTCTAATTTTCCAACTTGGGAAAAGAGCATATGATGACATGTAATTGATTGAATGTTTGATAATGTTAAGTTGAAGATAATGCAAGACATTAAATCAGTTAATGGTTTGTATTGTCATTGATGTCAACTTGATATCATCTATACGGTCATGTATATAATGCCAAAGACTTCAGAGAATCAATGGAACAAAGGTTATGCTTTCAGCAATTCATAAATGTCAAGTATTCACCAAGTGACAAATAACACTGACGGAGTGCACACCATCGGTAAAAGATAAAGAGAAGTCATAGTGATACCCGATGAGTAGAAGATAGTGTTGCCCGACAAAGCAAAACCACACAATACCCGACGAGCTGAAAATAGAGTTGCCCGATGAGTAAAATCCAATGATGCCTAATGGACGGAGATCCCAAAGCTGACTGGAGTCACACTGACGGAACTGTCAGTTGTCACCGATGACTAACTGCAGAGTTGACCGACGTAACAAAGAGTTTAGAAAATGACAAAATATCTAGCTGGCAAGAGCTAAAGATAGACTTAACTGGTTGTTTTCTTTGTTTTATTTGACCAGAGTTAAGTAATTGATTTAAAGGAGATTTGTGTAGTTGGCAAGAAGATAACTATGAGATAAATCAAGAGTTATGATTTAAATCAGATTGGATGGATTATTTTTCATGCCAAGAATCAAGAATCAAGAATCAATGAATATCATGTCTATATAAGAGACAAGCTTAATTCATTTCCGTATGCATGGGAAGGGGAGTAAATAGAAAGAGGATGCTGAAGAGAAACTGATGAAGAAGAACTTCATACAGTCCTAGTCAATCAAGCTAAAAGAGAGCTAAAGAATTCTGCAGACACCGACAAACAGTGAAGCACAACATCACAGAGCAGAAAGTGTGGAGCACAAAGAATTTAATTGATACATTGATCATAGAGGTAATGTACTTAAATAGATCTGAAAATCTGCAATTTAAAGTTGCATTAGAAATAGGTCATAGTGTTTCAGTTTAACAATTGAAGCATCAAGTCTCTTAACCGAGCAGGACTTAACAGTCTTCTATATATTGAGGTACATCCTAAGGAGTGCCAAAAAGGTTGATTCATGAAAGTAGCATTAGACTTGCCCGATACCTATTGACAGTCTAGGAAGGAGGCTGATTCAAGGATGGTAGCAATAGATGCCCGATACTAAGTGACAACCTCTATGTATAAAATCCTCTAATAAGGTTGCACTTAATAGTGAGTTTGTAACCTTTAACAGGGTTGGCTCCTAAAAGGGCTCACATCAGAAGAGTAAAAATTTGGGGTACTGATCCCAGTGGATTTTCCCTTAACAGGGTTTCCACCTTAAAATCCATGTGTTATGTGTGTATGGTTTATTACTTTACTATTTTACATTTCACATATGAATTTCTTGATGGATTGGTATACTCTGCTTATTTACTGAGTTTCGGTAAATATTTTTACTGCTTATCGGTAATCAAGGAGAATAAGGACAAACAAGGAAAATTGACAGACAATTAATCATTATAAGTATTTCATGGCATGCATCTTGTAGGGACTTAATAATCTGAGGTTTATTTGATTGGTGGTAAATAGTTTAAGGATAAATTTTGAGGCCATTGATTCACCCCCTATCAGTTATTACTAACAATTGGTATCAGAGCTTGTGTGCTTAGAAAGAAGGTTTCAAGACCTAATTCAGGATCACAAGATGAACATACGAGATGTGCCCAAGTTGAACAAAGACAACTTTGCTCCATGGAAAAGAAGGATAAGACTCCACTTATCAGGTATTGGTAATGATGTCACTCAATTCCTAGATACTGAATATGTGTTTCCTACAGAGTACTGATAGTAGATCAATTGAGAGAGGAGCATGAGCATAACTGCATGGTTATAGAGCTTTCTTCCTCACTCTCTGATGTTGAATTTGAAGATGTGAAAGATTGCAAAATTGCAAAGATGTGGAAAAAATTGAAGCTTGTACATGGAGGTGATAAAAATGTTCTAACAGCCAAGGCAGAAAGCCTTAGAGGAAAGTTTGATGATCTTAGATTGAAAGAAGGGGAAAAAATCACACAGTACAACAGAAGGATAAAAGAAGTAGTCAATGCTATATGAGGTGTTGGAGGTACACTTGAAGAGGAGACAATGGTAAGTAAAATCTTAAGAACCTTATTGCCTGTATATGCTATTAGAGTTTCTATCATTCAAGAAATGAGAGCAGTAGAAAACAATATAGTTACTCTTGATAGTTTAATTGGTAGACTGATTTCATTAGAGATGAATAACTTTGACAATAGTGTCTTACCAAACTTAGAGTCTGCATTTAAATCTTCTATGAAAATAAGCAAATCAAGTCATAGACACTCATCTAGAAGAGACAGTAAAAGTGAAAGTGAAGAAGAAGATCTAGATGAAATAGAAGCACTTATGGCTAGAAGAATGTAGAGAGGCAAAGGTAAATACAAAGGCAAGTTACCACTTATATGCTTTAATTGTAAAGAGATTGGACACTTTGCTGCAAGATGTCCTAACAAAAGAAAAGATGACAAAAGTAATGACAGATCTTTTGAGAAGAAATCTGTCAGAGGTGATAACAAAGATTACAGAGGTTACCGATAATTAGAAAGAAGAGATACCCGAGACTACAATGATAAAGGCAAGAAGGCTAGCTACCTAGCTGCTTGTAAAGATGAAGATACTGACACCGAACCTAATGAAGACATCGGGATGGTATCTGTAGTTGTAAAGGATGATTCAGATGAAGATCAAAGGTATGTAGAAACTGCACTCATATCTAAGGTTAGCAAGAATGACATCTAGATTATAGATAGTGGCTTCACTCACCACATGACCGGTGACAAAGAAAAGTTTAACACTTTTGAGTATTATAATGGTGGTACAGTAAGAATGGG
>MU225138.1:2375839-2394461 GCA_018584345.1 Thuja plicata | reverse complement strand
CAAGTTCTTTCTTGGTCTACAGATCATTCAACAAAGTGAAGGTATTTTCATTACACAGTCCAAATACATCAAAGAGGTCCTGAAAATATTCAAGATGGAAGATTCCAAACCAGTTGGAACACCGATGTGTACTGGATGTAAGTTGACAAAGGAAGACAAGACAACAGAGGTAAATCAGACTTTGTACAGATCAATGATTAGAAAACTCATGTATGTTGTACACACTAGACTAGATATTGCACACATAGTAGGAATTATTGCTAGATTTTTTGCTAACCCCAGGGAATCACATATGACTATTGTAAAAAGAATTCTAAGATATCTGCAGAATACTAAGGAATTTGGCTTATGGTATAGAAGAGAAGGCAAATTTGAACTTAAGGTGTTTACCGACGCTGATTGGGCTAGAAATCTTGATGACCGAAAGAGCACAACTAGATGAGAATTCTTTATGGGTGATAGACTTGTCAGATGGATTAGCAAGAAGCAAGGATGCATCTCTCAGTCTACTACAGAAGCAGAATATGTTGTTGCTGCTGCAAATTGCTCAAACATTGCATGGATCAAATACTTGTTGGAAGGTATGCATATGAAGATCTCAGAACCAGTGATTATCTATTGTGACAACACCAGTGCAATAAACATTTCCAAGAATCTAGTTATGCATTCCAAGACTAAACACATTGCAATCAAGTATCATAATTTAAGCGAACAAGTTCAAGAAAAAGAGGTGATACTTGAGTATGTGTAATCAAAAGAACAATTGGCTGATAGCTTCACCAAGCCATTGCCCAAAGACACATTTGAGTACTTGAGAAAGAGACTAGGGGTCAAACCCTTGTCTACCAGTCAGTAATATGACTGAAGGCTGCATCAACCTACATATAATCAAAATATCATTCATGTTGATGCAAGCAAAAGGATGAACTTCAAAGACACATCTATATACAAACATGTATATACCAGAATCGAGCACCCGAACATATTGATGTATTGCTAATGGATAAGGGAAATTCAAGGAATATATTATGGATGGAGAGAAGAGATTGTTTGACATAAATATCAGATACCTATGAGATATTTGTTTGGCATTGTTTTCAAAGGGAGAGAGATCCATATTATCACATTCTTCTAAAAAAGAGAGAGATTATCCATTATCAGATTACTCCAACAGGGAGAGATTATATCCTTAGGGGGAGAAAATTGTATGAAAGTTTATACAAAGGGAAAGTTGCTAAAAAAGGAAAAAGACATTATAAAAGAGAGAACAGGTAAAGGAGAGAAATTAACACAAGAAGAAGATTCAAGACATCAGAAAGTAAAAAGCTACAAGAATCAAATCTAAGCTAAAATAGAGCTTATCGGTGATCAGACATTTATCAGTTGACAGAACAAATTGATTGGTAGTTTGATGAATCTCAAACTATTGTATTTCATATTGTATTAGAAATAGTATAGTGTGATAATATATTATGTTTCCATCAATGCCAAAGGGAGAAATTGATGACATGTAACTGATTGAATGTTTGATAATGTTAAGTTGAAGATAATGAAATACATTAAATCAGTTAATGGTTTGTATTTTCATTGATGTCAACTTGATATCATCTATACGGTCATGTATATAATGCTGAAGACTTTAGAGAATCAATGGAACAAAGGTTATGCTTTCAACAATGCATAAATGTCAAGTATTCACCAAGTGACAAATAACACTGACAGAGTGCACACCATCAGTAAAAGCAAAAGAGAAAAGTCACGGTGATACTCGACGAGTAGAAGATAGTGTTACCAGATGAAGCAAAGCCACAGGATGCCTGACGAGCTAAAAACAGAGTTGCCCGATGAGTAAAATCCAATGATGCCTGACGGATGGAGATCCTGAAGCTAACTGGAGTCACATCGATGGAACTGTCAGTTTTCATCGATGACTAAATGTAGAGTTGACTGACGGAATAGAGAGTTCAGAAAATGACAAAATATCTAGCTGGCAAGAGCTAAAGATAGACTTAACTGGTTGTTTTCTTTATTTTATTCAACCAGAGTTAAGTGATTGCTTTAAAGAATATTTGTATAGTTGGAAAGAAGATAACTATGAGATAAATCAAGAGTTATGCTTTAAATTAGATTGGCTGGATTGTTTTTCATGCCAAGAATCAATAATAAAAAATAAAAAATCAATGATTATCATGTCTATATAAGAGACAAGCTTAATTCATTTCTGTATGCATGGGAATGGGAGTGAATAGAAAGAGGATGCTGAAGAGAAACTGATGAAGAAGAACTTCATACAGTCCTGATCAATCAAGCTAAATAAGAGCTAAAGTTCTGCACACACCGACGAACAGTGAAGCACAACATCACATAATAGAAAGTGTGGAGCACAAAGAATTGAATTGATACATTGATCAGAGAGGTAATGTAATTAAATAGATATGAAAATATTCAATTCAAAGTTGCATTAGAAATAGGTCATAGTGTTTCAGTTTAACCATTGAAGCATTAAGTTTCTTAACCGAGAAGGACTTAACAGTCTTCTATATATTGAGGTACATCCCAAGGAGTGCCAAAAAGGTTGATTCATGAAAGTAGCATTGGACTTGACCGATACCTATTGATAGTCTAAGAAGGAGGTTGATTCAAGGATGGTAGCAATAGATGCCCGATACTAAGTGACAACCTCTATGTATAAAATCCTCTAACAAGGTCACACTTAATAGTGTGTTTGTAACCTTTAACAGGGTTGGCTCCTATCTGGGCTCACTTCAGAAGAGTGAAAATTTGGGGTACCGGTCCCAGTGGTTTTTACCTTAACAAGGTTTCCACATTAAAATCCATGTGTTATGTGTGTATGGTTTATTACTTCACTATTTTACATTTCACATAATGTAAAATATACATTTTTGGATGGATTGGTATACTCTGCTTATTTACTGAGTTTTGGTAAATAGTTTTACTTCTTATCGATAATCAAGGAGAATAAGGACAGACAAGGAAAACCGACAGACAATTAATCATTATAAGTATTTCATGGCATGCATCTTGTAGGGACTTAATAATCTAAGGTTTATTTGATTGGTGGTAAATAGTTGAAGGATAAATTTTGAGGCCACTAATTCACCCCCCCCTCTTAGTTATTACTAACATCATAAGCCTCTAGTTGGACTAAGAATCAAACTCAAATTCAAAAATTAGGTTCCTACAAAAGAATTTAAACAAAAACACTTTTGAGAAATTAATTTTATTCCCCCAATTTCTATTCAAATCTTAACTTGATGTTTGAGGTTCTAATTTTTCATGAAGGAAAAGACCATACTTCTCTAATAGAGTTACGAATTGGAGAGAAATTGTGTTAAGCTCCTAGAATTGCAAAATAAGTTTGGTTGAACACATAAGGAAAGCTAAAAAACCACTTGTTAGTAGTTTCATTCCATCTTCTTAGCCAAAGAAGTCTTCAACAATGTCCTGCAAGAACTCATTAGGCTGCTCAAACAATAAGATTCATCCAAAAACATGCAAAGTTAGTTGATTAGTCATCAAATTTATCAATTATGGCAGTAGCCTAACCAAATGAAACTCTGAACTTTAACAAATGCAATCTTATTTCCCAAATGTGATCTAGGAATCACTAAATGTGAGAAAAGATCCTAAATGCGATCTTTTACACTAAATGCAATCCAAGAATTACACAACGTGATCCTTTACCGGAAATGATTTGGGATTTATTGGATGTGATGCAGGATATCCAGGATGTGAGCTTCTTTTTGGGATGCGATCCTTTTCTTCCAAATATGATCCTTTTCTTTCAAATTTGAGTCTACACCAAAAAAAAAGTCAAATGATAATCGATTAGCTCAAAAATGGTGAGAAATCTAGGGCTCTGCCCCACGGTGAGCACCAGAAATGTGTGTGTAAAATATGTACCTACAAGATGCGACACAAAAATTCAATATGTCATTGAATGAATGGTTAGAAATATGGAAATAAATTGAAAAGAATAAGGAAACTGTTGAAACCAACATATTTCTTCCTATCTAAGAAGAGTATGATTTAAGCTATAATTGCCCTTAGATTATGCATTAAATCAGTGACACAGTCAGTCCTAGAATGGAAGATTCATTGAGAATTTGAAGATAAATATCATGCAATACATGCTTAGAAAGGATATAAGGATTCATTAAAGCATAAAATGGAAGTTATCTAATTAGCTATTTGAAATCATGAAACAAAATGATAGCATAAGGATGCAATTAGAATTATACAATTTTGGGCCTATTGAGCTCAAAATTCACTCCTTTTATGGAAGAATTTGAGAAATGAGTGGTTGAGATCAACTTGTGAGGAGAGGTGAGGATTGAATCTTTGGTGATCCATGTGAGTGATCTATGTGAGTGAACTCTCATTGGTTTATGGATTGAATTTCCATGTGCAAGTGATGAGTTGTACTTAGAGATTTTATTAATTCCTTTTTAATTAATTACTTTAGCCAAGGATTTAATTGGGTTGATTTGATTTAAAAAGGTTAAGGTAATTAATGTGAGTTAGAGATGAAATCACTTTGATTTTAGGAGATTAATTGATTTTTGATGAATTATGTCAATAATTGAATAGTTGGATTGACATAATTAGGGGTATGATCACATTTAGGGAAAATAGGGTTTCTAGTTAGGGTAGACTAAATTAGGGTGGTTACAGGTGGTACTTGGAGGTTGTGTAAAAATTCCAGGGCCATAAATAAGATTACTATCAGATATAGATTCCCAATCTCTAGGATAGAATATTTAATGGATTGTCTAGGGGGATCTAAGTATTTCTCAAAAATAGATCTGAAGAGTGGGTACCATCAGATAAGAATTAAAGGTGGAGATGAGTGGAAAACTACCTTCAAGACCATAGAGGGACTCTATGAGTGGCTTGTTATGCCTTTTGGGTTGTCAAATGCCCCAAGCACATTTATGCGATTAATGAATGAAGTGTTGAAAGAATTCATTGGAAAGTGGGTTTGTGGTATATTTAGATGACATATTAGTGTTCAGTAAAAGAAAGGAGGATCACCTTAAGCACCCACATATAGTAATGCAAAGACAACATGAAGAGAAGTTGACAACCAACCTAGAAAAGAGTGAGTTCATGAAGCAAGAGTTAGTATACTTGGGTCTTGTTATATCCAAGGGCAACTTGAAAATGGATTCAAGTAAGGTAGAAGCAATCTTGAATTGGCCTACACATAGCTCAGCCACAAATTTAAGAAGCTTCCATGGACTAGCACAATTCTGTAGGAAGTTAATCAGGCAGTTTAGTGAAATAAGTGCACATGTTTTAGATACAATAAAAGGAGGCATGAAATCCAAATTAAGATGGAATGAGAAGTTTGGTAGGGGATTTGAGACCTTGAAGAAAAGAATATCCACCCTACCTATATTAACACTTCCTAGTTTTGACAAACTATTTACTGTGGAGTGTGATGCCAGTAATGTTTCCATAGGTGCAATTTTGAGTCAAGAGGAAAAGCCAGTAGCATTTCACAGTGAAAAACTCAGTGATACAAAGAAGAAGTACTCTTCATATGATTTAGAGCTATATGCATTGGTGCAAGCATTAAGGAAGTGGAGACATTATCTCTTTCCTAAGGAATTTGTAGTCTTTAGTGACAATCATGCTTTAACCTTTCTGAATTCACACGATAAGCTAAGCCATAAACATATGAAGTGGGTGGAGTATATCCAAGCCTATACATTCAACATCAAGCACAATAAATTAGTTCAAAATAAGGTGCAAGATGCATTGATAGAATATTTATCATTGTGCAAGAAATTTAGTTAAGAAGAATTGGCATAGAAAGCTTCAAGGATATGTATCCAAATGATGAGGACTTCTCAGCAGCTTGCAAGGTATGTAAATAATTTCAAAACCACTTTCATGGTGAGTATTTTGATTTTATCATACATGAAGGTCTTCTATTTAGGGGAGGACAACTCTGTGTACCTAGAGGATCAATGAGGGAGAACATAGTGCAGGAGAAGAAAAATGGTTCATTGAGTGGACAGTTTGGTGTGCATAAGACCTTAGAGTTGGTAAAGAGATACTATTATTGGACAAAAATGAGAAGACATGTCCAAAAGTATGTAGAGACTCATTTAGTCTATCAAAAGGCTAAAGGGAATTCCTCTAATGTAGGGTTGTATCAACACCTTCCAATCCCAAATAGACCTTGGGAGTGCCTTAGTATGGATTTTGTAGTTGGACTTTCTAAGACCAAGCATGGAATGAACAATAATTTTGTGATTGTGGACATGTTTAGCAAGATGGATCACTTTTTTCCATGTAAGACCACCTATGATGCATGCTATATAGAAAATATCTTCTTAGGGAAGCAGTAAGAATGCACAAATTACCCCTCAGTATTGTATCAGACAGGGACTCTAAGTTTATGAGTCATTTTTAGAAAACTCTATGGAAGAAGCTCGGTACAAATATTTCTTTTAGCTCTGCATATCATCTATAAACAAATGGGAAAACTAAGGTAGTGAACAAAAGTTTAGGAAATCTTTAAAGATGTCTCATTAAGGAATATGGGAAATCATGGGATCAATTAATTGCTCAAGCATAATTTGCCTATAATGACACAGTAAATAGGTCAACTAGAAAAATCCCTTTCCAAGTGGTGTATGGGATTCATCCTAGGGGTATATGTGAACTTAGGGAACTCAAAATAATGTAGAGAAGAGTGGTTATGCTAAAGATTTTTCTCAGTCCATGATACTGTAAAGAAGGCATTAGTGGAGAGTACAACTCATACAAAGAAAAAGGTGGATGAAAGGAAAAGATATGTTCAGTTCCAAGTTAGAGATTTGGTCATGGTGCACCTAAGAAAAGGAATACTACAAAAAGGTGTCCCAAGTAAGCTTCAGATGAGGAAGATAGGCCCTTGTACAATTTTGGCAAAGTATGGGTCTAATACTTATAAATTTGACCTCCCTTTAGACATAGGATTAGCTCGAGTCTTCAATATTGCAAAACTTGCATCCTACAAAGGACCAATTCTAGGGGTAGACCTTGATCATTTTGGGGATGAAGAGGAACTCAAGACATTGAAACTTCTAGTTACACCAAAGAAAAAGGTAGAGAAGATTATGAATTCCAAAGTTGCTAAGAAATATAGAACCAAGACCTACATGGAACATCTGGTCAAATGGCAAGGAAAAATTGATTCAGAGGCTACATGGGTGCAAGAGACAGATTTCATGAAGTTAGGCATCAATCTTGACTTGATTCAATCAACTAGAAGTTGATTTATTTTGTTTAGGGGAGAATGGTGCAGGAGCACCTAGGGTTAAAGGCCCTTCTTTGTTTTTATTTTGTAATTTCCTAGTTACTTAAGAAAATTAGGAGGTTTAGGATCATTTTGGATTTGTTTAAGTTTTTTTTGTAAGGTGTTTGTTCATTTACTCTTGTATTGAGCTAAGAGGAAAAAATGGGTCAAATTGGTGAATAGACACCCTAGTTTCTTAGTTGAGTGTTTTTACATTAATTTTGTGTTGTAGAGGTGTTTTGTATGCCTTTGGTAATCCAACCAAGGCATTAGGAACTTTATAAAATTTCTTGGCATGTACTAAGTTGCTCGGCAAGTACTAAGTGCTCGACATGTACTGTTTCTTGGCACATACTAAAAAGTTTTTTTTGTCCTACATGGATAGTTAGGTCAGTTATGATGGTTGTGCTAAAAAATGGAAAGACTATTTAAGATCTCCCAAGACATCATTTTGAGGTTTGATGTCTTTTGTTTAAAATTTTAGTTAATGAGAAGTCGCAGACTGTGTTTTTAACTGTATTCAAGCATTTCTGATTAGCCAAGATGATTAATGGATTGAAGCTGATATTTAATATTGTAATTAGTCACTAAGGATTTTTTAGAGACTCTGTGTGGAGGTATTTTAGTTTTTTGTCTTCATTTGGTAAGTTCTTGAAAAACTTCTTGAAAGTTGTAGGTTCCTGGTCTAGTTTTGGACTGTAAATAGAAATGGCTCCTTAAGGTTCTTGATTCCATGGTGAGAAAAATATGCCTGGCTGGAACTCGAGAGGAGCCACTATACATAAGTTTATTTTTTTTTGTAGCAGAAGTGTTATCCATGAATTTTGAGCTCTTTCCCTAGGTGAGCTTGGCGATAGCCTGATTAGGGAAGAAAGTGAAATAGTTGTGTAGAACTTGCAGGGTTGGATTTGTAAACCCAATCCAATAGTTGGATAGAAACCTATTGATATCTAAGTTTTGTTGATCATTAGTGTCCCACACTTAGTCATTTATCTAGGCATTTTTAGCCAGTCATCACTGTGACCGAGCTATCTAGTATAGGCTGAGCTATCTGGCACAGTCATTGCCAAGAAGAAAATAGTTTGTGAGTCACACAGTTACCAAGTTCAATTCATGCCGAGTGACAAAGTCTTTCAGTGCTGAGAAAGACAGTTTTGTTATGTAGATCAGGATTGACACCAAATTTCAAGGTAAACTATTTTTGGCCGACTTATCTAAGCATTTAATGTTTTCAACAGGATAATTACACATTTAATTATTTGATCCCACTACGTGGCATGGAGCCAATTAGAAATTGGATTGCCTAAGCAGCATAAGCATTTGATCTTGATCGTTGATGTAGATCTAATTGCCAGATCTGTAAAGTATATGAAGATTGCTTCTTAACCTAAGAAAAGTACAGAGGAAAAGATGAATGCATACATGAGAGATGTGTGGAGAGTTGTTTTGATAGAGGAAGCATAGATCTAGCAGAGTAAAAGTACAGTGAGCAGTAGAGTAAAGATATATCAGATTATTAGATCATAGAAGGTATTGAAAAGAGGAGATCTGTTATTATCATCAGAATGCACATCTAAGAATCAGATCTTGAAACATTCTAACAAGTGTATCAGGTGAAATCTCTTAATAGAGTGGTTCTAACAGACCTTTCTAAATCTCTTAGTCGAGTGCTTACTTTGTTGTAAGTTTAAATCCTTTTACAAGGTAGATTGTAATGATCTGTAGCTCTTAACTAGGTAGACCTTTAACCAGGTAGATCACATATTGTAATAAAATCTTGTAGCCCTAACAGACACACTTTATTGCTGCAGTAGTGAAGATTTTGTGGGTGTCATCCCCACCCTGATTTTACCTTACTGGGTTTCTAGGTTACCAAAATTCTGTGCCTTGTGTTATTTATTTACTGTCATGAATGCTACTAGATAATAGATCAATTACATTTATGTATGATTATGGATCAGTTTGTTTTAAGAAATAAAAGTTGAAGATCTGATTCACCCCCCCTCTCAGCATCTTGCTTTCCCATATTGTATTTCCAACAATTAGTATCAGAGCTCAGTTCTCCTACAAAATATTTTAATCAGCTTGAGAAATACAGATCTTGAGATGGAGATTTACAAATTGGGTAAAGTTATTGATAATCAAAAGATTGAAATTCAGCTAGCATTACATCAGCTTGAGACAACAAGACAGGAATTGAGAAAGTCCTTGATATCTAGGAAAGATTTGGCCAAACAAATAAATGCCACTCATTACCAGGAAGAAGACACTACAAATCTATTTCAAAATGGAAACTCTACTGAGAGTGATGCAACAATTTCAGATCTATTGGAAAGGAATAATACATTGTGTGAACAAGTCAGAAACTTGAAGAGAGAATAAGAAGCACAAATAGTAAGACTATGTGAAGTAGTGGAACAAAAGAAGAAAGATGAAGATGACAAAGCTATGGCTGAAGAAGACAAAATAATGATGACTATCGTACTTGATGAAAGGACACATGAAGTACAAATGATGAAAATAATCAGGTTGACATGGTAA
This sequence comes from Thuja plicata, assembly GCA_018584345.1. Classification (NCBI taxonomy): domain Eukaryota; kingdom Viridiplantae; phylum Streptophyta; class Pinopsida; order Cupressales; family Cupressaceae; genus Thuja; species Thuja plicata. The sequence continues at coordinate 2,384,608 of MU225138.1, read as the reverse complement.
ATCAACCGCTACTTGCAAATCAGGAAATCAGTAGGAAAGACATAGAAATTGTGAATCTAAGATTTGAGAATAGTCAATTGAAAAATGATTTGAGATCTGAGAAAGAACTGAATGAAAGATTGAATAGACCCAATGAAGCTTTGAATCATTTTGAAAATATGATGGAAGCGTCAAGGAGATCTAGAGATTCTTCTGGATTAGGTCATATCGAACAACAGACATATTCTAAAAAAGGATAATCATCTAAGATTGGTGAAAAGAGGAATGCAAAGACAAAGAACAATAAGCCTATATCTCATCACTATGGAAAACTAGGACACACTACAAACATCTGTCAAAGCAAGAATGGTAAGTACAATCCTAAACCTAAGTTCAACGGTTATTTCTTTAACTATAAAAAGTTTAGACATAAAGCATACGAATGTTGGGCAAAGGAAAATAATGCACCTCCCACACCTAGATTCAATGGGTATTGTTACAACTGTCAAAAATTTAGACATAGAGCACAAGATTGCAGATCTAATGCTAAACAACAATGGACATCAAAGACATAAGCAAAAGTACCAAGGAAAGGTAACACTTACAATTGGGATTACAACACATGGCATAGTTGTCATTACTGTGGTGAGTATGGACATGTTCTAGGAAATTGCATAAAGACACTTTTCGGAGGAAAATCTAGGAGTTGGATGAACGGAAGCCTAGTTTTCTATAATTGTCTAAAAATCAGTCACACTAGGAAGGATTGCAAGACAAGGGTACCTTCTCCTACTGTTAAGGAAATTAGAGCACATATGAATCAAACATGGGTAAGAAAAATAGAACCGAGCACCAGTGAAGCTACTGAAGCTGAGGTCACCCAATCCAATGGATCAGGTGATCACACCATCACTAATTAAGCAAGAAAGGTATGTAAGGAATTGTGTTTATAGCTCATATCTTTTAACAGTTCTTAACATATAAAGTGCAAAAGTCCATATCTGCATATGTTGAGATGCATTAGGACATAATTTTGAAACATGTACCTAGAAAAGCCAATATGCACTATAGGTGCCGAGCAACAATATTATTGTACACTAAGACTGAGTTCTCTAGTATGCCAAGTTGGTATGGGTTACAACCGAGAGATAGACAAGTTTCATGAGTTGGCCTAGGACAGTTGTTTGGCACTCACTTGGACATAACATTTATTGCAAACTTAACTTTTGACCTTTCGAGCCTATAAAGGAATGAGCCGTTCATTACTTACTTTTACCTTGTGATTGATAATCTCACAGAGTGTTGGAGCAATTTGCAAACTTGATTTTTGCAAAGATTTTTTGAAGACTTCTATAGCATGCCATTGGATACCCTGAGTAAAAGTGCAAATTTTGACATCTGCCGAGGTATTCTGTTCATCATCTTTTGAAACCCTATTTCATTTGGAAACATGGCCACTAGTTATTCCATAGCAATGAAGAGTATGGAGAAGGAGTTGCTAAAAGTTCAATTGGTAAGGAGCGACACCTGTGCGCCTCCTAATTTTTGAGTAGTTCCTGAGAGCGCCATCTAGGGTGATCTAACTGGAGCCCTATCATCAGTTACACTGAAGGTACTCATGATTCATGACATTAGGTCATGTTATATGTGCAAGATAAGTGAAGTTGGTGATCACAAGCTAAGAGAATATTTTAGTAAATTATGCAAAGATGGAGCCCTAAAAGATGAACATAAACACTTAGCCGAGAGAGGGTTAACTTGTTCCCTAGACTTTCCAAGGGATTTTAGAATGGAATGGATCAAGATTGTTCTAAGTCGTATACATGACATGAACATATGGTTGGAAAATGGACCAGTTAAGATTACCAAGGAAATCATCCATCGTGTTACTGGTTATCCAATTCTTAACAAAAAGAGGACAATGAGATGTCAGAGTAAGGAAAACATATAAGAATTCACTAGAGACATTTGGAACAAAAGAGGGCTGACAATCTCTAATATCACAGATTTCTAGCTTGATTTTGCGGTCAGGGTTATTGCTCATAAGTTTTATCAGTCGAGCCGTCTGGACAGTGTCCCATGCATTGTAGTTGACCAGGCTTGGAATATTTTTGAAAAAGGATCATACTTATGACCTTGCCAAGCTTCAACTGATGCAATTGGATGAGAACCTTGCTTCAATAAAAAAGGCAAAGAATTCAATATGTAAGTTTGAATCTCTACTCGTATATTTTTGTACATACATAATACATTTCCTACGTTTGGGAACATAGTGTGGAAAATAGATAGACCTATCACACAACAAATCAATGCATTTATTCAGTAGTTAGGTGATAATTTTGACAATGTGATGGGAACATATTTTGTTGAATTCAAGAAAAAGATGAGATTGAGGAGTAGAATTCCCAGATCACTTGTGTGAAACATTATGAGGATGTATATTTCCTAGTAGACACAGATTTCACCTATGTGCAGGCAGTAGTGCCGAGGGTATCATGACTAAGGCCATTACCTTATGAAGTGAATGTTGATGAGACATCTGTAGCTATAAAAAATTTATTGGTGGAGGAAATTAATAGTGCAACAAAACATTTTGGAAACTATGAAGAAGCAAAGTCCAAAATCTCTATGGATTTGAAGGTAGGCACTATGGAGAGAAAAAGAAAGAAGATTGTCAAAAATCTGAAGAAGATGGTTGGAATTTAGAGTGATGAAGAAGTAGAGGATGCACCTTTTGGTTTGTCAAAAGGACATGGAGAAGATATTTCTAGTGAAGAAGAAGAGAGTGAACCTAAAAAGGATGTCACTATGAAAGGAAAAGGGAAGCAGCCAGTAGTTGCCAATGCAACTAAACCAAATAAAACAAAACCTAAGGATACCCCTCCTATTTCTAACCAACCTAGGACAAGGGCATAAACTATTTTTGCACAAGATGAGTCAAAAAAGGTGTATAGAAAGAAGAATTATGGTGAGAGCAGTTCAAGAAAGAGAAAACAAGTTCAAAATAAGGCACTGCTGAGCATACTTGAGAAAAGATCGAGGAGAAAACTAATCTTGGAAGAAAAATAAGATGAGGAGAAGATAGATACTAATGAACCTAGAAACATACCTACAACATCACATAAACCAATGACCAATATTGATGAGGTATGCAAGAATATTAGGAGTACAACTGGTTTAGCATGATTTAAATTTATCAAGTATGAGAAGCAAAGCATAGAAAACAAACACAAGATTCGGGAAGAATTGATAGATATGATGTGTACATACAAGATGACACATGTAGAAATATGAAATCTTATTCCTACAAACTTTTATGATATTTTATCACAAAAGTGGCAGTATGCTTTAGTGACCAAAAGATAGATAAGGGAAGGAACACTAACTAAGGTTATTCCCGATCTAACCAAGAAACAAATAGCAAAATTCATTGAACAATATCAAAGGAAGTTCATTCCTAAACAAAGAGCCTATGCAATACTAAAAAATGATGTTGAAGGATTAGTTCAACAGAGCACCAAAATATGGAAGGAAACCTTTGGGTTAATCACTAAGAAGGTCGATGAGAAAGGTGAAGGCACATCAGAGCTGAAGGAAATGGAAGAAGAAAATGCTACTGACCAAGCAGTGACTGAGGTAGAATCACAAGAGAAAATAGGAGATGGGAAACTATAGATTTGACAATGGATAGTCCCATTGACACTACACTTGGAGAGGACAACAATGTGGATGTCGAGGATCACAATGAGCCGACAAACACATGTATGTAATAGCCCATTCGTACAACTAAGGCCGAGACAGAAATAGAAGGAGAAAAAGAGGTAATCAATAATAATCCACCTATTTTAGAGGTTGTACAAATAGTCTTAAAGAGTGATGAGAAGATGGAAGAAATTACAACTAAGCCTACAGAACAAGAGGCTATACAAGTGTTGGTGGATCTACCACACTCTGCAACATATAATCCCACTGGACCCAAAATGGAAAGTATACCTGATCACATGAAATCTTGACTCATATGAAGGCATCAATTGAAATTGATATTGAAAAAGGAAAAGAGATCATAGAACCTAAGCCGAGTATCAGCTCACTAGAGATTAAGAAGAGGAAGCTAAAAAAGAAAAATTCACCAAGCTTAAATGTCACATTAGATGAAGTCATTGTGATTCCTAAATGGGATACTGAGAGTTTGACATATGAGCAGATTCAGATCCTTCAAGACCTATTGAAGAGGAAGAAGAGACAAGAGGAAATGAAGAGGGAACATAAGTAGAAGCAAGTTTTGCATGACATAAAGGATATTTTTGTTAAAGCTTTTGATATGGAAGATGAAAATCAACAAGCACCAATACTAGAATAGTTAGTTCACATTGTGCAGAAAGTGACTAATGAAAATATTGAGGCCAATGAAAAATTGATGCAATGGTCCAAAATAAAATTTGAGAACAAAGTCTTGGAGAAGATATCTGGAGAGATTACCACCAAACAGGTTGAACTTTCTTCTCTTATTGAGATTCTTGAGGAAGTTGCAAATAATTTTTTTTCATTTTACAAAAGATTATGTGATGATTAGTTCTTTACAAAGGAAAATCAACAGCTTATTGAGAAGTTGCATTTAGATATGAAGTCAACAACAAGTTAATTGAGCATGGATGCTAGTTCTAGCTCCATCCATTTTGATAGATTGAATCATGCACATAGGAGATTAGCCAAGCTTATGGCTGAAGATGGCCAAATCAGGGCCAAACTAATAACAATCCAGGCTAATTTGATACCTCATCTAGAGGTTATTCAGAAGGAACTCATAGCTGCATGAGAATTAGTTAAGAGAGATTCTCATCTCTCTACTACAGATAGTTTGGTAAGTCTAGCTGCCGAGCTAGAAGTTAAGTTGGAGGTTAAAAAGTTTGTTAAGGATAGTTGGGATACATCTTTTGCATTGATTTTACAGCTTCATAAACCATTTTTGGACAAATACAACTTAACTCCCACAAATATTAGTGACAAAAACAAGGGGGAAACAGGACTAGAAACATAAAAAAGGACAAGAAACATAAAAAGATGTGCAAAAACATGTATAAATATCTTTGCTGAAGACATGTATATTATATAGATAATGTATGAAGTATGCAGTATAATCTAAGGGGGAGTACACTGTGTACTTAGGAAAATGTTGTGAATGTAAATGATAAGTGTTTTTGCCACTAATATTAAAGGGGGAGATTGTTGATCTCTAAGTTTTGTTGATCATTAGTGTCCCACACTTAGTCATTTATCTAGGTAGTTTTAGCCGGTCATCATTGTGGCTGACCACTCCAGTATAGGCCGAGCTATCCAACACAGTCATTTCTAAGTAGATAATAGTTTCCGAGTCACAGGGTTACCAAGTTCAGTTCATGCTGAGTGATAGAGTCTTTCAGTGCCGAGAAAGACAATTTTGTTATGTATGTAAGGATTGACACCAATTTTGAGGTAAAATTTTTTGGGCCAAATTATCTAAGTATTTAATGTTTTCAATGGGATAATTACACATTTAATTATTTGATCCCACTACGTGGCATGGAGCCAATCAAAAAATTGGATTGCCTAAGTAGCATAAGCATTTGATCCTGATTGTTGATCTAGATATGATTGCCAGATCCATAAAGTATATGAAGATTGCTTCTTAACGTAAAAAAGTATAGAGGAAAATACAAATGTGTACATGAGAGATGTGCGAAGAGTTGTTTTGATAGAGGAAGCATAGATCTAGCAGAGTAAAAGTGCAGTGAGCAACAGCGTAAAGACATATTAGATTATTAGATCAGAGAAGGTATTAAAAAGAGGAGATCCATTATCAGCGTCAGAGTGCATATCAAAGGATCAAATCTTGAAACATTCTAACAAGTGTATCAGGTGAAATATCTTAACAGATTGGTTCTAACAGACCTTTCTAAATCTCTTAGTCTAATGCTTACTTTGTTGTAAGTTTAAATCCTTTTACAAGGTAGATTGTAATGATCTGTAGCTCTTAAACGGGAAGACCTTTAACTAGGTAGATTACATATTGTAATCAAATCTTGTAGCCCTAATAGGCACACTTTATTGCTACAGTAGTGAAGATTTTGTGGGTCTCATCCCTACCCCAGTTTTACCTTATTGGGTTTCTGGGTTACCAAAATTTTGTCTTGTGTTATTTATTTACTGTCATGAATGCTACTAGATAATAGATCAATTACATTTATGTATGATTGTGGATCAGTTTTTTTTAAGAGATAAAAGTTGAAGATCTGATTCACCCCCCCTCTCAGCATCTTGCTTTCCCATATTGTATTTCCAACAAAACCATGGAGGAGTAATATGACCCTCTGAGTAGTGACAACATCGGAGGAGTTGAATTCATCTTGGAAAGAAAGAAAATACAGTAAAAGACCAAATTAGGTGTACATTTAAGGATTGTGTCCCTAAGAAGTTTCAATGGTTGTATGGATGGTTTCAAGAATCGACACCTTGGAAATATTCAATCTTTTGGAAAAAGGGTATTAGAATCCACAATTAGTTTTGGAGGTTTTTTGGGGTTTCAATGAAAGAACCCAGAAAGTGTGCTTGATTAGGGCTACAAGAAAGCACTAGACCTAATACTTGTATGCACCCTAAAATGGTCGCTGGACTACGGGCCCCAATTTATCAATTTATCAAATTCATGAATCAATACTTTACAACATTTTAAATCAATTTCCTTGATCAAATCATAATTAATTTAGTTATTTCAATATTTCTTAAGGTTTGATCATTTTTATTTCATTAAAAGATTTAATCTCCCTTTTAATTAAATAAAATTCATCTTATTTAATTAAAATAAATTCCTCCCATTTAATTAAATAAAATTCTTCTAATTTATTTAATTAAAAGAAAACCCCTCTTTTAATTAAATAAATAAAAATCCCCACTTAAGGCTCTTCTTTTGATGAAAAAGGAAATAAATTAAATAAAAATTAAATAAAAAATCCTTTTTTTTATCACATCTTTCTAAGTGGTGGGCTTTTCTCTTTAATGAGCACATGGACCAACCAAGATTTAATCTCCACCATTGCTCATTTCTTTTTGCCTCTTAATCTCAACCATTCACTTTTCTTTATAAGGAGCCCTCTCCTTCTCATTTAGGATCCCACTTCTTTTTGTATTGTTATGCTACAAGTTTGGAGAGCAATTTTGGAGGAGAATTTGAGCACTCAAGCTTGGATATTACAACTTCTCTCTTCTTGTCTTCTTCTTGCATCCATGGCTATCCATGTAGATTAGATTCATATTAGATTAAATTCATATTTTCTTTCATAGAATAATCATGCATTGTTATCATATAGATTAATTTTCTTTTATGCATTGCAATCATACAGAAAATTTGTCATTTTCATGCATTGAATCTCTTATTTCATGGTGTACTTGCAAGGGCACAACTAGGTCATTCTGAGGGCCTCCATCACAAACCGTTGCACTCCATGACTAGGGAGCTATGAGTCGATATTTGAGGCCTTATTCTCGAGCAACCTTGGATGGAATGACCCATAGAAGTGTGACACATTTTTAGCACCCACCATGGGGCAGATCTAGCTCCATTTCCATTATTTTCTTGCAAATCTGATCTTTTCATCTGTATGGCTCTATGATGAAAATTTGCGCGATGTTTTTATTAAAATGACGTGAAGTTTTGCCAGTCTGTGCAAAATTTCACGCGATACACAGAGTTTCATCGTGCGGCTCTGTGTAAATTTTTGCGCGACATCTGACACTAGGGAGTGATCTGACATTATTTACTATTTTCCACATTTTTTTTTCTGTCCGTGTTTCTTCGCGCGAGATTCTATGAATCTTCATGTGGCACTCTGTGAATCTTTATGCGGTACTCTGAGAATCTTCACGCGAGATTTCGCACCAGGGATCTTATTTTTATTGCTATATTTTATATCTTTGATCTCTAACCACTAATGTTTACTATTTCTAGTGGTTTCTAATTTGCTGTGCTATTGCTAATTTGGACTTTCATGGATAAACAACAAAATGTTAACGTTGCTTTGGAGTTGAGGTATTTTTTTGCATCTCTATAACATTTGGATTTTGTAAATAAAATGAACCTCTCATATGTTTATCTTGAGTGTTTTCTTTCTTTCATAGATCACATTTCCAATTGGTGCTTTAAAAATGGACCTAGATTTGATTTCTTTCATATATGTTTTACATAGTAATTAGGCCCTATGAACACTATTTGTGGCAATCTTGAGAGAGTGGGATTCATTCTCTTATCTTACATGCGAAGCTCTTTTTGATGATAGATCCCCTTGTAGGTAGGGAAGGATTTGTCATTACTTCAACTTGGTTTAGTCTTCAACTTTGATTGGTACTTTCTCTCTTGAGATTGGTGGTCATTTTTGTTGATATATGAACCTTGGGTGAGGTGATTTCAAATTAGTGGGTCAATTAACCTTGTTTTCTATGTTTTGGTGAGGTAAAGAGGCTAGAGGATTATGCTCTTTTCCCTTTTGGGAGAATCAGAAACTTAGAACCCTTGAATCTGAACCAAGTCCCCATGTGTTCCATGTTGTGAGTGTTCCTTGTTAGAGAGGGTTAACCATAGTGGACACTCCCTTTGTTGGGTAAACCATGTGGACGGAACCTCAAGTGGTAATTGTTATACACTGAATTTGCACCTCTGATCTCAAGCTCTCTTGGTCTTGATAATCCAGTATAACAAGGGAATCATCTCCAGGTTGTGGGACCTATGCTAACTGAGATGAAACCTCCAGGTTCTAGGCT
>MU225138.1:2348441-2370391 GCA_018584345.1 Thuja plicata | reverse complement strand
GGTCCTTATGTCCCTTCACTTTCCCCTCCTAACCCTCCTAATTCATCATCCATCTTGGGTCCTTACATCCCTCCATCTCCTATCTTTCCTCAAGATCAACATAGATGCATACCCTTGAATCCTTTTCGTCCATCCACCCATCTAAACCAGTCATATTCTTCTTCTTCCTCCACAAGTCCCAAGTATTTTGGAAGAAACTTGAATGTTCAATACAAGAAAAAGAAGCATTACAAGAATCTATCTAAAAAAGAAGATCACCATGTCTCCTCTAATCGACATGGGGGCATGAAGTCAAAAGAGATATCTAAGAAGAAAACTACAAGACAAGTATGGGTTCCAAAATCCATCATTGAAGATATTCTCTCTAAATCATCAAAAAGAAATGAAAATCCTACGACTATATGGATTCCAAAGTCTCTCTTGAAAGAGTCTCATGTTGAGCAACAAGTGAAGTTAACATTCAAGCTTTGAAAGGCTTCTACTTCATCTTCTTTCAAAAACATTCTTTCATTTCATGCGCCTAAACCTCAACCTCTGCTATCCATTCACCATATTCCTTCACGTATTCCTTCATTCACATTTCCTCCATCCTCTCACCACGCTTCAAGGTGTGTATTGACATTGATCTTGCCTTCCTTTCCATCTACCCTTTCACAATCCTTCCATTTACTATCCTTCTACCTTCTATCCTTTTTTCTCATTTGTCTATTCCTCCTATCTTCCAACCTCACTCGCTTTACATAAAATCTCATCCTCCATTTTTCTCTTTCATCTTCCTTTCCCTATCAGCATCTTTGAGCATATCATTTTTAATCCTTGGCATATCATGGTTTATCCTTTCAAGGAGAATTATCTAAAATGCTTGCCTTCTTCTAAAAAATAAAAAATAAAAAATAAAAAAAAATAAAAAAAAAAGAAATAAAAAATTAAAGAGAAATAATTTCATCCTATCGCGAAAACCACTCCCTTGTGGCGCCTTGGATAGGTACCTTGATAAAAACCTGGCAATCATGCATCATGCGTAGTTCTTCTACATTTTTCATCCATTCTGTATTCTCTCTTGGATCTTGACAATGTTGACCTGTATACGAACATTTGGGCTATCTTGTGAGCTATCTTACGATGATCTTGCTTTCATTCCTTTCATGTTTTCATCTCTATCTTTCTCCATTCATTTTCACCTATTGCTATCCTTTTCCCCTTTGGTCTTGATCTAAATAAATAAATAAAGAGTAAAACACGGTGCTATGAAGCCTCTTGACATGTCTACTCCTTTGGACTGCATCATTTCCTACTCTTGCATTACGCTTTTGTGACTTATCCTATGTTGGCCTTTCATTCTTGTCCAAATGTGCTTTACATGATGTTTCTTTTCTTTTCCCTAGCTTGGGTACTCTTGAGGAGTTTGGCTTTGAGGGTTTCTTCCCTTTATTCTCCTTCATTCTCCTGTCTTCCATATCTTCCACCAGCTTGCTAATCCATCCTGTCCTCCACCTTAATATTGGGACTACATGATGTGATCTTGCTTGGGAGTTTGATGCCCATTCTATCTAGGGGCATCCTTTGTACATAATTATTGATTGTAAAAAAATTCTAAAAAAATGATATATTGTCAGAAAATCTAAAAATAAGAAAATGTCCTGAAAAAATGATCATCTTAGTGAAAACCTAGCAATAGGCGCTTTGATGTATCTTCAAAAAAATTATATATTTCAAAAAATATAAAAAACATCAAAAAAATTCAACAAAAAAAGAGAAAAAGTGCCTTGGTGAAAACTTGGAAATAGGTGCTTTGGTAGCAAAAATTCAAAAAAAATTATAAAAAGTTCTGAAAAAAAAGAAGAAAAAAATGAAAGAAAAAATTGTAATAAAATTCAAGTGGTGAAAACCTGGAAATGGGCGCTACTTGAGGCCTTTACCCCCTTATTTCTTAGCGCATGTCCTCGACACTGAGCCTTTCTCCATCATGCTTTGTCCTTGTTGCCTTGGTCTGGAATTGGCCTTTGTCTTTGTCTAGGGGGCATAACTATGTTAGCTTTGGTCTCTTGGATGCGTTAGTGTTTAGGACATCTCACAAACGGTGTTTTTCAACACCACCCCCATTGTATTTTTCAATACAAGCCTTGACATCGAGTGTTTTTCAACACTTATCAGTTTGGTCTTACCCAGTTTTGTCATGTTGTCTTACCTGCTTGCGAGCATTTGATCCTTATCCTTGGAACTCAGTATCAGTTAACACACTTAAATTTTTAAATGCAACACTTAATGCTTGAGCTAGGTCATGATATTTTCTTTGTGTGCTGACTATTATTGATTTTTGTTGAGTGTCCTTGTCTAATAAGTCTCTTTGGGATGCATAACTAGAGGACTTGGGGCATGGAACATGTTTTTATTTGCTTCTTGCTTTATGCTTGACTATTTTTTTACAACTGTTCTGCTAGTCATCCTGGCCTCTATGCCTTAATGCGAGCATGGTTTTGCTATATTAAATTGGGTAAGCTAACATTGAAGTCATCTTGACCTTTATGTCTTTGATGCTTATGTTAGAATCTTTCCACATTCCGATCTGATATCAATCACATTCATATCTTCATAGTTGCGCTTGTGACTAGTGATGATTGTGTGATTTTTCGATGTCCGTTAATAATGTCCCAATGATGAAAATAAGTTCCTTAACATTCTCTAATGAATAATGAATACAAATTCCTATGTTACAGTTGCTTTATTGCAAGTACACATTTACATTTTCATGTAGCTTGCATTGTTAGACCTCATGTTAGTTTGCATTTTAGGCTGCATTATGAGTTTGAGAGGGTTTCCTTCATCTTTCTTGTGGACTTTTAATCAACTGTGATCGCATTCTGATCTTCATTTCCTTATCTTTTTTCGTGATCTCAATAAAAACTTTCTATCTTAAACAGTTGATTGATTTTGGGGAATTCTCTTTCTTAATGCAAATTCTCTTTCTTCTCTCTATTTCTTTTCATCTCTTCCAAACTTCTATCTTCCATTCGCTTTCACCCCACTTCTTTTCTTTTAATTCAACCTTGGGGCATAATCTTTCGTGCTTGATGATCTACCTTAGTTCTGTGATCCTTATATCTTTCATCTTACATCAAGAGCCTTACCTTTAGTTTGATTTGATCAAATTTATCAATTTGTTGTTTCTCCTCTATCTCATTTTGATTTTGATCACAAGGGGGTAGTACCTATCAAACTTCAATCCTTGATTCAACTTTATCAATCCTACCATTTGCTCAGCTTGGGGCAACCTTTCTTGAGATTCTTATCTTAGACATGTCAATTACCTATTTACAATGGTGTTGACCTTGTCTTTTTTATAATAAACTTATCTTTGTTCTGATGTTAATTACCTATTTACAATGGTATTGATGTCTGTGTTGTTTTATGATCCCAAATCGATCTCACACTTCAACTACATTCTTTGACTACATGTGTTCCCAGAATGATCAGACATTAGTCAAAGAGGGGCAAATGTATGCACCCTAAAATGGTCGCCTGGACTATGGGCCCCCATTTATCAATTTATCAAATTCATGAATCAATGCTTTGCAACATTTTAAATCAATTTCTTTGATCAAATCGTAATTAATTCAGTTATTTCAATATTTCCTAAGGTTTGATCATTTTTATTTAATTAAAAGATTTAATCTCCCTTTTAATTAAATAAAATTTATGTTATTTAATTAAAATAAATTCCTCCCATTTAATTAAATAAAATTCTTCTAATTTATTTAATTAAAAGAAAACCCCTCTTTTAATTAAATAAATAAAAATCTCCACTTAAAGCTCTTCTTTTGATGAAAAGGGAAATAAATTAAATAAAAATTCCTTTTTATCACATCTTTCTAAGTGGTGAGCTTTTTTCTTTAATGAGCACATGGATCAACCAAGATTTAATCTCTACTATTGCTCATTTCTTTTTTCCTCTTAATCTCAATCGTTCACTTTTCTTTATAAGGAGCCCTCTCCTTCTCATTTAAGATCCCACTTCTTTTTGTATTGTTATGCTGCAGGTTTGGAGAGCAATTTTGGAGGAGAATTTGAGCACTCAAGCTTGGATATTGCAACTTCTCTCTTCTTGTCTTCTTCTTGCATCCATGGCTATTCATGTAGATTAGATTCATATTAGATTAAATTCATATTTCCTTTCATAGAATAATCATGCATTGTTATCATATATATTAATTTCCTTTTATGCATTGCAATCATACATAATAGTTGTCATTTTCATGCATTGAATCTCTCATTTCATGGTGTACTTATAGGGCACAACTACGTCAATCTGAGGGCCTCCATCACAAACTTTTTCACTCCATGACTAGGGAGCTATGATTCGATATTTGAGGTGTCATTCTTGAGCAACCTTAGATGGAATGACCCATAGAAGTGTGACACATTTTTAGCACATAATACTAGTTTGTAGGAGTTCGATGGTTGAATGGATGTTTAATGACATCAAATCTACAAGAATTTTGTAAGAAAATAACCCTGCAAATAGTTGTGAGTGTATTGGCATAAGTTGATAGAATTCACTTATGAGGATTTGGTGAGCACCGAGAAGAACTTGATTGATAGGATCGATCTTGAGTAGGAAGTAGAAGTTAATAGTGAATTTATTCAAGATTAAGGTTGAGAGAAACCTAGGAGGTCTAGGAGAGAGGCCTTAGAATAGATTCAAGTTGACTCTAGAAAGAAAGATTCTATTCCCATCAAGAAATAGGAAATTTTGTTTTTATCTTCCATAACACATACGGGTTTTGTAAAAGTTAAGAACCCGTATGGGTTATGGCTAGGTAAGAGGTTTGTACAATGACCCTAAGGCTTATGAGCCTTTTTTTCCCTCTGTTTCTTTCCCTTTACACATTTTCTATTTTTCCCAAAGGATTTCTTGACTTCCTCCTCATCAAGTTTACACATCATCAAGTGGGTATTCGTAAAAATACCACTTTAATTTCACACGTGTTCTCAGATTTCTAACCATATAAATTTTTCTTTTTTTGGTCAACATTAGCATAGTGAACTTTAATTTTCTTTACTAGTGTCTAGACAGTTCTAAGAGACATATGTCCACAATTTTCATAATAAATTTTGATCTACTTGACCAAATTAAAAAAAAATATATATATTATCATTCTATACTTGATTCTAAACACTTTAAAAGAAATAAGTTTGCATTTTCAATTATTTTGATGCAAGTTATTCCCAACGAACAAACATGTATCTAATTTTCAGGATGTGACCACTTCAAAAAATCATAAAAAAAAAAAAATACTCAACAAAAATTTACAAAAAAAATACACATATTATTGATCTCACTCTTAACTATCATTTTACAAAAGGGTTTTGCAAAATACTAAATCTAACTATAAATTTTGTGGAGTGCACGGAAACAGTTATGTTATATTTTTAAGACAAAATTAGGAACAATGTTTTGTGCGCAGTGAGTTTGACCCTCTTAGTATTATTATTTTTTTTTGAAAAAAATTAGTAGTTTAGAAACTAGATTCATAGTACTTGAATTCGTAGTCTTTTCACATCTCCAAATTTTGAGTGCACAACTATCAAATTTCTCTTTAAAGTTCAAGTTTATCTAATTTCAGGAAAAAAGTGGCCTCTTATACCCCCCTTTTTGCACACCAAGTTGGTGATGACATGTGACTGATTAAATGTTTGACAATGTTAAGTTAAAGATAATGCAAGACATTAAATTAGTTAATGATTTGTATTGTCATTGATGTAAACTTGATATCATCTATACGATCATGTACAAAATGCCAAAGACTTCAGAGAATCAATAGAACAAAGGTTATGCTTTCATAAATGCATAAAAGTCAAGTATTCACTAAGTGACAGATAACACCGACGGAGTGCACACCATCGGTAAAGACAAAGAAGAAAATTCACAGTGATACCCGATGAGCAGAAGATAATGTTGCCCGATGAAGCAAAACAACAAGATGCCCGACAAGCTGAAAAGTAAAGTTTCCCGACAGACGGAGATCCCGAAGCTAACTAGAGTCACACCAATGAAACTGACAGTTGTAACCAATGACTAACTGAAGAGTTAACCGACGTAACAGAGAGTTCATAAAATGACAAAATATCTAGCTAGCAAGAGCTAAAGATAGACTTAACTGGTTGTTTTCTTTATTTTATTCGACCAGAGTTAAGTGATTGATTTAAAAAAGATTTGTACAGTTGGCATAAAGATAACTATGAGATAAATCAAGAGTTATGCTTTAAATCAAATTGGCTAGATTATTTTTCACTCCAAGAATCAAGAATCAAGAATAAAAAATCAATGAATATTATGTCTATATAAGAGACAAGTTTAATTCATTTCCAATATCACATTCACTAAAAGGGGATTAAAAGGAGTGAATAGAAAGAGGATGCTAAGAAGAAACTGATGAAGAACAACTTCATGCAGTACTAATCAATCAAGCTAAAGGAGAGCTAAGGAATTTTGTAGATACTGACGAATAGTAAGCACAACATCAAAAAGCAGAAAGTATGGAGCACAAGAGAATTGAATTGATACATTGATCAGAGAGGTAATGTACTTAAATAGATATGAAAATATCCAATTCAAGTTGCATTAGAAATAGGTCATTGTGTTTCAGTTTAACCATTGAAGCATCAAGTCTCTTAACAAAGTAGGACTTAACAGTCTTCTATATATTGAGGTACATCCCAAGGAGTGCCAAAAAGGTTGATTCATGAAAGTAGCATTGGATATGCCGGATGCCTATTGATGGTCTAAGAGAGAGGCTGATTCAAGGATAGAAACATTAGATGCCCGATACTAAGTGACAACCTATATGTGTAAAATCCTCTAACAAGGTTACACCTAACAATGTGTTTGTAACCTTTAACATGGTTGTCTCTTAAAAGGGCTCACTTCAGAAGAGTGAAAATTTGGGGTACCGGTCCTAGTGGATTTTTCCCTTAATATGGTTTCCACGTTAAAATCCATGTGTTATGTGTGTATAGTTTATTACTTTACTATTTTACATTTCACATATGCATTTCTAGATTTATCGGTATACTCTACATATTCACTGTATTTCAGTAAATAGTTATACAACTTATCGGTAATCAAGGAGAATAAGGACAGACAAGGAAAATCGATAGACAATTAATCATTATAAGTATTTCATGGCATGCATCTTTTAGGGACATAATAATTTAAGGTTTATTTGATTGGTGGTTAGAGTAAGGATAAGTTTTTGAGGCCACTGATTCACCCCCCCTCTCAGTTATTACTAAAAATTTGTATCAGAGCTTGTGTGCTTAGAAGGAAGGTTTCAAGACCTAAGTCAAAGATCACAACATGAACAGACGAGATGTGCCCAAGTTGAACAAAGATAATTTTGCTTCATAGAAAAGTAGGATAAGACTCCACTTATCAGGTATTGGTAATGATGTTACTCAATTCCTTGAAACTAAATATGTGTTGCCCACAGAAGCACCAACAGGTGAAAAAATGAGAGAGAAGCATGAACATAATGGCATGATGATATAGCTTGCTTCCTCACTCTCCGATGCTGAATTTGAAGATGTCAAAGAATGCAAAACTACAAAGCAAATGTGGGAAAAATTGAAGCTTGTGCATGGTGGTGACAAAAATGTTTTGAGAGCCAAGGAAGAAAGCCTTAGAAAAAAGTTTGATGATCTCAAAATGAAAGAAGGAGAAAACATCACTCAGCACAACATGAGAATTAAAGAGGTAGTCAATGCTATCCGAGGAGTTGGAGGTGTACTAGAAGAAGATACAATGGTAAGTAAAATTCTAAGAACCTTACTGCCTACTTATTCTATTAGAGTATCTTCCATTCAAGAAATGAGAGAAGTAGAAAATAGAAATGTTAATCTAGACAGTTTAATTGGAAGACTAATTTCGTTTGAGATGAATAACTTTGATAAGTGTCTTACCAAACATAGAGTCTGCATTTAAAAATTCTATGAGAATAAGTAAATCAAGTCACAAAAACACTATGAGAAAAGATAGTGATAGTGAAAGTGAAGAAGATAATCTTGATGAAATAGAAGCACTTATGGAAAAAAGAATGCAGAGAGGCAAAGGTAAATACAAAGGTAAATTACCACTTGTTTGTTTTAATTACAAAGAGATTGGACACTTTGTTGCAAGATGTACTAACAAAAGAAAAGATGACAGAAGTAATGATAGATCTTTTGAGAAGAAGTCTGACAGAGGTGATTACAGAAGCTACCGACAATCAGAAAGAAGAGATACCCAAGACTATAAGGACAAAGGAAAGAAGGTAATCTACCTAGCTAAATTCAAGGATAATGATACTGACATCGAATCTGATGAAGACATCGAGATGGTGTTTGTGGCTGTAAAAGATGATTCAGATGATGATGAAGAAATGTATGTAGAAACAACTCTCATATCTAAAATTAGCAAAAATGATGTTTGGATCATAGATAGTGGCTGCACTCATCATATGACTGGTGATAAGCAAAAGTTTGAGACTTTTGAATACTACAAGGGTGGATCAGTAAGAATGGGAAATGACACACCTTGTCCAGTTGAAGGTAGAGGAACAATAATGTTGAATAACTAGATAAAATGTGAAAATGCTTATTAGGTAAATGGATTGAATTATAATCTATTGAGTGTTTCTCAGTTGAATAATTCAAGTCACAAAGTAGCATTTGAAAACAAAAAGGCAAAGATCTTCAACAAATCTAGAAATCTAATTGGTACCGGTGAGCAGACAAAAGGTAACTTATTCTATCTGAATGATACTGACTCCACTTGTTTGATTTCTACAAATGAAGACATATGGTTGTGGCACAAAAGACTGTTTCATGTGAATTTTGACAACACGATAAAAATTAGCAAAAAGAGAAATGTCAGAGGCTTACCGACAATGACCAAGCCCGGCAACATCATGTGTAAAAACTGTCAAAAAGGTAAAATGACAAAGTCTAGTTTCAAAAGAAAGACCCATACATCTGATGCAATTATAGAATTAGTCCATACTGATTTATGTGGACCCATGAGGACAAAGATTTATTATGGAGATAGATATTTTATTCTCTTTGTTGATGATTACTCTAGAATGATGACAGTTATGTTTCTAAAAGATAAATCAGAATCATTTAAGATGTTTAAATGGTATAAGGTTTTAGTAGAGAAAAAAAGTGGTAAGGATCTAAAATGTTTGAGATCAGATAGAGGAGGTCAGTTTATATCAGATAAATTCACTAACTTCTATAATGAGCATGGTATAAAAAGACAGGTTTCTGCACCAAGAAAACCACAACAAAATGGGATTGTTGAGAGAAGGAACAAATCAATAGTTGATTGTGCAAAAACATTGATGATAGAGAAAGACATCACCCAAATATTCTGGAGGGAAGCTTTCAGTACTGCTATTTACACACTAAACAAATTACAACTGAAGAAAGACACCAAGAAGACACCTTATGAGCTATGGTATGGATACACACCCAATGTGAGTTATTTCAGAATTTTTGGAAGTCAATGTTATATCTTAAAAGATGATAGAAATGGAAAAATTGACTCCAAGAGTAATGAAGGAATTTTTCGAGGGTATTCTACCAAGAGCAAGGCTTACAAATTTTTAAACAAAGCCTCTAACAAAATTATTGAAAGTGCAAATGTAAAGAAAGATGAATTTGTAGAGAAGAACGAACAAGAAAGAACTAGAGAACCAGAGGACTGCAATAAGTTTACTTACAACGAGGAACCTGAGACTCTACCCTACCAACAAAGTAGAGCCCCAGAGCTACAAATCATTGCTCCCGAGCATCAGGCTGCAAATAACAATGGTCAGGATAATGATCAAGATAATGTGCAAGGCGATGAAGAACAAAATGAAGATCAAAATAATGATCAAGATGATAGACAAAGAACTGTACCTATACTTGCAATATATGTAAGAAGGAACCATCTAGAGGTCCAAATCATAGGAGATAAGAAAGCTGGTACAAGAATAAGAAGTAAGTATTTAAACTCAAATTGTTTAATTTTTGAGTTTGAGTCAAAATATTTCAATGCTGCACTAGATAATGAGGAATGGATAAGTGCTATGAATGATGAGATTGAGAAGATTGAGAAGATTAAGACATGGTCACTTGTGCCAAGACTAGATGATAAGAATGTCATTGGTACAAAATGGATATTCAGGAATAAGCTGAACAAGAATGGTGAAGTCACAAGGAACAAAGCAAGACTAGTATGCAAAGGGTATGCACAAGAGGAAGGTATAGACTATGGAGAGACCTTTGCACCCATTTCTAGGCTAGTAGGAGTAAGGATATTACTTGCTTATGCTAAATTCAAAGGATTCAAGGTATACCAAATGGATGTCAAGTTAGCATTCCTAAATGGGATACTTGAAGAAGAGGTATACATTGAACAACCAGAAGGATTTGTTGATCCAGACAAGAAGGACATGGTATGTAGAATTCAAAAAGCCTTGTATGGATTGAAACAAGCTCCTAGAGCCTAGTATGAATGACTTCATTCCTATCTAATAAGTATTGGATTTGTAAAGACTAGTGAAAACAATAATCTTTATTTGAAGGAAGATACTGATGCTAACACTTTGATTGCTGAAATATTTATTGATGACATCATATTTGGAGGCAATGATATGATATGCAAATCATTTTCTAGTGAGAAGAGCAAATAATTTGAGATGTCTATGTTTGGTGAGATCAAGTTCTTTCTTTGTCTCCAAATCATGCAACAAGGAGAAGGTATTTTCATTACACAGTCCAAGTACATCAAAGAGGTCCTGAAAATATTCAAGATGGAAGAATCCAAACCATTTGGAACACTGATGGCTGCTAGATGTAAGTTGACAAAGGAGGACAAGACAACAAAGATAAATCAGACTTTGTACAGATCAATGATTGGAAAACTCATGTATGTTGTACACACTAGACCAGATATTGCACATGCAGTGGGAATTGTTTCTAGATTTTTTGCTAACCCTAGAGAATCACATATGACTGCTATGAAACTAATCCTAAGTTATTTTAAGAATACTGAGGAATTTGGCTTATGGTATAGAAGAGAAGACAAATTTGAACTAAAAGTGTTTACCGATGCTGATTGGGTTGGAAATCTTGATGATCGGAAGAGCATAACTGGAGGAGAATTCTTTATGGGTGACAACCTTGTCACATGGATTAGAAAGTAGCAAGGATGCATCTCTCAGTCTACTGCAGAAGAAGAATATGTTGTTTCTGCTGCAAATTGCTCAAATATTGCATGGATCAGACAGTTGCTGGGAGGTATGCACATGAAGATCTTAGAACCAGTGACTATCTATTATGATAACACCAGTGCAATAAACATTTCCAAGAATCTAGTCACGAATGAAAAGACTAAACACATTTCCATCAAGTATCATTACTTGAGAGAACAAGTTCAAAAAAATAGTTGATATTTGAGTATGTGCAATCAAAAGAACAATTGGATGATATCTTCACCAAGCTAGTGCCCAAAGATACATTTGAGTACTTGAGATAGAGACTAGGGGTCAAACCCTTGTCTACCAGTCAGTAAAATACTGAAGGTTGCATCACCCTACCTATTATCAGAATATCATTCATGTTGATGCAAAGCAAAGAGAAGAACTTCAAAGCTACATCTATATACAAATAGGTATATATCAGAACTGAGCACCAGAACATATTAATGTATTGCTGATGAATAAGGGAAATTCAAGGAATATATTATGGATGGAGAGAAAAGATCACTTGAAATTAATGTCAGATATCTGTATGATATTTGTTTGGCATTGTTGTCAAAGGGAGAGAAAGTATCCATATTATCACAGTCTTCAAAAAATGGAAGAGAGATTATCCATTATTAGATTACTCCAACAGGGAGAGATCATATACATAGGGAGAAAGTTTGTATGAAGGAGTTAATACAAAAGAAGATTTGCTAACAAGAATGAAAGACATCACAAAAGAGAGAACAGTCAAAAGAGAGAAATTGACACAAGAAGAAGATTCAACACATTAGTAAATAGAAAGCTGCAAGAATCAAATCTAAGCTAAAACAAAACTTACCGAAGTTCAGACATTTATTGGTTATCAAACAAAGATTGGTAGTTTGATGAATATCAATAAATTATATTTCATATTGTATTAGAAATAGTATAGTGTGATAATATAAATTTGTTGCCATCAATTTTGAAGGGAGAGATTGATGACATGTAACTGATTAAATGTTTGACAATGTTAAGTTTAAGATAATGCAAGGCATTAAATTAGTTAATGTTTTGTATTTTCATTGATGTCAACTTGATATCATCTATACGATCATGAACAAAATGCCAAAGACTTCAAATAATAAATGGAACAAAGGTTATGCTTTTAGCAATGCATAAAAGTCAAGTATTCACTAAGTGACAGATAACATTGATAGAGTGCACACCAACGGTAAAGGAAAAGAAGAAAACTCACAGTGATACCCAACGACCAGAAGACAGTGTTTCCTGATGAAGAAAAACCATAGGATGCTCGATGAGCTGAAAAGTAAAGTTTCTCAATGGACGGAGATCCCTAAGCTAACTAGAGTCACACCAATGGAACTGACAGTTATAACCGATGACTAACTGAAGAGTTAACCGATGGAATAGAGAGTTTAGAAAATGACAAAATATCTAGCTGGCAAGAGCTAAAGATAGACTTAACTGGTTTTTTTGTTTGTTTTATTTGACAAGAGTTAAGTGATTGATTTAAAGAAGATTTTGATGCAAAGTGGCAAGCGAAAGCTTTCAAACAGTGCACAATTGGTGAGGTTCAGTGTCTCAAATACCCAAATGGGGTCCAAGTGCCCAATACTTATCACAAGTATGGTAAGGAATAGGGGAAATGGTTATCACAACCCAAGCACCCAAGGCAACCTAATCACTAGGCTATGCCAAGTCCCAAACACCAACAATTTAGAAGTCACTAAGGGGTCTCCTTAACCCAAAAGACAACCAAACCCCATGAGACAAATTATAAGACTAGGGGTGGCCTAAAATCACTGATCTGGCCTATTTGGGTCCTATTTCTTTAGTTCTAATGGTTCTTTCATTTACAAGCAACCCATAACACTAAGTTGCTTCACAACCTAAGGATTTGGCTTGTAGCCCTTCCTAGAGGGTAATTTGAACATAAGTCAAAATGCTTCCAAATGAGATATTGAATTGGTTAGGGATTCTAATACCCTTTAAGGTTTTACTAAACATATCCAAGCACCAAGGAGTGGAGGCAAATGGAAGTCACTGCTGTTACAAGTTTTAGACCGGACTAATAGGCCTAATTAGGTCTCCAAATGCACTACAAGTGCTCTTTCTCCTAAGCCAATGCACAAAATAAGCATGGGGGAATGTTTGGACATAAAAAATAACTTATAATCCAAGGTTAGAAGTCTTGGTGAATCCCCAACCAAAAGTTATGATGACTGCCCTAAGTCACAAAATGGTGCACACATAGAGATGTACACCTAGGGATTTATGGCAAAATCAACTCCCTGCAGAACTCCACCTCTAGCCTACATATTGTGAAATTACATAGACAAAGGTTGAATTCCACCAAGGGGCATCAGATTCCTATGGTGGAATCAGGTCCAAAGATCAAACCCTCTCAAAGTCCTATTTGGAAGCCTACAATCCAGGCAAGCTCGTAAGAAACACTAATATCTCCAAAAATAGGATGAATCAGAACTTGAAACCAATTGCATATGAAATTATATTGGATGTAAAGATTTTTGGTCTCAAATTTTCATGTGCATTGGTCTTTATCCATCCGTACAAGATCACTATCCTCGAGAATCTGCAGAAAATCAGTTTGTTTTATTGATCCAAAATGCCAAGTTACATATCTTACCTTCCACCCACCTAAAAGGGATATTTGAAGGCTTCCCCCATTGGTTAAAACCAAATTTCAAACTATTTGACCGTTGGGGGCTTTTATTATAACTTTTGGCAAGAAGTTATCGAAGTTGCTAAGCAACTTTGACAACATTTTTGCAATTTTTGCTCTCTAGGAGACCAAACTTGGTCTAAGCCTAATCTAGTGATCCAAAATAGATATAAAATATTAAAACATGAAAATGACTAAAATCCTATGATCCTAGGCCCATTGACCACTCTTGACCATAGTTAGCCAGGGGCTTATAGTTGTGCCAATCCTGGAACTAGGCCTCACAACTTGGTCTAGGTGCCTGACTAAGATATCTAAGCTAACTAGATGTGCTTAGGAATTATTTAGAGTATTGTTTGTTGATTTTAGAGTAGGTGCTCCTACACCAGATTTGTACAGTTGTCATAAAGATAACTATGAGATAAATCAGGATTTATGCTTTAAATCAAATTGGTTGGATTATTTTTCATGCCAAGAATCAAGAATCAAGAATCAATGAATATTATGTCTATATAAGAGACAAGTTTAATTCATTTATGATACAAAATTCATGGAAAGGGGATTGAGGGGAGTGAATAGAAAGATGATGCTAAGAAGAAACTGATGAAGAACAACTTCATGCAGTACTGATCAATCAAGATGAAGGAGAGCTAAGGAATTCTGCAGACACCAACGAACAGTAAGCACAACATCATAGAGAACAAAGTATGGAGCACAAGAGAATTAAATTGATACATTGATCAGAGAGGTAATGTACTTAAATACATCTGAAAATCTGCAATTCAAGTTGCATTATAAATAGGTCATTGTGTTTTAGTTTAACCATTGAAAAATCAAGTCTCTTAACAGAGCAGGACTTAATAGTCTTCTATATATTGAGGTACATCCCAAGGAGTTCCAAAAAGATTGATTCATGAAAGTAGCATTGGATATGCCTGATGCCTATTAATGGTCTAAGAGAGAGGTTGATTCAAGGATGGTAGCATTAGATGCCTGGTACTAAGTGAAAACCTATATGTGTAAAATCCTCTAACAATGTCACACCTAACAGTGTGTTTGTTACCTTTAACAGGGTTGGCTCTTAACAAGGCTCACTTCAGAAGAGTGAAAATTTGGGGTACTGGTGCTAGTGGTTTTTTCCCTAAACAGGGTTTCCACATTAAAATCTATTTGTTATGTGTGTATGGTTTATTACTTTACTATTTTACATTTCACATATACATTTCTGGATTTATTGGTATACTCTGCATATTTTATGTATTTTGGTAAATAGTTATACTGCTTATCGGTAATCAAGGAGAATAAGGAAAGACAAGAAAAACCGACAGACAGTTAATCATTATAAGTATTTCATGTCATGCATCTTGTAGGGACATAATAATGTGAGGTTTATTTGATTGGTGGTTAGAATAAGGAATAGTTTTTTAGGCCACTGATTCACCCCCCCTCTAAGTTATTACTAACACTTGGTGCACTTACCCCAAAAAAGTTATTAAAATTTTAGTTAACCTTACTATTTCAATTTTAGGTACCATTGTTTCTTAATAAATATTGTAAAAATATTAAAATTAGTCATATCACTATGAAATTTATATTTTTATAGTCTATATAATAAGAACTGTAATGGATTTTCATTTCGTTAAAAAATTCATCCAGGAAGGCCTCCAAAAATTTATGAGAAGGAAATTTTTTTATATTCTAGTGCCTGAGCCATATGTTTCAAGCCCAAGTATAGGCATGGTCCCACCAAGCATGTCCCAAACCAAAAACCAAGGTGGCAGTATGGTGTCCACTCCTAGTTTTAAGAAACAAGCACCCATTTTTTGAAATTCAAAACATGGGTGCCCATTTCTATTCAGACTGTTGAAACATAAAAGAGCACTCATTTTTAGAAACAGGCACCCAATTTATAAATGGGCACCTATTTCATTTTAATAACAAGTGCCCTTTTATTAAAGACCTGTTGTAGACCAAAAATAGGATTGTGGGCCTGATCTCAATGATTGGCGATTATTTAATCTTTTTTTTGACAGATTTGTATTGCAGAAAGAATAATTTGAATTAAGATTCTCTTTTCTTGTCTTATTTTGGATGTGACATGAAGAGAATCCTTTGAATTCAAATTTTGGTGAAAACATGAGATCAAAGCAATACAGAAAGAGGCAAAGGAAGGTTCTGACAGCTGAGGAGGTTGCAACAAATAGAAAGGAGGCAAAATGAATATGAGAAAGAAGAGCAAGAATTTGAGAACTGAATAATGTTGGAGCATTGAGTTCAAAAATCATTTTAGAAGAGGAGAACATTGAGGACACCATGATGGATGCAAAGGTTAAAGAATAAAATACAATAGAAGCAAATTTAGGTGCATCTTCTAATCCAGTATTGGATATATGTATATCTTCATAGCCAAATGTAACTTCTTCTGATAAAGAACTTGATCATTTGGTAGAAGCAAGTTACTCTTTAAATTATTTAGATTTTCTTCCTAAAAATAGAGTAACATATTTTATTTCACATCAAACAACAAAAATTAGTAATGTTAATCATAATGATAAAGGAACTGAAAGTCAAACCCCAATTGAAAGTGAAATTCAAACCCCAATTGAAATTTAAAATCAAATGAAAACTGAAATAAACAACGTGGATGTAGACATAGAAATACCAATTGAGAAATAAACCCCTTTGAATGATAATGAAATGAATGAAAAATTTCAAATTAAAAGTGATGTCCTAGACAATCTGCGTGGTTTGGTTTCATGGAGACAAATTAGGACACACACGACTAGATTATTTTAAAAACATTTATAATAAGAAATTTGGGTTTCAAGGTCAACTAATATTACAACTAATTAAAATAACTAAAATGAAAAAAGTGATGAAGAGGTTAGGAATTTATGTGAAATCAAAATAAAAGGATAAGTCTATAAAACAAGTCGTATCAACTGTTGCTAGTTCCTTTGACACAATTAGAAAGAAAATTAATTCTAAAGATAGGAATGAGGCACAGTGAGAAATAAAAACTTTAGTAAATAAAACTACTTCTGATAAAAGAATGATGACAAACATAAGTGGATATCTTAAAATTCATCGTAAAACTTTAGCAAGAGCTGTAAAGAGAAGAGTTAACTTTGAGAATGAGCTGACAAATGATTTGTGGAGCTTTAGTGGCAGAATCCCAAGATTTGACATGAAACTTACTAGTGAAGTCAAAATTTTGATTGAAATTGTTTGGCATGATAATACAAGAGTATCACCTAATTCCATAGATGTTCTTAAATTAAGAGTCAAATAAAAAATTTGTGATCCGCATCCAAAACACCTTTTGGATATGACTCAAACTGAATTGTATAAAGTTTTTGTGGATGCTAAGGTGTTAACTATTAGTATTAGTCAAAGATCTTTTGAAAAATGTATGGTATGTCGGATTAACAAGGAAAGAGTCACATGTTGTTGTAAAAGTCATGTTCAATTTCGTTATCATTATGATGTATTTTGATCTATATGTTCTACAGTGCATACTAATGAAATGTTGTAGGAATGTGGTATAAATACACCACCTCAAACTATAAAGGAGTTTACATTTTTTTTTTGTAACCCACCTAATGAGAAATTTTTTCTTTTGGATGCATGTATTTCTGGTGTATGTGATGTATGTGACAATCTTGTATTTTTAGATGAATGTTTGCATGAAATTTTTTCCGTTGATTTTGGATAGTAATTAGTTGATGTAAAAAGATTTAAAACTATTGAGTATCCATTGAAGCACAGAAAGGTTGGAAAACAATGCGATCTAATTACTAAAAAAGTTAGTGTTCATGCATTTATGAATGAATTCAAGAGTAAGGTTGTATATAAATTTGTGAAACATTCTCAAAATGCTAGATGGCTTGATGGATAGTTTCACATATGAAAGAATACATTTCCAACTGGTAGTATACTTTCAGTCATTGACTTTGCAGACAACTTCATGTTTGCACCAAAAGATGAGATCAAAATACAATATTATAATTCAGTGCAAGTAACAATTTTTTTTCATATTGTCTATAGGCATGCACTTGATAGTACAGAGGATGATCAATTTTTTTTGAGAGAGTACCAGTTCTATATGAGTTATAATAAATTACACTCATTAGAGTTTGTCCAGTATTGCTTTAAGACCTTTTATGAGAATTTAAGGGAGAGATATATTCATATAACACAACATCTAATATGGTCAGATAATTGCATAGGACATTTCAAGAATGCTAGAATGTTTTATTGGTTCAGTAGGACATATAAGAAAATTAATATCTAATATATTAGGATTTTGTTTTAGGCTGGACATGGGAAATGATAAAATGATGGTTCCGATGCATGTGTTAAGAGAGCCCTTTGCAGAGAGAAACTCAAATATGAGGAAAACACAAAATGTAAAGATGCACGTGTAATTATTGAATGGTGTAAAACAAGTTTGTTTATAGGATCAAGTCAGACATCTACAATCAGACATTTCTTCTAGCTAGTTGAAGAGAATAACATCCTTTCAAGATATGATTGTGACACAATTAGCGGGTTGGCTAAATAAAATTCATTTAGGAGTTCTAATTATAACACTTGGACTATATGGACTAGGGAGCTTGCATGTTTTTGTCAAATTTGTGTTGTAGGTGAATGGGAAGAATGCGAGAATACAAAATGGGTTGAAGAATGACAACATAAATCCTTAACACCTAGAGAGAAATAAGATCAAGATGATATAAGAAATAAATACCTAGATCATGCATTGCATCAGAAGACTATGATTGTGTTTCAGACCTCATAAAACTTGGTAATTTAATTCAATTTCTTGTAAGACTTTAAATTATATTATTTAGGTATGTCATATAATTTATGATTTTATTTAAATTAAAAGTCTAACAAGTTTTATTTGTACATGTACTTAATTTTGTTTTGCGGGACATGTGTATGTTGTTGTTGCACCTGCGGATAATGAAGAGCAGACTGAGTATTGGCTAGCTGGATGTGTACAACCTAATAAAAAGTTGGCATGTCATTAAGTATATGATAATGGTTTTTCATATCCAATTGGGTCTATTGTGGTAATTGGTACATGTATACACAAATACCTAACAAGAAGGAATGGTTTACCGGCTTTTGAAGACTACCAATAAGAAAAGAAGATTATACACTATTCCCATTTGGCAGTGGCAAAAAATATCAAATTGGAAAGATACATAGGGAGACCTTCTAATAAAATATTATGGAAAATTTCAATGGAATAGCATGAGGCAATCATAGAGGCATTGCAGAAAAGAGAGGAAGCTGATGGTACATTAGGTTGAATCAAATTTACACATGCAAGTTTTGTTAATTGCTTTATTTTTATATTTAGTTCTATATGTAGACATCTTCTTTCAAGTCTCATATGTAGAGATAATTACTTTGGATTTCAGGTGTCATGTACAACCGAACAACATAGATGACAATCAACTTGTGCATTTTACAACTTTTGGCTAATAAAAGTTATAATACTAGGTGACTGCAATTCATTTATTTAACTTTTGGATCCTAGATTTAAATTTAACATAAATTATAATTGACTTTAAATGAAATTTACATTTAAATACATATTTTATAATATTTCAACATTCATTTTTAGGCTGCAGGACCTCTAGAAGAACATAAACATGAACTATTTATGTAGTTCAATGCACACTTGTATTCATCCAATTTTGGTTTTATAAAATACATCAGTTCACTTTTATTCATCCAATTTTGGTTTAAATATAAGTTCAATACACAGTTGTATAGTCCTATGATCACTAATAGATAATGATATAGTTATTTGTACATCCATATTTCATAGTTCAAATTAATATGTCATTGTTAGATAGATGATTTTTAATAGTTAATCAAAGTCAATATTAGTTACATCTATATTATTTCATGTCAATTATATAATAAGTTAGTTGATTAATGATACTTTTAAAATCAACTTCTCTTGTAAATTACATGAAGAAATATCTATTATTAATGACCGAATTAGAATTGATATTTAATGATCATATTGTTGGAAACTACAATTGAAACAATTTTTATATTGCCATTGATGTCAAACCTTAATTGGTAAGACAATTGCTATTTTGTAAAGTGCCATATCAATTGATTGATGACGAAGATTTGAAAACAAGAGATAATAAGAAGACCTAGTGAAATGGTTGAGTTATGTGAAACTACAATGAGTAATTTTTGAGATCACACCTTGACAAGGTAATATATTATTTATCTTAAGTCTAAGTGAAGTTTGAATGACTACAAGATTAGTATTGACCGAGTAACAAAGCAAAAGATTAAGGAACTTATGTTTGTGCTGAGTGATGCAAGTGTTGATCGAGCTCCAATACATGTCAAGAAAATTTAGTGTCAACTGAGCATCATTATTTTCCAAGTATTAGTAAATTACTGATTTATCTAGTGATGACCGAGCCGAAGAACACAATATTGACTGAGTGTCATTATTTTGACAGTTTGAGAGAGATTTGAGATCCTAGCCGATATAGTTGATTTTATTGGGATATGTGAAGTGTATTTAAGATAAGGATGATTGTTGTGGAGAATTAAATGAGAATTTAATATATGTTTAACCATTTTTATGTATGGATTCGAGAAGGATTTTGAGGATGTATTCTACAATGTAGATGAAAGTGAAATGTTGGAAGGATTCGTTGGATCTGACCAAACCCTAAGTGTTGGAGATTTGATTATGAGCAGTTGATTGATTATATGTTTGTCATTAATGACAACATATAATACATAGTAGCAATTCTGTATGTACTTATCAGAATGATAACATGAAGACTTGCATGGTTAGATACATGTTGTTGACATGTTTATGATGTTATGTTCGTACACACAGATCCAGATATGATGTTTCAATCAAGTTGTGTAATTCTGTTATTGGCAGTTACAGTTCTGGAAGTGTAACTATTTAGGGCCAATGTATATCACATGTTTCTTGAGTTGCACATATCTTCAGTATATGCGTGTGTATATTCACGATTATTTATGAGTTTATGATATTAATCTAAAGGTGCCAAACATGTTTCAAGAAGATTGTAAAGTTAGAGTTAATTTGGTGAGGCCGACTTAGTGAAGCATCGTGTCTATTCAGTTTATACTTGCGTAGTTTTAATAATGCTTGTGTGCTTAGTAGAGTCGACAAGGATGTTATGAAGAGTTTTCTTACAGGTCCCATGATCTCATACTTTGAGGAAGATACTTATAGCAAGTCAAATGTAACACGCTAAGTGTGAATGATATGAAAAGAGAAGAAAGATGTATAGAGCAGATTATTAAAGTTGGTTCATTCATCAAGAGTCTATGTGAAGAAGAAGTGAAAGATTGTAATACACTGGAACTGATCAAGATAGCAGGTCTACTCTATAGTTCATCATTAGATATAGTGCATATCTATTGTACAGAAGGTTGTAGCCTTCACCATCAAGCAGTGAGCTTTTGGACAGTGAGTCCACTACCCCTAATAGGGTTATTTGTAAAAGACTCCTAAGAGGGTCCGACCCTTAACCAGGTCACTATACTTATTGCATTGTAAAGTACAACTCCTAACAGGGTTGAGATATTTTCTAACAGGGATTACTATAAACAAGTATAGTTCATTGTGGGTGCTAATTCCCACTGGGGTTTTTACCATTTGGTTTCCCCGTAATCAAATTGTGTGTTGTGTACTATGTTATCTAATTAAGCATTTACTTTGTTGTATTATGAAGTTAAAGAAGAAAAAGAATTAAAGTTATTGATAACTGATTCACCCCCCCACTTAGTTATCCTTTGGGACTGTTTTAACAATTGGTATCAGAGCCTAGTGCCTTGGAGAAGAAGCCTAACAACTTAAGGTAGATCAGATGTCTTACTTCAGAAAAGAAAGCCCTAAGTTTGATGGAGAAAATTATCTAGATTGGAAAAACAAAATGATAACACATCTACAGTGTGTTGGCTTT
>MU225138.1:2327095-2346122 GCA_018584345.1 Thuja plicata | reverse complement strand
ATGGTTCAAGAGAGGTACTATGAATATGCACCTATGATTGAAGATGAACCTAGGCCTAGTAGCAAAGATACTGTTATTGAAGAAATGTTTGATTGCATTGATGTCTCATGCAATGACCCTGAATCAAGTAGAGAAGAATCACAAATTACAGAAGAAGAAGACACACCTAAGGTTCTGAAATTCACATCTAGATACCACTCTAAATATGACATCATTAGAGATCAGAGTAGCAGTGTTTTGACTAGATCAAAAGAAAAAGGTCTAGTAATGGATGAAGAGGTATGTTTACTTTCATAGATTGAACCTTTAAGTGTTGAAGATGCTTGTAATGATTTTGATTGGAAGAATGCAATGAAAGAAGAATTAGATTAGATAATTAAAAATGATACATGGGAATTGGTCCCTAGACCCAGTGACAAAAATGTGATTGGAACAAAGTGGGTATTTAGAAACAAGATGAATGAAGATGGTACAGTAGTAAGAAACAAAGAAAGATTGGTATGTAAAGGATATGCGCAGAGAGAAAGAATAGACTACACTAATACATTTTCCCCTGTGAGCAGACTGGAAGCCATTAAATTGTTTTTGGCATATGCAACATTCAAAGACTTTAAAGTTTATCAAATGGATGTAAAATCAGCTTTTCTGAATGGCGACTTGAATGAGGAAGTCTACATAGAATAGCCTGAAGGATTTAATCTTTTAGATGAACCAGACATGGTATGCAAATTGAAGAAAGCACTCTATGGTATTAAATAGGCCCAAAGAGCTTGGTATGAGAGACTTGATGGTTATCTTACCAAGATTGGATTTAAGAAAGGAGCAGCAGATTATAACCTATTCACAAGGGAGACACCTGATGGATTACTATTAGTTGCCATATTTGTTGATGACATTATCTTTGGAGGTAATAAAAATCTCAATACAACATTTGCAAAAGAAATGCAGAATGAATTCAAAATGAGTATGATTGGTCCTATAAAATACTTTTTGGGACCGAATGTAAAACAAACAGATAAAGGTATATTCATTGATCAGTCAAAATATGCGAAGGAAATATTGAAGACCTTCTAGATGGAAGACTATAAGCCAGTATGCACTCCCATGATAACAGGAAGCAAGCTTTCAAAAGATGATGATTCCACAACAGTTGATAAAACATTGTATAAATATATGATTGGTAAACTCATGTATTTAACTCAATCTAGACCTGACATATCTAATGTAGTTGGCATTGTTGGAAGATTTGCAACTGAACCCAAGTAGAATCCCCTAATGAAAATCAAGAGGATATTCAGATATCTAAAGGAAACTATAGACTATGGTTTATGGTATCCTAAATCAGAGAATGTAAAACTTCATGTGTATACAGATGCAGATTGGGCAAGATGTATTGATGATAGGAAAAACACTTTAGGAGGAGCAGTATTTCTTGGAGACAGGTTGGTTTCTTGGATAAGCAAGAAGTAAAACTATATTTCTTAGTCAACAACATAAGCTGAATATGTTGCATCAACACTAAATTGTTCAACCATGGTTTGGATCAAGCAGATGGTTAAAGACTTTGGCATTTTGGTTGATTATCCTATTGTTATTCATTGTGATAATACTAGCACTATCAACATGTCTAAGAACCTTGTGATGCACGCAAAGACAAAACACATAGAGATCAAGTACCATTTCTTAAGAGAAAAAGGTTGTAGACAAAGAAGTTAAATTGGACTATGTGAACACCAAAGAACAGTTGGTAGATATTTTCACAAAGCCTTTATCAAAGGATACTTTTGAGTATCTCAGGGAGAAGTTGGGAGTAATTACCTCTCCTGAGTCTATTTAGAAGAAGCAGCAAGAACATCAGTCATTAAGTGACTGATGAGTGGTTGACTAATCTACTTCTAGAGTAGTACTTGTACCTAAATATCTATGGTTCCCTTTGCCATTGATGTCAAAGGGGGAGTATATAGTAAGGGGGAGTATGTACTAAGGGGGAGCATATACTCTGGGGGAGTATATACATGGAACACAAACACAGTCAGAGGAACTACAGTAGTTTAGAGAAATCTTTGATGAGGTTATTGATAAGATTGTAAAAGAAAGAGGACACCATGAACAGAGGATGTTTTTGATATCATATGTTGCCATCAATGTCAAAGGGGGAGATTATTGGAGATTTGATTTTGAGTAGTTGATTGATTGTATGTTTGTCATTGATGACGACATATAATACATAGTAGCAATTTTGTATGTACTTATCAGAATGATGACATGAAGACTTTCATGGTTAGATACATGTTGTTGAAATGTTTATGATGTTATGGTCATACACACAGATCCATATATGATGTTTCAGTCAAGTTATGTAATTCTGTTATTGGCAGTTACAGTTCTGGAAGTGTAACTATTTAGGGCCGACGTATATCATGTGTTTCTTGAGTTGTGCCTATCTTCAATATATGTGTGTGTATATTAATGATTAGTTATGAGTTGATGATATCAATCTAAAGGTGCCAAACATGTTTCAAGAAGATTGAAAAGTTAGAGTTAATTTGGTGAGGCCAACTTAGTGAAGCGTCACGTCTATTTAGTTTATACTTGCGCGGTTGTAATAATGCTTGCATGCTTAGTAGAGCTGACAGTGATGTTATGAAGAGTTTTCTTACAGGTCCCATGATCTCATACTTTGAGGAAGATACTTATAGCAAGTCAAATGTGACATGCTAAGTGTGAATGATATGAAAAGAGAAGAAAGATGAACATAGCAGATTATTAGAATTGGTTCATTCATCAAGAGTCTATGTGAAGAAGAAGTGAAAGATTGTAATACACTAGAACTGATCAAGATAGCAGGTCTACTCTACAGTTCATCATCAGATACAGTGCATATCTATTATACAGAAGGTTGTAGCCTTCACCATCAAGCAGTGAGCTTTTGGACAGTGAGTCTACCACCCACAACAGGGTTATTTGTAAAAGACTCCTAACAGGGTCTGACCCTTAACCAGATCACTATAATTATTGCATTGTAAAGTACAACTCCTAACACGGTTGAGATATCTTCTAAAAGGGATTACTATAAACAAGTATAGTTCATTGTGGGTGCTAATTCCCACCGGGGTTTTTACCATTTGGTTTCCCCATAATCAAATTGTGTGTTGTGTTATCTGATTAAGAATTTACTTTGTTTTATTCTAAAGTTAAAGAAGAAAAGGAATTAAAGTTATTGAGAACTGATTCACCCCCCTCTCAGTTATCTTTTGGGACTATTCTAACACTAAGATCTATGGTGATGATTAAGCGATAATAAATCAAGCTACCTAATCAGAGAGGTATAAGATTAACCTGATTGCAGGTTATTTGTGTGTGGTATGAGGTTAATTCAGTTGATTAGAGAAATCTAAGTAGAAGGAAGAAAAGGATGAAGAGAGCAGTACAAGACTGCATAGTGGTGATTGCTTGAAGGATTTCTGAGTAGATCTGAATGATAGAAATGATAATGGAGGCCAGTCAGTGAATAAAAATTTGAGCTATAATTTGATATGTACCTGCCAAGTGAGTTTTATATTTTAGATCATAATTTTCTATTACTTTCTAACCATTATATCAGTTGCAAAATCTTTTTAAACAAGGTTGACCTAATAGTTATATTGTTAAATACTTTAATCAAGGTGACATTCTAATGGAATGGTCTAAGCCCTCTAACAAGGCTCACTTTTAACCGGGTCATTAAATCCTTTAACCGAGTCACATTTAACAATGAGTATTACAACCTTTAACTATGTTGGGTTTTCATAGAGCTCACTTCAGAAGAGTGAAAAATTGGTAGCATTTTACTGGTGGTTTTTCCCATATTAGGTTTCCACATTAAATCCTGGTGTCATACTTGTGTGAATGTTATTTGATGTGTTGTACTATTAAGAGTTTTATATTTTGCAAGTTGATTATATTAGGATAGTAAACTGCAAGTTTATATTATTGATTATATTCTATAAAAAATTGAGTAGATTACTGAGTGGATCTGAGATGGTTGAAGTGTTTGAAAGTTCAATTGGTACATCTAGACCTAGGAAATCTGAATCACTCTGCCTCTTAGTTATTATGAATCATTTTAACAATTGGTATCAATGCTTTGTGGTGCTTGAAGAGAAAAAGTTTGAAGATACTTGAAGCTAAAGATCAAGATGTATAAAAAGGAGGTACTGAGGTTGAACAAAGAGAACTTCTCTGCATGGAAAAGTTTGATGAAGTTACACCCAGATGAAATTGGAGATACTGCAAAATACTATATGGAAAATGATTACATAACAGTGTGTACTATTATGAAATCTCAACAGATGAAAGAAAACAAGAACACAACCAAGCAATGTTGGAGATTGCATCAACCTTAAGCTATCTTGAATTTGAAGACACAAAAGATTGCAAAACTGCAAAAGAAATGTGGGATACAATGGAAACTATCTATGGATGTGATACAAATGTACTGAGAGCCAAATCTAAAATATTGAGAGGTAAGTTTGATGAAATGAGAATTCAATATGGTAAAACTATTGTTTAGTGTTGTAGTCGAGTTAAGGAGGTTTTAAATGTTGGCAAGTGATCTATTTTTCATGATGTGACCCACTTTTTGGTTGTCATTTATGGAAACACATCTGGGTTACATATCGATTCCTATGAAGTTGAGTTTTGATGACTCTAAAATTGACTTAGTATAGAAGCAGAGTTACAAAGGTATTTTGGGTATTGAAGATCGAGTTCAATAAATAAGGGAAAGAAAGATTAGAGGAAGATAGTATGAGGTATATGTGACCTCCACCTAAGATCAATTTTGTTTTTGTAAATTTTATAGCAAGTTAGAGAGATTTGAAGACAGACAGACATCAATAGAACAGTGATACAAAGCAATTGGACAGACGTGATGATTCAGAGAGTATGACATGGACTCTAGGCAATCAAAGTTGGATTATGGTTGTTGATAACCTACACCTTGTTTCTATAAGAGCATTGACTTTGCATTTGATATTTGTTTTAATAAAATGTATTTTGTATTGAGAGCCAACTATGTAATATTTGGTTAAGAGAGCCGACTTAGTTAAGAGATAAGATATATATATATATATATATATGGAGAAATTTTTGTTGAGAAAAAAGATGGATGTATGTGAGATTATTGGATAGATGATATGAAATGTAAATTGTAGAGAAGAGGATGATAGAGATAATTGATGAGCTATGATAGGAAATATCTAAGCATTAGAGATGATTTTTTTGGTTCATTACTGAGAACATTTTGTAATAGAATTACATTGTAAGAGTTGTAAGCTCAGTTGGCCCCTAACAGGGTGTTGTATACCTTTAACATGGTTGTAATTCCTTTAACAAGGAAATGTACTATGTAATATTCAGCTCCTAACAGGGCTAGGTCTCCTAACAGGGACACTATACTTTAGTGCATGCTTGTGGGTACCATCCCCACCAGGGTTTTCCCTTGGCCAGGGTTTCCTCGACAACAAAATTATGGTGTTATGAGTACTGTGTTATTTTATTATGTTATTTTAATTTTTTCAAGTCTATGGTTAATTTTTAATTGGTTGAAAAGTTTTAATAAGTGTTGTAATACTAATTCACTGCCCCTCTCAGTATTACCTAATCCTATCAATTGGTATCAGAGCTTTTGGCCCTTGGAGAGAAAGTCTAACAACTTAAGGGAGGCTAGAATGGATTTGGACAGTCTGCAAGAGAACTTTGGTGCTACACTTGAAGATCTTGATAAAGCAAAAGTAGAGAATAGAGAATTGAGATTCAACATGCGAAGAGCTGAAAAATTTATAAGGAAACTCAAAGAACAACTTGAACATTCTAGAAGTCAGAGATAGGATCTTGTGGTTAAGATAAAAGAAGATTCAAACAAAGATAATTCAGATCAAATGAAGCAACTTGAAGAAGAAAATGAGACTTTGAAACTTGAGAATGAAGCTATGACTAAAGAGATATAGTTACAAAAGGATGCTAAGAAGAAGATTGAAGAAACCTTGAATAGTGCATTAGAACAAATGAAGAATAAGGCTGACAACTACAAGAACAAGTATCTAGAACTGGAGAAATACAAACAGATTATAAAAGGTGAACTTGTTGAGGCAAAGAAACACATTGAGAAACTTCACACCAGTAGTGATTTGATCGATGAACAAAGATACAGATAGAAACCTAAAGGTGATATGATTGGTATTGGCTTTAATGAAGTTAAATGCTCAAATAATTAGGAAGACAAATCTGATGCAAAGATTGATGTTGAAAAACCTACTATTGAAGAACCTAGAGAGCAGATCAAACCTTTCAGAGGTATATGCTTTGGATGTAACAAGTTTGGACACATGAAAAGATATTGCAAAGGTAATACCCCTTTTAAGACATTTTCTAGCTATTGTTTTAATTGTAATGGATATGGGCACAAGAAAGAAGAATGCAGGAAACCTAATCAACCTGGATATAGACAAGGCAATGGAAGAGAACCTATAGTGAAACCTACATGCTACAAATGTAGTAACATTGGAGACATTGTGAAGTACTGTAAGATGCAAGTAAATCAGGAAAGAAGACCTCCTATATGTTAAAAATGCAATAATCTAGTCCAAAGAGTAAAGTTTTGCAGGTATAATGGAGCAAACAACATAAAAGTACCACCTCCTATGAATACATAGAAGAATGGAAGTGATATTGGTAAAAGTGTTGCAGATTTGAAGAATGATTTTGACAGTTGTTTTAAGAAAGAAAAAGATAACAATAGTGGTAAGATATGGAAGATCAAAGAAACAAGTGAGACAAAGGTTCAGGGTGAGACAATAGATGCTACTGGATCTTCGCCTGATGGTAGTAAAGCAGAATCGACCTAATTGGCCGGTCATGGCCTTAGGGGGAGCATTGGATAAAGAAACCAAAATATATCCTACCCCAAAACTTGTGGATTGAGCTCATGCGAGCTTAGGTATGAACATGGCCGACATCATGGAGTATATAGTTAAGAGTACAACATTAGATGATGCATATATTGTGATCGCGAGATCTACAACCGACTGGACAGTATTGGGTAAAGTGAACTTTTATAACTTAAACATTGTGTAAAGCACCATATGAAGATCTAT
This sequence comes from Thuja plicata, assembly GCA_018584345.1. NCBI lineage: Eukaryota > Viridiplantae > Streptophyta > Pinopsida > Cupressales > Cupressaceae > Thuja > Thuja plicata. The sequence continues at coordinate 2,338,986 of MU225138.1, read as the reverse complement.
TTCCTTACCATTTGAAAAAGATAAACCTAAGGAGATCAGAGAGTAGAGAGATTCAGTCTATCCTACATTTTCCCTACGTGATCAATTGAAGTGAAAACCTAGAATTCAGCATGAAAGAGGTATTTACATCATCTAGCTATAGATGCACCTTTTATTTATGATATTGTAGATCAACCTAGGTATAAATTCAAGAAACATTCATTCAAGTTTGGTGAAGAAGACCCCAAAGGAGCATTTTATCAGACACCTTACAAAGTTTTACACGTAGAAGATATTAGGGCTTACATTCATTGTAAGTATGATATACTAGGCACTGATGATATTTGTACTGAGATGGAGCATATGAATTATTTAAAGGAATCATGAGAGATGAGTTCAAACATATTGATTAGTCGAGTATTGTAAAAATTGTGGATTTGTATGAATTTCACAAAGAAGAGTGGTTCAAGATATTATTGAGAAGAGTACATGACCAATTCATTTGTATAGGCGAGAAACCTGTGAAGATTTGTAGTGATTTAATTCATGAGATTACTAGATTGGATAATATAGGAATCATTCCTGTTGTAGAAAAACATGTGGAGAAGCAAGTCAAAACCCTAACACACTCTAAATGGGACAGGTGAGCAATGACTGTGAATGACATCTTTCAACAAGATGTGAGACTAATTGCTATGATACTTGGATATAAATTCTACTACAATAGTAGACCTAACTCAGTATGTACATGAGTTACCATGATGGCATGGAGAATGGTAAAAGAAAATGTAAAATATAACCTATGCAAAGTATTGGCACATCAATTTCTTGAGAGTGTAAAACTGGTAAAGAAATAGAATGAAGACCTTCAGATTTGGGTCACTATTGGTACATATGTTTATCTACATTGAACACAAATTCCCAGGTATGCACCCTAGTGGTTGGAAATCAGGGATACCTACTGGTATTCCGATCACATAGAGTTATAGAAGATAGAACAAAACATGGGTTGATGGTGAATTATTTGGAATGATAAAAATCCTTCAGAGGTAGATGAAAGACAAATATAGGATACCTGATGACATAGTTGAGAAATACAAAGATACAATCTATTTCATGGTTGAAACTGATTATGTATGCTTTGAGGCAGTCACACCAAGGAAAAAATGGTGTTGTCCTATGGGATATGAGGTAAGTTCAAAGGTACTTACTATACAAGTTGAACATGTTCTTGCATCTAAGATTGATACATTAGAAGAAAGATGGGGAACCTATGAAGAGAAATCTACTAAGGTAAGAGAGGAACAGACTAGAGGTCTGAGGAAAATGAAAATTGATAGCCTTGTACACGAGTGTGGTGTAAAGGAAGGAATAACAGAGGAAGAATTGAAAGAAGTGAAAAGGAAAATGGATGAATGATCTTCTGGAATGGAAAGTTCTAGTATTGTAGCCCTTCCCACTCCTAAAATAGTATTGGTAGATAGTCCACCTCCTCCATCATACCAGACATCACAAGTAAAAAAGATTACTCCTACGTTAAACACCAGATCTAGCAGGAAGACACCACCTATGGAACTAAGTAATGTAAGAGAAGAGAAGAAAACTAAAATTTAGAAGCACATATGGAAGCCTGACATGAAGATGATTGAGAAGAGAGCTATTGAGCAAGGAAATTGAGTTACAATAAACAAATACTATGAAATGTATGGTGAAGCAGACAAAATTAAGATTGAAGATATTGTGGCTAATCACTTACTTGTTTTCAAGAAGAGTTTATTGGAAATTGAGGGAAGTGTACCTGAAGATCTATATGGAATATTGGAGACAAGAAAATAGTTAGCACAGATTGAAGATAAAACAATCATAAATCAGGAAATTGACAACATGCTACCTGTGATATCTTTGCAAGAAAGGGACATAATAATTAAAGAATTGAAACCTCTACTAAGAACTAAGATTAGAATAATAAAAATCATGGCAAGAAGATATGATGAAATCACCAAGGAGACTCAGAAAGCTCTGGAGAAAATATTGATGAATCCTACTCCTGAGGAGACTCCACTTCCTAAAACCACTTTTCCTACAAACTTAGAAATGAGAGAGAGTTCAAAGCCAACTGAGGAAAGTGCTAAGAAGAGTGAAGTTAACACACAACTATATTTCTATGTTTCTAGTGTACCTATAACACTTGAAGCCTCTAATGATGAGAAGGACCCATATGCAGAAAGTATGGACAAAATAATTGCTGACGAAGCAGAGCAAAAAGATGAAGAAGAGAAGAAGAAAGAACAAAGTGAAAAAATGCAGGATGAAGGACAAAAAGAATAGGAAGAAAAAGATGAGACTAAAACTGAGGTAATCACATCTTCTACTTCAATGTTGGAAAGAAAATAAAATACAACTAATGTTGATGTTGATTGGATGGATGAAAACGAGCTAGTGAAATTGGCTTTTACTGCACTCACTAAAGCCAAGGAGAGATCATAACAAAAAGGTGACAAAAAGGCTAACATAATAACCAGGGAAATTGATACTTTGAACAAATTTCTTCCAATACCTATTTTTTTCTAGCATAGAAATGACATTGAAAACCTAAAGATAACACTTGATGAATTTGATGGTTATTATGAGAGTTTGATAAAGATTGCAGAGGAGAAGGAAGAAAAGAACTACTCTAAGAAGAAGTTATCTGAAGTTTGCAAGTCCATCTCTTGGGACTTGAGAATTCTAAAAACCACTACTGCAAATGCTAAGAGTTTCATTGGACATGTAAGAAAGCTATTCAGTTACTGCATGAATCCTATTAGGCATGTTCAGAACAATGAAGACATCATTGCCAAGGAAATGGCAAATTTGAATAATATGATGGACAGTTGTGAAACCTCTTCACAATCTATAACAGAATTAGACAAGGAAGTAACTAGAATTTTGGCAAAGCTAGATGTATTGGATAATGAGAAATGGAGAGTATTGACTAGATTCAATTTGCTGAAGAGTTTAATCACTCCTAAGCTATCCATAACTGAAGCACACCTATCAAACTTGGGAGGACATCAGATGCATTGAATAAATCTATGCTTACAGAGTTGAAAGAAGTAGAGACTACATCATTTGCATTGAATGGACTAATTCATATTAGTCAATTATTTCTTAAGTCATGGGGTACACAAGTGAAGATCTTGGAAGATTCCTTTCAAGATGTTCTAAAACAGGTGAGCAAGCACTGATTTTATTACTTTGTATGCACCTTTGTCATTGTTGTCAAAGGGGGAGAAGAGAAGAAAAATGAATGGGAGAATAAAGAAGAGTAAAATGAATAAGGAGAAGGAGAAAATGTATAAGAGAAGAAAAGAAAAAAACAAAATGGAGAAGGAAAGACAATTTTGTTGGAACACTTAGTCATTTTTTTTGTTAAGTGTTGCCATCAATGCCAAAGGGAGAGATGTTGGAAAGTGATCTATTTTGCATGATATGATCCAATTTTTGGTTTTAATTTATGGCAACACATCTGGGTTATAGATTGATTCCTATTAAGTTGAGTTTTGATGACTCTGAAAATGACTAAGTACAAAAGCAGAGTTACAAAGGTATTTTGGGTATCAAAGATCGAGATTGATGAATTAGGAAAAGCGAGCTTAAAGGAAGATAGTAGGGGTATATGTGACCTCCATATATGATCAATTTTGTTTTTGTAAAGTTTACAACAAGTTAGAGAGATTTGGAGATAGACATACAACAACAGAACAATGATACAGAGTAGTTGGACAGAAGCGATGATTCAGAGAGTATGACATGGATTCTAGGAAATCGGAGTTGGATTATGGTTGTTGATAACCTATACCTTGATTATGTAAGAGTTCCAAATTTGAATTTTATATTTGTTTTATTAAATATATTTTGTATTGAGAGCTGACTATGTAATATTTGGTTAAGAGAGCCGACTTAGTTAAGAGTTAAGATATATATATATGGAGAAATTTTTGTTGAGTGAAAAGATGGATGTATGTGAGCTGATTGGATAGATGATATGACATGTGAATTGCAGAGTAGAAGATGACATAGATCATTGATGAGCTATGACAGGAACCATCTAAGCATTAGAGATGCTTGTTTTGGTTCATTATTGAGAACATTTTGTAACAAAATTACATTGTAAGAGTTGTAAGCTCAGTTGGCCCCTAACAGGGTGTTGTATACTTTTAATAGGGTTGTAATTCCTTTAAAAAGGAAATGTACTATGTAATATTCAGCTCGTAATAGGGCTAGATCTCCTAACAGGGACACTATACTTTAGTGCATGTTTGTGGGTACCATCCCCACCGGGGTTTTACCTTGGCCAGGGTTTCCTTGACAACAAAATTATGGGGTTATGAGTATTGTGTTATTTTCTTATGTTATTTTCATTTCTCCAAGTCTATGGTTAATGTTTAATTGGTTGAAAAGTTTTAATAAGTGTTGTAATACTGATTCATCCCCCCTCTCAGTATTACCTAATCCTAACAGTAAATGCTATTAGAGGAGATAATGGAACTATTAGTGATGATAGTGTTATTAGCAAGGCAGTGAGAACCTTACTTCCTATATATGCTATTAGAATATCTTCTATACAAGACCTAAGATGTACTCTTGGTAAAAACTTAACTCTGGAAGGTCTAGTTGGTAGACTTACTGCTTTTGAAATCTCAATTTTTGATAATTTCACTCACCATGTTGATTCTACATTCAAAACATAATTGAATCCATAAATCAAAGAAAGAAAAATAAATACATGTGAATAGCGATAGTGACACTTCTGATGAAGATCTTGATGAACTTGAAGCACTTATGGCTAGAAGACTACCAAGAGGAAGAGGAAAATTTGAAGGTAAACTTCCTATAATCTATTTTTCATGTAACAAAGTTGGACATATTATTGCAAGATGTCCTGACATAAATGACAAGGATGAGAGAAGAGAAAGAAGGTACAAAGAAAAAAGGGATGACAATGATTTTACAAGGTATAAGGACTATAAGGAAAAAGGTAAGAAATCCTTCTATATTGATAAAGAAGAAATTGATAGTTAATCTGATAAATATGATGACAGTGATATCAAAGTTGTTTATGTTTCTATGAAAGATGATTCTGATGAATATGATAAAACTGCACTTATTTCATATATGAGTAAAGGTGATAGATGGATAATTGATAGTATTTTCTCACATAACATGACTGGTGATAAAATTAAATTTGAAATCTTAAACTATTGTGAAGGTGGTAGTGTTAAGTTGGTAATGAAAAACCATGTCTTGTGAAAGGAAAAGGATCAATAAAACTGTCTGATAAGATCATATGTGATAATGCCTATTGGGTTGAAGGACTAAACTGTAATTTATTGAGTGTTGCTTAGTTTAACACTTTTGGATACTGAGTTGAGTTCCATCACATAAAAACTAGAATTTTTAATGCCACTGGTGAATTGATTGGAAGTGGAAATCAGACAAGAGGTAATTTGTTCTATCTAGATTTATTTGATGATACATGTTTATTTTCACAATATGATGATATATGGTTATGGCATAAGAGGTTATGTCATGTGAACTTTGAAAATTTGGTAAACATTAGTAAACTTAAAAGAGTAAGAGGGTTACCAAGATTGAAGAAACCTGATAATGTTATGTGTAAGAAATATTAGTTGGGCAAAATGACAAAGTCTAGTTTTAAGAGCAAAACCTATACTTCAGATAATGTTTTGGAATTGGTTCATACTGACCTTTATGGACCTATTGGTGTAAAAAGCTACTGAGGTGATAAATATTTCATATTGTTTGTTAATGATTACTCTAGAATGATGACTGTAATGTTTCTCAAAGAAAAATCTGATGCTTTTTATGTCATGCCCAAAACTAGGGCAAAACACACAAACAATTTTTTTTTTTTAAAAAACACAAGTGCATTCAACTAACAATGGATGTGTTGAGGAAAGGTGATAACATGGTGAGGTTAGTCTTCGAGTTGCAAGGTATATTCATACATTCAATTAGGGTCACACCACACATGGATGTAGAGTTGGAGCATCAACTTGGCACACGGGTTACATGAACACTTGGGTCAGGTTGAATTAACTATGGTTTTATGCTTAACCACGTGTAATATCATGGTAGTAATTTAATTTTTAAGAACATATGTTGAATTAGAATGACCTAGAAATTACTTTAATTCTTAACCTAGATTACAACTTTATCCATTTAAATCTAATACTAATTCCCTTTCAGCCTTAGCTACTTACGACATTTAAAGTAACCTCTAGACATGATCCTCGGTCAATAAAATTTACTGAACAAAAACCATTCCAACCCTAAAACATTTGAAAGTCAGTTGATTAACCTTATCTGCATAGCATCTATAAAAAACTCTGATATAACTATTTCACACACATTAGTTAAATAAATAAAAGAGGACCAAATTAATAACAAGTATTAATATGTATAACCTTTCTTAACTATCCTTGGATCCACTTAAACATATGTATTAAAATATTCACTAATATAAGGACTAATGAAATTCTTCTCTTTTCTTTTAAAAACATACATGAAACATTTACCATTAAAAATAATACAAATTCACTATATACAAATAAACTACTAATTAAAATCTAATAATCAAAATCTAATCTAATTCTTAACCTACTAATAAAAACAATTAAGTTAACCTCTAGCAGAAAAATTAAATTAACCTCTAACCCCTTTTGAACACATGAGCAACATACTTTAATTTATCATAATAAAATTAAATTAATAACTAACTATACATTTTAAATTAATTGAATAAATCTACTTCTCTAATAGGCTAATCAATTCCAATTAATAACATGAATTGCTAAACTATTACTCTAACCAGGCAAATAATAAAAAAACATAAATCTATTAACATGTTAGCAATCTATACATTTTATATAAAAACCAAAGCTATTAATCTAGTAATAAAACTACACCATTAAATAAAAAGTATATCTATAAAATGAATTACATAATTTAAAATAAAACAATAAAGGAATAAATGTATTTAACTAACTTAAACTTATTAGTATTAATGATTCATTGTAAATATTTACTCATTGCATAAAAATAGACTATTATTCTAAAAAGCTGATTTCATACTAATTAAGTCTAAACAAGTTAAAAGAAGTCTATTAATTACTAATCATAATCAACTAACCTAAAAAACCCTACTAATTCTAACCTACCTACCTACCAAACTATCACATCACCCCCTATAACCAATTCCCACTTGCCAAGTGGGCGGGGTGTTGGTAATCCCAAGCTACCCCAATAACCTGTGAAAATTATGCAAGGAGAGCCTTTTTGAAAAAGGCAGCGCATGATCAAGGTGGAGGTGGGGACCACATCAAGGTTTCCCATTCTAATGTGGTGAAAACTTTATGGGAGGTCAAACAAAAGGGAGGCAAGTAAATTTCACATGGAGGGGAAGAGATTTGACTTGGGGAAAAGAAATAATGAAATGTTAGGCTTGCTTCCCATCATCATTTTTAATGTCATTTTGTTTAATGTGACCTCTGTCACTATAACCTGCGCCCATTTAAGGGAAGAGGAGTGTTAAGCAAGTCATGCTATGAATTTTTTTTATATTAATTAGAAATTAGTAATTAACAATTTGGTTAGGTTAGGGAGTTAGCATACTAACTCGAATTAAGAAGAGCATCTTGGGAAGGGAATATTCTCTGTGGCAAAGAGAATTATTTCCCTTCCCATACAAATTTCAGAGAATATTTTTGGTCTAAAAATCTGGAAAGTGTCATGGATATTATTTGGTTTTAGCTTCTATCATTGACATTATTGATTTTATTATTGGAGTAGTTTATTGTATGCATTTGATTTATTTTATTATTGCAATACACTAAGTGAGCTATAAATTGAATATTAGTATTAGTTAATTTTTACCTTAATATACAAACTTGTTTGATTTACTATTGTTATCAAGTTTATATGCTATGAAAACTATTACATTGCCTTTCTTCTTCAATATTGGATATCATTCTACCATAAAAGATTAACTTTTTTTTTCTAAGGAATAGAATACAATAGGCATGAAAATAAAGATCCTTCATTTACATTATGGTAATCTTTCAAAATACAACTACACATCTTCAAGATGGAAGATCTATACAATCAATGTATGACATACAATGTTTCTTCCTTTAATGAAACTATTACATAATTAATAAGAACTCTTCACATCTTACTTGATAAAGCTTTCAATATGAATATTAAACACTCAACAAGAAATGAATCTCAATACAAAAAGAGTAATCATGCAACATTAAATTTGCTCTTACACAACTAAACCAAAATAGAGATTTCTCCCAAGCTTTTCCACAATCATCTTGACCTCAAAACCTAAAAATATATGAGGAGAACCATGGGAAGCTCACCTCCCATCCTAGGTCTCAAGGAGACCACCCATGAGCTAGGAGAATCGGTAAACCAACAGGTGACAATCACACATCCACATACATGAATACAACAACAAAGAACACCCTCTCAAGGCTTGCACAAATAGATTCACCATGAACCCATAACAAGGGGTGAAGGTGGATTTCCATGTAGGAGAATGCCAAAATAATACATTCAAATAACATGCCTCTTCAAGGCTAAAACCACATACATCTTTCCATCCAATCTTCTCTTTATCTCCCCTAAAATTAGGACCAAATACAATGGCATACAAGGGCCCATACACCTTGCATTTTTTTCCTTCTTCTCTCCATGAGAAGAGACTCTACACTATCATAGAATCAAACTAACCCCTTCCCCCATACATGGCCACTTCTTCCCTATTTAAGAGTGAGTAATGCCATCACACCCTTCACAAAACTCCCATATTAAAAAATAAAGATAAAACCATAAGAAAGAATTCACACCCAAAATTCTATTTCTTACATAACAAAAATACAAATACATTTCACATATGCAAGAGAATGAAAAGAAATATACAAATCTACTTGCAACAAAATAAATCACTTTCATGGCAATGGAGACCAACCTTCACAATGTGTTATGGAAAATAAATTTTGAGAAGAGCCTAAATCCTTACCCTTCCTCTATCCAAACCCTAATGTCTTTAAAAGTAGAGAGTGGGTGAACACCTACTAACTCTACCAAGGGCGTCTAAAAAGACCTCCAACTTCTACCCACCCACCAAAATTAAATTCAGATTTGACCCTAATGTTCTTTGGCTTTTCCTTGTCCCCTATCATAAATGTCCGATTGGAAAGGAATGTGGGTTTGGGTAAAAGGTCAAGACTCACTCCATTTTCGTATCATGTAAAAAATGGGTCATAAAATGGGTCACCAAGGCCACTAGGGGATTATAGATGTGTCAAAAACATTCCTAACCCATACCCCTATCACTAAGGTACTAGAATTTTGCTAATTTGACCCTTAGGACCTCTTTTTGGCCCCTAGAAGTGGCTAGAAAAGAATTAAATCTAAATGATCAAATTGGTGGAACTTTGCAAGTATCTCCAACAAGGGGTTTAAATAGGTTTCTAATGAATAAGTTAGGCTTAGGTTTACATTGTCAACCTTAGTAGACATGTCATTACATAAACACATAACGAGTGTCAAGTGACACTATAAAATGACATAATACAACACTGACATGTCACTAATTACATAATGAAAATACCTAATACATACAATTTTATAGTCATGAATAAAATCACTTAACAACGAGGTTCAAACCTCTTTATTAGGTTCAACCTTGGCTTTATAGTTTGCACATATGGTTGGTTACTGATTCTTTGACTGATTCCATGGTTCTCTTTCTTGCACACTAAACTCGAGCATCAGTAGTCCAAGATAATAAAATCACATGCAATATACATATTCAATTCATACTTAGCAACATTAATCAATAAGCATAATTAAATTCCTAATTACAGATTCCATACATAAATGTTTAAAACATAAAAAATTCATAGTCATCATGACATAACATCCATGAAATAATCAAGTCTAATCACGATCTAATCTTCTCATCTATTCACCTATCTAAACATGTATAATCAAAATCAACCACATATTTTAGGTCTAATCCATATCAGAATGTAATCCATACGATATAATCATCATCATAAACATAATATCTCAAGTGTCTGTGAGGATAATCAAAAGTGTATCTATGTATCAAAATATAAAGTATCAAAGTGTGAACAAACAGTAATGCTATGATGGGTCGGGGTGAGGCCTCACATCCTCCCCCTAGGCATGAGCATCCTCTTGGATTTTATCAAGGAGGTAGGGAAACTGTGACCTTCTCTGTACTGTATTCTCATAGTATCGAAACTCACTCAAAGCATGTCGATCAATGCTAATTATTTCATGCAATCTAATGTTCCTAACCATGTGCATGCCAATTTATTTCGAACACTTCTTAACTGCTAAGGCATATCTCAAGCACAATATGATTTTAAGAATGAAAATGGTATGTTCTTCGCAATCTACTCCCTTATACATTCTATCAATATTTCATATTGAACATGATAGAGGACATCACTTTAAAACATAGGACTAGCAACATAAAACACACATCCTAGCCAATGCAAGATCATAAAGAAAATCACAAATCAAGGTTCACAAATTTCAAATCCAAACCTCAAAGTTAAACATATCCGACATAAAATAATTGTGAATAAGAACCATCTTTAATAGATAAAATAAAATTTGGTGGCTAGGTGGTTACAAGAAAACTAAAAAAAAATTCAAGCTAGTCCTTCATCACTTCCAAGTTCATCAATGTTGAAAACCAGATAAACAAATAAGGAAAATCATATATACAAAGTGACTAACACTAAGCCACAAGGAGGGAGTATAAGATGCATGACACCTTGCATCCAAGGTGCGCTAAAGAACATGACCAAACATTAAAAAAAAAAACATATGTCTTAAGGGTTACGTTTCTATGTAATTATATATTTTGTTTCATTCATCATTATCCATAAACCTAGCCTCAATATTTGGTATATATATATTTATCCATATCCTTAGTGTAAATGTCCATCATTAATTAACTATACCAATAAATCATAGAGATTTACTCCCTTCCTTGATTTATACAAGAAGAGAATAGTTGTTTAACCTTAAGTGCATCACTCACACCATAGTTCCGATTTTGAGCAAACACAATTACACAAAATAGAAGCTCACTATTTTTATAAATTTCAGAATATTTCCAATGATAATAATTTAAGGTGAAGGTAAGGACAACCATAAACCTCACACACAGACCTAAGAGGTAATGTTCTAAAACAAATCATTTTCACTTATTTAGCTTAACACAAGAGACATCCCCATTCATAAATCACAACCTCAAGGACCATTAACATGATATAAATCATCTCAACACTATAATCTCTGAAATCAAGTAACTTAATAATTTTTATACAATTACAACCTCACAATTAAGCATATAATAACAATTCTTTCTATCTATGCATATGTCTTTGAATACCATATTCATAACATCACGACATGATGAATGTCAACAAAATTTAGTTATAGCCTTTATATACTACAATTTAAATCCTAAAGAGAGGCATCTAACTAACAATTAAGTATAGCTATAAATGTTACAATCTCACTAAACAATGGTCTCTTACTTTTTAACTAAGGGTCATTACTTTAAACAAATATAAGCTTAAGGTTTACGAAAAAAAAAACTAATTCCAAACAACTTTATACAAAAATTACCTTAGTAACCTATTTAAAGTTGCATAATTCCAAATTTATATATAAACACACATACTACTATTCTCTATTCAATAATCTATAACCATGATTTTAAAAGTATGAGTTTTGTTAAAATACTATACAAGTTATCTAATCCAAGTATCTACATTTGTTAAAACCACTGG
>MU225138.1:2283487-2303812 GCA_018584345.1 Thuja plicata | reverse complement strand
TTTCTAGATTAGAGGCATTCAATTTCTTAGCTTAATTGCACTTTTACTTCCATAGCTTAATTGCATTTCATTTCTAGACTAGTTGCACTTCAGTTTCATAGCTTGATCATGTCTTAATTCATAGAATAACATCAATTTCTCATGAACTAGTTGCATACATTCTCATAAATAATGGCTTTTCTTCATTTACTTGCACTATAAAATCCTCCGTATTAGCGATGGTCAGGTTGTTGGATCTCGTTCTGAGGGTAAACTGCAATAATCACACCTAATTAGGAGGCAACATGTCGCTTCAATCACACTTGCAGAGCAAACAATCCATGTTTGTCTTTGTAAATTCATTGATTGGGTAAGGACTATGTTGCGTTTGTGTTGAATTAAGAGGTCCACATTCAGCATACAACAATGATAGAAAAGAATTTTGCATAAAAGTACTGGAGAGAAGCTGTAAGCACAACAATCTATACCTTGAACCAAGTGCAAGTAAAGAAAGGTACTGATATTACACCTTATGAGTTAAGGCATGGTTATGCACCTAATGTAAAATATTTTAATGTTTTTGGGAGAAAATTTTATATACTGAAGGACAATAGAAATGGAAAACTTGATGCTAAGAGAGATACATGCATATTTCTAGGTTATTCCACTAAGAGCAAAGCATATAAGTGTTTGAATTATAACACTAAAAAAGTTGTGGAAAATGCAAATGTTAGAATTGATGAATATACAAAAAATAATGAAGTGGAATGCAAGCAAGAACCTGAAGATTATAGATCTTTCATTTATATGAATGAAGAAGAGCTCAACAGTGTGCCTAAACTAGAAAAAGAAGTTGTCACACAACAAAATGATGCTGTCAAGCAACAAAAAAAAATGTCGAGTTACAGAAAGATATTTCTGAGCTTCAAGAGGAAATTTCTGAGCAATCTCAAAATGAAACTAAGACACAAAATAAAGGTGAAATAAATTTTGATGATGAATCTAAGGATGAACAACAAGAGTAAAGAAGACCAGAGCCTACACTAGAAAAGTATGTAAGAAGACATCATAAACCAGATCAAATTATTGGAGATAAAGTCTCAGAGATCATGACAAGAAGAAAATTGAAGAATCAGACATGGTTATTATGTCAATTTGAGCCAAAATCAATGAAAGATGCTTTGGGTAATGAAGATTAGATACAGTACATGAATGAAAAGATTGAACAAATTGAGAAGAACAAAACTTGGACACTAGTACCTAGACCAAAGGACAAGAATTTTATTGGAATAAAGTGGGTATTTAGAAATAAGTTGAATGAACATGGTGAAGTTATAAGAAATAAGGACAGAATGGTATGCAAAGGCTATGCACAAGAAGAAGGCATTGTCTATGGTGAGATATTTTCCCTAGTTGCAAGATTGAAAGGATTTAGAATTCTACTGGCTTATGCACCTTACAAAGGATTCAAAGTATATCAAATGGATGTCAAATCAACATTTCTAAACAAAATACTGGAAGAAGAGGTATACATTGAACAAGCTGAAGAATTTGTTGATTCAATCAAGAAGAATATGGTTTGCAAGCTACATAAAGCATTGTATGGATTGAAGCAAGCCCATAGAGCATGGTATGAGAGATTACACAATTACTTAGTCAAGATTAGATTTACAAGGAAAAATGACAACAACAATCTGTACTTAAAGTTTGAAAAAGGTAAAGGGATATTGTTAACTGAAATATTTGTTGATGATATCATATTTGGAGGACAAAATGTTTTATGCCAATTATTTGCAAAAGAGATGCAAACTGAATTTGAGATGTCTATGTTTGGAGAGATAAAATTATTTATTGGTTTGCAAGTATATCAGATGAAGAAAGGTATCTACATTACAAAATCCAAATATATCAAGTTGATACTAAATTGGTTTGGCATGGAGGAATCCAAACCTGTAAGTACTCCTATGGCTACTGGACAAAAACTATCAAAGGCTGATGAGATAGCTGAAGTGAATCAAACCCTGTATAGATCAATGATTGGAAAACTACAATATGTTGTCCACAATAGACCATATATTGTATTAGCAGTTGGGATTGTTGTAGGATTTTATACAATTCCTAAAGATAGTCATATGATGGAAGTAAAAAGGATTCTGAGATATTTGAAGGGAACAAAAGACTATGGATTATATTACAAAAAGAATGAGAAGTTTGAAGTGAAAATTTACACAGATGAGGATTGGGCAGGTAATGTTGATGACAGAAAGAGCACAAGTGGAGGTACATTATTTTTAGGAAAGAGATTAGTCTCTTGGAAAAGAAAGAAACAAAACTATATTTCTCAATCTACAGTAGAGGCTGAATATGTCACAGAAACAGTGTTATTTTTTGGAAAAGCAAGAAACAAAACTGTATTTCTCAATCTACAGTAGAGGCTGAATATGGATCAAGAAATTGTTGAAAGGTATAAAGGAAGAAATCACTGAACCAGTTGTTATTTTTTGTGATAACACTAGTGCTATTAATATTTCAAAGAACCCTATGATTCACACAAAGACCAAACATATTTCTATCAAGTATCATTACTTGAGGGAGCTGGTACAAGACAAAGAAGTAAGACTTGAATATGTTAATACAAAGGAAAAGTTGGTAGATATATTTAATAAGGCTTTACCTAAGGATTCTCATGAGTATCTAAGAGGAAAATTAGGGATGATTACCCTATATGAGGCTAATTGAGATCATATGGAGTGGCTGCATCAAATGTATTACATCAAATATTAGATAGATTGATGCAAAAGGTGGTCACACTTTAGGAGTTTCCTAAAGCTATGAAGTGTTAAGAAAAAGATGTTGATCAGTCATAAGAAAGATGATAGAGGGAGCAATAGAATTCACAAACTTGACACAAATATATCTACATGATGAAGATGTATGTCTTTGGCATTGTTGTCAAAGAGGGAGAAATACACATGAAAAAATTGAAGCTACAAAGAGGAATCTATCCTAGAGGGAGAAATATTTGTATTGGAGAGAATCAGAATGAAGCTAAGGACATTAATGAAAATCTGTTTATAGAACATATTTTTTGGATTAATTGGGAACCTTGCATATATTGTTTGTTTTCATGTGTTTTCCATCAATGCCAAAGAGGGAGATTGTTGGAAACTAAAATTGAAACAATTGTTATATTTCCATTGATGTCAAACCTTAACTGGTAATATAGTTGCTATCTTGTAAAGTGCCATATCAATTGATTAATGAAGAATATTTGAAAAGAAGAGATAATAAGAAGACCTAGTGAAATGGTTGACTTATGTCAAACTACAATGGGTACTTGATAAGATCTCACCTTGACAAGGTAATATTTTTTATCTTAAGTCTAAGTGAAGTTTGGATGACTAAAAGATTAGTCTTGATCGAGTAATAGAGAAAAAGATTAAGGAACCTATGTTTGTGCTGAGTGATGTGAGTGTCGACTGAGTGCCAGTACATGTCAAGAAAATTTAGTGTCAACCGAGCATTAATATTTTCCGAGTGTCAATAAATTATCAAGTTATCTAGTGATGACCGAGTGGAAGAACACAGTATTGACTGAGTGTCAATATTTTGATAGTTCAAGAGAGATTTGAGATCCCAACCAACATAGTTGATTTTATTGGGATATGTGAAGCATATTTAAGATAAGGATGATTTTTTTGGAGAATTAAATGAGGATTTAATATATGTTTAACCATTTTTATGTATGGATTCAATAAGGATTTTTAGGGTGTATTCTACAATGTAGATGAAAATGAAATGTTGGAAGGATTCGTTAGATTTGACCAAACCCTAAGATCTACGGTGATGATTAAGATGAAATAAATCAAGCTACCTGATTAGAGAGGTCTAAGATTAACCTAATTGTAGGTAATGTGTGTGTGGTATGAGGTTAATTCAGTTGATTAGAAAAATATAAGCAGAAGGAAGAAAATGCTAAAGAGAGCAGTACAAGACTACATAGTGGTGATTGCTTGAAGGATTTTCAAGAAGATCTGAATGATAGAAATGAAAATAGAGGCCTGTCAGTGAATTAGTATTTTAGCTATAATTGGATCTATATTTGCAAAGTGAGTTGTATGTTTTAGATCACAATTTTTTGTTACTTTCTAACCATTATATCAGTTGCAAAATCCTTTTAAACAAGGTTGACCTAACAGTCATATTTTTAAATCCTTTAATCAAGGTGACATTATAATGGAATGGTCTAAGCCCTCTAACAAGGCCCACTTTTAACAGGGTGATTAAATCCTTTAACTGTGTCACATTTAATAACGTGTAATGTAACCTTTAACTAGGTTGGTTTTTCACAGAGCTCACTTCAGAAGAGTAAAAAATTGGTAGCATGTTACTGGTGATTTTTCCCATATTGGGTTTCCATGTTAATCCTTGTGTCATACTTGTGTAAATTTTAGTTTATGTGTTGTACTGTTAAGAGTTTTATATTCTACAACTGGATTACATTAGGAAAGTAAACTGCAAGTTTATATTATTGATTGTATGCTATAAAAGACCAAGTAGATTACTGAGTGGATCTGAGTTGGTTGAAGTGTTTGAAAGTTCCATTGGTACATCTAGAACTAGGATAATTGATTCACCCCCCTCTTAGTTATTCTAAATCATTCTAACACATATTACATAAACTTATATATCTAGATTCAAACCACTATTTAAAAAAACCCTGAAATAGGATTAAAAGTCCATGAATAAGATAAATAACATAACAAGTCCTTAAATAGTATGTATCATAATGTCTATCATATCAACTCATGATATATATAATCATACAAAAAAGTCCTACTCTAACAAATGGTCCAAATAATATGATAACAATTCTTGATAATGCAAGTCCAAATAACATGATAACAAGTTTTAATAACACGTATAACATGTACCATCATAAAATGACCATCATCTATAATAACATAACAATGGCTAACATGTGATAAAAAAGAGTGAAATAATGTATGTGACATATATAATCTAACTCTACTCATCTAGATGATCTACAGTCCTCTTCACTCAACGTGAAGCTGACTGAGATGCACCATTGTGTTGTGTCTGCTCATGAGTGCACTCATCCTCCTGTACATTTTTAAAAGATTGCATCAGAAGACTATGTAGTTTTAATTAAAATGACTTGCATAATTCACTTAAACAGTAATTGATATTAATGAAAATTTAAAATTTTACCATGCGTCCATGTTGAGTAATGTTCTCAATGGGACAAGGAGGTCCTCTCTCAGAAACATCAAAAGTGCAGTCAAGTCCTGTAAATTTTTTTTATGAAAAACATACTATGAGTATATGAGGCTGAGTCTAAGTGACCTATGGGGTAGAGCATGAAGAATTTCCAACACAAGTATTGCATGAATCACCCTACAAAATTGCAAAGAATGTACCAAACACATTATCAATTCAAGTTTTAATTGTTTAGTTTAAATGTACTTAAATGTATCTAGATCAATGTTCATACCATGAATGGGGCGTTGAGATATCAAGGTGTGGAGGTGATATGATGATGGTCACTAAATGACCTAGTGTCAACCCTCCTCTGTTCACCAAAATATCCACATGTTATGGTTGATATGTGTATAGATATGGAATTTAATATTTTAATATAAATTATAATTTAATTTACCTCTATAGGATGATCATCATCCACATAGGGAAAATAAACATATGAGGGTGTCAACAAGAAGTTGAGTCCACTTTTTGGCCAAAAAGTGGAACTATTTTTCTTGTTCTTTGAAGTTTGTCTTGTTTGAGCTGAATATTTGAAGCACTTAGAGATTGAATCTTAAAAAAGTCAGCAATAGAAGTTATAGTACTCAAAGTCTACTTTCCAAATATGTAAATTATTTAAATAACTAGATGATAAATATTTATTTTTAATAGGCATTACTTAAACCTACATTTTAAAAGTCCCCGTTTCAAGGCTATACTAGGTCCGTGTATGACAAGTAAACTTTGATCCAAATCAAACTATTTCTCTGAATCCTTGTGGGGAATGGTACGTAACGAAGTTAAGATTGATGAAAATGTTTTTTTGTATTTTTTTAGTTCATAATTTATTTTTTATTATCCATAATTATTATTTTTAAAGTCTCATGTATGACAAGCATAATGTAACCTAAAAATATGATTTTTTTAAAAAAAATTGTGTATAATTGTCTCTAGATTGATGTTATATGATTCTTTTTGCTAGAAAATTTCAAATTAAAAAGTTATTAAAATAACAAAATATCCTATTCTCTAGAGGTTTGTAGACATGTCTCAATAGAAAATTAATGAAAAATAAAAAAAGTAATCAAATATATAAATAATTTACATATTTAGAATCTATACAGTAATATCTATAATGGTTTTTTTTGTCAAATTTTTTTGTAGAAACCTTATTCTAATTTGTGTCCAAAATGTAAAATTTTTTTGCAGATTGAAATGGCCTCCAACATTCATGTCAAACCAGTTCCTAAGCTCAGGGTCGGTTGACCAAGCCATTTCCAAAGCTAAACCAAAAGAAAATTGGGTGGGAAATTTCAAAAATTTGGGGAATGGGGTCCTTCTAACAGAGCGTCACCCTGTTCCTGAAGTGTACATTGTGGGATCAGATTTGTGAGGAATAGGATCGCGCTACAAAATGGGGTGACATTTCAAAAATGAAACGTCACCTGATTTCTAAATGGGGCGACATTTCAAAAATAAAATGTCACACGATTTCAACGCATTTTATTTTTTACCATTTTAAATTTTTTTTTATTAAAACCAGTTTATTGCATTAGCAAAGTACCAGTAGAATGACTAAAAATGATAGATTTTGCAGAGTTTTTTTTAGTTTTTTTCTTGCTGATGTATTATTATATTCACCATGAGAATGATTCAATTTTTGGGAGCATCTTGGAGCATTTTTTTGTTTAAGTGAACCTTTGAAGGCATTATTTGATTGATTTGAGTGATCAATCATGAGATCTAAGCAATGTCAAAAGAGGAAAGGAAGGAGGGATATGACCTCTCAAGAAATACAAGAAGAGAGAGAAAGAGGCCAAACATCTTAGGGATGGAATATTAAGGATGTGCCAAATGAATATCGATGAAGCTTTAGGATCCATAATAATTGAAGATCTAAACATTGCAGATACCATCGGGGATACACAAGATGAGGTCCACGAGGTGAATCTAAAAGATCATATGAATATAGAGAAAAATGCAAGTACATATTTAAATGAGCCTTTAAATGATGTAGAAAATGTGACAACAAACATGATTCCAGATACATCTTCAAATCCACTTTTGAATGATACAAAAAATCTGGTTATAGATAATTTACTCTTTATAGAGATTTATTACTATCATATACTAGTGTTGAAATTGATTCAATTCCTAACATATTCCTTGAAAGAGTTCATAAAAATTAAAATACCCATAGTTTTGTTGATGATGAAAACCCTTTTATTGATGCAAATGAAAATCCTCTTGAACATGTTGAAATTGAAAATCCTCTTGTTGTTTAAATTGAAAATCGTTCTTGTTCAAAATGAAAATCCTTTAAATGTTGTTGACAACGAAAATGAAATTCCTTTCCTAGATGAAAATTAAAATCTTTTCCAACAAGGTGCAACTGATAATTCTAACCATGATGTTGATACTGAAAGTATTTTTTGAATATTGAATGTAATGTTTTGGATGGCCTTCCTAGTAAGTTATCTTGGAGGCAGATAAGCAAGTATGCTAATGGAATATAAAAAGAATTATTTTATAAAAAAATATTATTTCAATGTCAACTTATGATGCAATTGATGAAAATGTCAAAAATGATAAATGTAATGAAAAAGTTAGGCATTTATGAGAAACAAAATAAAAAAGATGCACCAGTTAAATATTCTATATCTACTATTCCTAGTGTTGGAAATGAGATAAGTAACTGAGAGGGTAGGGGTGAATCAGTTACTCCAAAACAAAGCCTTTGTCCCTTAGATGTCTTAAATACTTTAACACTGTTACTCGGTCAATTAAGATATTCTTCTGTAACTTGGGTGTCAAAGCAATCTTTATAATATCCAATGCAATTATACTTTAGTGATTAAGTACAGAAACATAAAGCAC
Source organism: Thuja plicata (assembly GCA_018584345.1). Lineage (NCBI taxonomy): Eukaryota > Viridiplantae > Streptophyta > Pinopsida > Cupressales > Cupressaceae > Thuja > Thuja plicata. The sequence goes on along the minus strand of MU225138.1, from coordinate 2,295,691 downwards.
AAAAAAAATAACATATACATAGGTGACACCAAGATTTAACATGGAAACCCAAGATGGGAAAAAACACCAATGTAACTAGTTACTATTTTTCACTCTTCTGAAGTGAGCCCTATTAGGAGACAACCCTATTAAAGGTTACAATAACACACTGTTAGGTGTGACCCTATTAAAGGATTTAATTACCCTGTGAGGAGTGGCCTTGTTAGAGGTCTTTAACACTTCAACATAGAAATTCTACCTTGTGAGAGGATTTAAAAAAAGACTGTTAAGTCTACTCTGTTAAGAGATTTGAGATCACTACTACAATTGTTAGAGAGTAACAATGAATTGAATTGTATGTGTAAGAAACTGTCTTTGCTGATTCAGATCTCTATTTAGATTATGTCTGGATCCTTGCTGATAATATATTCTATTGTAGCTCTGAGTGATCTGTACTCAATCAGAATCCTATCTGATTTTCCCTTCACTCTTCATATCATAGAATTCCACACTTCTGCTTGTCTTCAAATTTTACACACTTACTTTCTCATATTCAATCCAAACTTGACCTTTCATATATATGGTAAGCCCTGTCAAGTCGGCTTGAATATACTTCTAAATAATAAATCACAATTTAGTCAGCCTCATATAACCAATTAATTATAGAATTTAAATCACTGTTAGTCGGCTGGCACCGAATGCCTGACCATGACTGAAATGCCCGAGTGACTCGGTAAACACTGAATTTCTTCAATATCCGACTGAACTCAGTCAACACTAAAACAACTCATTCTATTCACCAAATGTGCTTAGTATGAATGTAGGCATTTGTGTAACATCACTACATAAGTGTATATACATGTGTAACATCAATGACAATACACAATTGAATAATTGTCTTCAACAATCTCCCTCTTTGGCATTGATGGCAATACAACATGTCATAATACAAAGAATTGTAGAGAAAAATAAAACTTTCTTAATGTCCTTATCTTCATTCTGATTCTCATCCAAAAACTCCCTCTGACATCAAAATCTCCCTCTGTTGTATTATTCTAATGTATTATAGGAATCTCTCCCTCTTTGACAATAGATGTCAAAGACTCCATCTCCACAAATAATAAATACCAATAGTCAATACTATTTCACTTTTTAATTTTAATGTACCTGAATGTACTAATTCATCTACAATGTGCTCTGATGTACCTACGTCAACTAATAGATCTTCAATGTTGCTCGGGTTGATGCATCACTAAACTGTATTTTAGTGAGCTTCAATAAGGTGAAGCACCCCTAGCTTTTCTCTAAGATACAAGAATGCATCCTTAGGTAAAGGTTTGGTGAATATGTTTGCAACTTGTTCTTTGGTATTCACATATTCCAACCTTACTTCTTTATTCTATACTAATTCCCTCAAAAAATGATACTTTATTGCTATATGTTTAGTTTTGGTGTGCATCACAGGATTCTTTGAAATGTTAATGAAACTCATGTTGTCACAATAGATAATAATTAGTTCTTTTACTTCTTCCTTCATTCCTGACAACAACTGCTTGAACCATATGATGTTTGAATAGTTCACTGCTGCAACATATTATGCCTCTACTGTAGACTGAGAGATACAATTCTGTTTCTTTCTAGTCCAAGACACTAACCTCTTTCCAAGAAAGAAAGCTCCACCATTGGTGATTTTCTTGTCATCGACACTTCCAGGCCAATCAACATCAGTGAATACCTTTAAATCAAAGTTTCCACCTTTCTTATACCATAAACCATAGTCTTTAGTACCTTTCAGATATCTAAAAATTATTTTGATTTCTGTTAGGTGATTATCTCTTGGATTAGCTGAAAATATTGCAACAATACCAACTGCCAATGCAATATCAGGTTTGGTGTGAACAACATATTGCAATTTTCCAATCATGGACCTATATTTGGTCTGATCTACCTCTTTTGAATCATCATCCTTAGACAATTTTTGTCCAGTACACATGGGTGTTCCAACAGGTTTGGAATCTTCCATACCAAATTTCTTAAGTATCTTCTTGATATATTTTGATTGAGTAATGTAGATACCATCCTTCATTTGATGTACTTATAATCCAAAAAATAATTTGATCTCACCAAACATAGACATCTCAAATTCTTTACTCATAGCTACTAAGAATTCTTTACATAGGTCATCATAACCAGTGAATAATATGTCATCAAAAAAAATCTTTGCTAACAGTATTTTGTTCTATGGTCCTTCTTTGATGTACAGGCTACTGTTATCATTGGTTCTCTAAAATCCAATACTTATTAGATAGCTATGCAGTCTTTCATACCAGGCTCTGGGTGCTTGCTTGAGTCCATACAATGCTTTGTGCAGCTTGCAAACCATATTCCTTCTGCTAGGATCAAAAAATAATTGAGGTTGTTCAATGTAGACTTCTTCTTCTAGGATTCCATTCAAAAATGCAAATTTTACATCCATTTGATATACTCTGTATCCTTTATGTGTAGCATATGCCAGAAGAGTTTTGACTCCTTCAAGTCTTGCAATAGGAGCAAAAGTTTCTCCATAATCAATACCCTCTTCTTGAGCATATCCTTTACAAACTAGTCCGGCCTTGTTTCTACAACATTTACCATTTTCATTCGTCTTATTTCTAAAAACTCACTTGGTTCCAATCACATTTTTTTCCTTTGGCCTAGGCACAAGGGTCCAAGTTCTGTTCTTCTAAATCTGTTCAATTTCTTCATTCATTGCCTCTATCCAACTTTCATTACTCAATGCATCTTTAACAGTTCTAGGTTCAAATTCACTTAGTAAACATGTACCTTTGAGTTTGTTCATTGTCTTTACACCTTCTATATGATCTCCAACTATTTTATTAGGTGCGTGATGCCTTCTAACATATTTTGAAAGTACTGGATACTTTAGTCTAGATTCTGGACTTGATCCATTAGGTCTGTCATTCTCAAACATTCTTTCCTATTCCTTTATTTGATGCTCAGGTTCCACTGTATGTGACTTGGTTACCTTTGTCTGTGACTCAGGTTCCTCTATCTGAGACTCGGGTTCCTCTGTCTGAGACTCAGTTCCCTTTGTTTGTGACTTGGTCTCTTCTACCAGTAGCTCAGGTTGCACAACTTGCAACTCAGGTTGCATAGTTTGTGCTAGTATATTTAGTGGTCAATAGTTCTGCTATCCAATCACCACTGCTCGAGTCATAGGTATAGTATCAGGTTAATGATACACAAAGTTCTTATAGTCTTCAGGCTCTTTATTTCTCTTCTCTTCACATTTTTATGCAAACTCATCAATCTTGACATGTAGACTTTCTATGACTTTATGAGTAGTAAGATTCAGACATATGTATGCTTTTCTTTTACATGAGTAGCCTAGGAATATCCCTTCATCACTTTTTGCATCTAGTTTTCTATTTCTTGCTTCCTTCAATATATAGCATCTACTTCCAAATACTTTGAAATATTGAACATTAGGTTTATAGCCATACCATAATTCAAAAGGTGTTTGGTTACTACCTTTCTTCAGTTGAACTCGGTTCAAGGTGAACATTGTAGTGCTGAAGGCCTCCTTCTAGTATTTGGAAGCAACATTCTTTTCAATCATTAGGGTTCTGGCACAACCCATAATGGTTATGTTTCTTCTTTCTCCTATTCCATTTTTCTATGGTGTACCAGGGGAAAATACCTATCTTTTGATTCCTCTCTCATTACATAATTCATTGAACTCATTAGAATTGAATTCTCCTCCTCTGTTAGATCTTATACATTTTAGTTTCTTTCATGTTTCCTTTTCAACTCTTTCAAGATACCATTTGAATTTATGAAAAGCTTCTGATTTCTCTCTGAGGAACATGACAGTCATCATTCTGGAATGATCATCAACAAATAGAATAAATAATTCTCTCCAGTATAGCTTGTTGTTCCAATTGGTCCACATAGGTCAGTATGTACCAATTCCAAGACTTCATCAGTATTGTAATTCTTTCTTTTGAAACTTGTCTTGCTCATCTTTCCAATTTGACATTTTTTGCATATTTCTAACTCAGGTTTCTTCAAAATAGGAATACCTCTGACTCTCTTTTTCTTGCTTATATTTACCAGATTATCAAAATTTATATGACACAACCTTTTATGCCATAACCAGATTTCTTCTACTTGTGCAATAAAGCATGAACCTTCAGTGACATCAATATAGAATAGATTACCTTTTTTTTTCCTACCAGTTCCGACTAGGTTCCCTTTACCATCCAGGATCTTGGTCTTATCATTCATGAAACCTACCTTGAAGCCAATGTTGTTCAGCTATGCTACACTGAGTATATTTCTCCTCAATCCTTCAACCCAATAAGCATTATCACATTTGATTCCTGCTATCAGAATAATGCAACCTTTTCCTCTTATAGGGCAAGGTTCATCATTCCCAAAACTGACACTCCCACCATCATAGTGCTCAAGATGCTCAAATTTTTTCTTATCACCAGAAATGTGATGAGAACAACCACTATCAATTATCCATGTGTCATTTTTATTGATGTGTGAGAAAAGTGTTGTCTTTTCATCTTCTTAATCTGACTCATCCTTAATAGAAATATAAACCATTTCATCTTCTTCTTCATCATTGTCAAAATCTTTAGCAATATAACAAGACTTCTTACTTCTATCCTTGTAGCTCATTTAGTTCTTGAAATATTTCTTGTTTTTGAATTTGTTGAAATTTTTCTCATCTTTGTCTTCTTTGTTCAGACACTTTATAGCAATGTGACCAACCTCATTTCATGAAAAACAAATCAATGGTATTTTTCCTCTGTATTTTTATTTTGCGGCTCTTCTTGAAAGTAATGCTTCAATGATGTCAAGATCTTCATCATCATATTCATCATCACTGCCACTTTCAATCTACTTCCCTTTTGAGTATCTATCCTTCTTACCAAGGTTAAATTTAGCTTTGAATGCAGACTCAAGATTGCTAGAGCTAGGAGAGTAATTGTCAAATTTGTCCAGCTCAAAAGTTGTAAGCCTTCCCACTAATTTTGAAGACATTATATTTTTCCATTACTATATGCAAGGAAAAACATGATCTACACCATCAGTTTATAGTACACTAACAGATAGGGCACAACACTACCTGACGCCAAGGTTACCCGATACTGCCAAGTACAAAGCATCCCGAAAATCACTATTCAGTATTACCTGATGACAAAAAGGACACATGAACCTGATGAGTAACCAACAGTGTAACCCGACGTAACAACAAAGAGAGGAACCCAATAGATGAAGGGAAATCGATGATCAGTTCAATGAAGGAACACTGACATACTTTTAGTTCAACCCGACGATCAAGAACTGAGTCATTATATCCAACAAAAAGTGGATCTAACTTTCCACATCATATAAATCACTGAAGTTTTATATTTAGCTTCTTGATTTGTTTTAAATCCATTATGTGTGGAGAAAGAAATGTAATTATTATTGTTTTAATCAGTTTAAATATTTTAAAACATGCAAACTAAAGGATCAAGGTCAAGTTGTATACCTTGGATCTAGAGTTAATATTGTAATGCATGATTCTAGAATAGGTCAAATACTTGTATAAATAGATGATCAATCTATTGTGAATATGATTTTCACTGATGATTGTATCCATTGAGATCATCTAAGGATCAGACAAGAGATTTTATGCAGAAGGACAAAAAAGGATCAATTCAGTTCAAGAATACAACACAGGCTACCGATGAACAAGAAAATGTATTAATCAGTCACTATAGGTGATATTCATATTATGAGAGCTTTAATGGATCCATGATCAGAAATTATAGATTTCATACAGTCAGGTCAAACATATTGTACTCATTCTAACAAGTGTAGTACACTTAAAAAACCCTTTCAAGAAAGGTGGGCTTAACAGTCCTATTGTAAATCTCTTAACCAAGTGTACACTTCATTAGTGTTGCTAAAAGCTCTTAAAAAAGTAGATCTTAACATGTCTCCACTTTAATGCTCCTAATAGGGTAGATCACCAGAAGTGATCAATTGTAATCCTTTACCGGCTCCCTTTCATTCTGCACATAGTGAAGTTTTGTGGGTGCCATCCCCACTATAGTTTTTACTTCCTAATAGGAGTTTTCTGCGATATCATATCTTGTGTTATGTGTTTATTACTTTCATGAATGTTTCTATGAATGTTGCAAACAACTAAAGATTATGAATTAATATTACATGCATAAGAAAGAACATCAGAAATGGTCAGAAATATAGTAAAGAATGACTACTAATGATGAATGGTGAAAAGAGTAAAAATTTTTAAAGGTACTGATTCACCCCTCCCCTCTCACTACTAATTCCCATTAATCCCAACAATTGGTATCAGAGCTATACCTCTTCTTGGAAATCTTAAAGGCTTAAGAGCAAAGATCATACAATGGAGAAGTACAAACTTGATAAAAATATTGAGAATAAAAAGCTTGAAATTCAGATGTTCTATGAACAATATAAAGAAGAAAGAATCAAAATGAGAGAGCTATTGGATGAGAGAAAAGGTATGGAAACTCAGAGCAATGAAAAGGATTATCAAGAAGAAGAGATTCTAGATTTCTTTGAATCTTTAGGATCAAATACAAGTAATGCATCACATACATTAAAAGAGAAAATCACAAATCTAAAGGAGATCAATCAACATTTGATAGAGAAAATAAAGATGCTGCAAATTGGTCAAGAGACCTAGATGGTAAGAATGATTGATGTGATGAGTTCTGCTAGACAAGCTAAAATAGAAAGAACACTAGCTATTGATGATAGGAGGAAGATTACAGAGAAGCTCTACAAGAAAAGGAGTTAGAAATTCAAAGACATGCTGAGCATCACCATGAGATTAAAAATAAGATTATTCTTATGAGTCAAGAAGCAAATAGAATGAATATAGAACTCATTGAAAGAGTATAGGCTATCGATGAACTAAGAGAAGAGAATGAAAAACTAAAGAATGAGGTTAGAGTTCAGCAATAACATAATAAAATTATCAGAAAGGCTAAAGAAAGCAATAAAAGAATGGATGATTTTCTTTAAGGACAACGAAGGGTCAACAACACCAATGGTCTAGGCTTTACCAAAAATGGAGAATCATCAAATCAAGAAAATCCAAAGAATGTCTATGAAAATCCAAGACCAAAAAATCTTACATGCAATCACTGTGGAAAGCAAGGCCACACATCAAATGTGTGTAGAGGTAAAATGAAAGGTATTCCTAAATCTACATCTTCATTTATAGGATTCTATTATAAATGTAACAAGAAAGGACATAAAGCATATGAATGTAAGTCTAAGATGGATCAACCAAAGAAGGAAACCTACATGGACAAATACTGACCTACATGCAAAATGAATGGGCACACAAGTCTTGAATGCTAGAAAAAGAAAAGGCAAGAATGAAGCGTAAAGGTCAAGAAATTCCCTATCAACCAAAGAGAATCAATAATCAATATGTATGGGACTATAGTACATGGATAAATTATACAACATGTGGTAGATATGGTCACATTTCTACAAACTGCATGAGAGCATGGACCAAAAGGTCTAGAGGCTGGACAAACCCTGGAATGACATGCTTATAATGTCATAAAGTTGGTCATCTCAAGAAAGACTGCAGAGACCAAATGACAAAGACAAGCACTTATCCCAATGAAAACACCATTCAATAAATCTAGAGGGCTAGAGATAAATGTGGAGAAAAGCTTCAAGCAATGATGAAGCTAGACCAAGCAATGCAAATGGTCACACCCCATCCAATGGATCTGGTGACACCACCACCCCCACTTAAGCTAAACAAGTAATTATGGAACTGTACTACACCAAGTCATATTTTGCATTAGTTCCATTATACAAATTGATAAATAGTCAAAATCTGCATAAATAAAGATGCATATTATGTTACTTGTTACAATTCTAAGAATACAACCCCATCGGTAAACACATACCTAAAATCATCAGTGAACATAAAGGATGAGCTATCTACATTTACTGAGAAATGTTGATGAACACATAAAATGGCTAAGTTGCTAATGTAACCTGACACCTGTCGGTAAGGGAGAAAAGTTATAAAGTTGTCATGATAGAATACTGATATCCATCAGTGAAAGTAGAAATCTTAACAAATATCCTGAGCATCATCTTGACATCGACAATGTTATGTGAGAGTCTTCCTGATGAACTTTGTCTTCTTGACTTGACAATTCATTGAGCATTTATGATAGAATTAGGGCAAAAGTCTATAAATACTTGACGAGAGCACTTCGTTTTGCACACGCGATTTGAAGAGAAAAATCAAAGCAAAACCATAGTGATAAAAGATCAGATAGCAGAGTGACCTTGAATTGATCTAGCACACTCCAAATAGATCACTCACCAGTTTCACAGATCGAAGTAAGTACCAAGGGAATCAAAGAACTCTGTTATTATTTTCAAGAAAGCCCTAAATTTGAAAAATGATGACAACCACTTCAAGAACTGTAAAGATAAAGAATGATAAGAAAAATGTGGTTAGGCTGATAAAGAACAACACCTATGTTGAACCAAAGTACAAGATATTCCCAAAGATTGCATCGCAACCTAATGAATCTGATGCATTTTGTAAAATTCCACCTAGGGTTTTGCTAATAGAGGATGTAAGGTCCTACATTCATTGTAATATTGCTGAAATAGGTGATCTAGAGATAGACCAAGCTTACTAGAAGCTGTGTGATTCTGAAGGAAACCTAAAAGAAGAACATAAGCATCTACAAGTTAAAGGGATAACTAATGCCCTATATTTCCTGAGGGTATTCAAAACTGACTGGATTAGGTTAGTTTTGAGCATAATGCATGTTCATAAGTTGTGGTTAGATCAACCTAAGAAAATCACTAAGGATTTCCTTTAGGTGTAACTCATTATCTAATAATCAACAAGCCTAAGGCACACAAGCATCCCTCTAGGCTAGAAGTTGAAAAGCTTACAAAAGCTATGTGGGATAACAGAGGTCTGAAAGTGAACACCATCACTGATGAGGAACTAAGGTTTGGTGCATGTGTAATTGGGTACAATATCTTCCAAGAAAGAAGGCTTAACAATATTGCATCTACAGCAGTAAGCACAACTTACAAAATACTGACAAAGGGCATACAGATAGATCTATGTGAGGTCCTGTTGAAACAACTTGATGAGAATATGACTACAATAAGGTTTGCAAAGAATAACACATGTAAGTTTGGCTCACTTATCATGTGTATATTCTTCTACTTTCAAGAATACTTTCCTTCAGTAGGCAAAGTAAAGTGGGATACTACAAAGCCAGTCACACTGCAAATTAGTGACCTTATCAAGTCACTAGGTGATAATTTTGATTTAGTAATGACTGCATACTTCCTTGAATTCAAGGAAAAAATGATGGAAAGAGTGAGGATCCCTGAGAAACTAATTGAAAAACATAGGGATGAGATATGTTTTATGGTGGATACAAACTTCACACACATAAAACCAATTGTACCAAGAAAAACTTGGTTAGCCCCTCTTGACTATGAAATCAACATAGATCAAGAAACCAATGGTATTGATGCATTGATTAATGAACCACTTGACAACAAACAACCAAGGTTTGGCACATATGAAGAGGCCAAGTCAAAGATAAAAATAGGCCTAGTCATCAAAAAGACTGTCAACAAGAAGAATAAGATGGTTAAGAATCTTGAAAAGATTCTATCGATTAATGAGGAGGAACAAAAAGAGGAAACCGATGAATAGGGTACCATCATTGAAGGACAAGATAACCAGAAATCAGATTCTAAGGAAATTAAGTCTGATACACTTCCACCTCCTACAAAGAAACAAAGAACTAGAAGCCAAACTGCTAAGACTGATACCACACCTCTTAAGAAAGGTCAAGTAAGGACCTATAAGAGGAAGCAACCAACAAAGAAAACAAAGCAAAAAATAGAGAAACAAACACCAAAAAGAGGAGGAAAAGAATGGTCAGGACTAAAGCTGACATTGAATATTCTAAAGAGGATGAGCCTGATGTAGTTAAGAAAAATTTCAGAAATCAAACTATTGATGAGATTGTTGATTCTATTGCTGCAAACGGCACCATGTCTGATAAGAAAATCAGACAATGGGATAAACTTGAGCCAGAGGACCAAAACAAGATACAAGATGCAATCATCAAGGCAATGGTAAAATTCAAATATGTACCAGCTGAATTTGTCAACCAAGTATCCAAAGAGATGGGTAACCAAGTATCTTAACAATGGTCATATGCTCTACACATAGAAAGAGAAGCAAAGGAGAGGGTACTTGTCACACTTATGCCTCTCGAATCAAAGATGGAAGAAATAAAGGAAATAATGAGAAGCACTCAAGTAAATTTGTAGCTAAAATTAGAGCTTACAAAGTGCTAGAAGATAAGTTTATAGAACTGGATACCATGGCTGAGACCAAATGGAGACAACTCTTAGATCTTCCTCCAGAGTTAACAAGTCGTGAGAATCAATTAATTCTCACCGAAACACCTCATGAAGAGGATGAGAAAGATAAGGCAAGTCCTAAGCACATTGCTTTTGATAATATAGATAATGCTGAGCCAATTGACTTAGACAAAGTCATGGATGATCTTGACATTCAAGACATCATTCAGCATGATTCAAATAAAGATCCTCAGAAAGAAGATAATGTAATATTTATATCTCTTAAGGATCAGATCAAGAAACACCAATTAGAGACCCAAGAAAATAAAGACATGTATGTTGCTGATGAAATATGGATGGACACATCAATTATTGACATCACAGGACTAGATCCTGCTGATCAACTTCAAAAAGATGAAGATGTCACTGCTCAATAGGATCAAACCGATGAGCAGGACAGAACACTAGATGAAGAACAAGTAAGCACATAGAGTAAATTGCTAGTATTGATGAAGACAATAAATCTTCTAGAAGGCAATGAAGAATCAAGTGCAACAGATTCAAGCATACCCAAAGATAAGGGTGATGCAGAGATAAAGGAGACAACTGATGCACCAAAGGATACAATTGTAGAAAAGGATGCAACCGATGATAAAAAAGATAAATCTACAAAGACATCCAAGGTTGATTAAGAGACATCTTCACCAAAATGATAGGTGAACCCCAAGAAAAAAACACAAGAAGCATCTTCAACAAAGCCTTCATTGAGCGCATTAGAAAAGACAATTGAACTAGAAATGGTAGTTCATACATCTGTGTCCACACAAATCTCAAGGAAGAATAAAAACAAGCATAAGAATCTAGTGAATCTGGATGAAATCATTGAGATTCTAGTTTGTGATCCCAGGACATTGGATCCAACTGAATTTACTAAGTATGCAAGGCTTTGTGAGAGGAAAGTAATGCAAGACAAGTTGAGAAAAGCCACAAAAGAGGAAAAGGTATTTGAAGTATCACAAGGAATACTTCAACAAATTATACCTGATGTAGATGTTGATCAAATAGCCCCAATGCTTGATCAATTAGTGGTTCTCATAGATGCAATCACATCTTAGAACATAGATGCTGAGAAGGCTATGGAGGATAGACCTGAACATAAGTATGAGTTCAAATTAGTTGAGAAGATAAGCCAAGAAGTGGCATTGCAAAAGGTAAATCTTTCGGAACTGGTTAGCACAATAGATCCAATAATCTCAGAATCTATTACCTTGATACAAAAGTTATGCACGCTAGATCAAATCACTAAGTAGTATACCAAAAAGATAGAATAGATAGATGCTGATCTTCAAACAAGTGTACAAAGTCTCACAAATAATGAAGAGGAAATAAAATTGCACAATGAGTAGCTCAAGCAAGCTTGAAAATTGAGACAAGACATTCAGATTGCAGAGACAAAGTTTAGAGATGAGGTAAATGAGCTTCAAGCACAACTCTTACTGACACTCTCATTACTGCAGCAACATATGACAGAGGCAAGAGCACTAATTGCCACCCCATAAATGTTTGTCCTAGACAACATTTATGATATGCATACAAGAATAGAGCTAGAACACATGGCACTAGAACTCCTGAAAGAAAAATGGGAGAAATTTCTTGAAGATATCAAGACAACCCACTCACATATTCTCGACACATTGTAAGTTACACATTTTTGACAACTTATAAGTTGTACATTTTTGTCATGAGTATCAAATAAAGGGGGAAATGATATGTACAGTCAAC
>MU225138.1:2264335-2283359 GCA_018584345.1 Thuja plicata | reverse complement strand
AGGGGGAGTCATATAATGACAAGGATATATACATGGTGTACATACTAAACACTTTAGTATTATGCACATATCAGTTTTTGATACTAATGTCAAAGGGGGAGATTGAAGACATTATATTTTTCCATTACTATATTCAAGGAAAAACATGATCTACACCATTGGTTTACACTACACTGACAGACAGGGCACAACACTACCCGATGCCAAGGTTACCTGATACTGCCAAGTACAAAGCATCCCAAAAAACACTATTTAGTATTACCCAATGACAAAAAGGAAAAAGGAACCCGATGAGTAACCAACAGTGAAACCTGACAGAACAACAAAGAGAGGAACCGGACAGATGAAGGGAACATGATGATCATTGCAATGAAGGAACACCGACAGAATTTTAGTTCAACCCGACGATCAAGAACTGACAGTCAGTTAGATCTCGCACAAAGTGGATCTAACTTTCCACGTCATATAAATTACTAAAGTTTTATATTTAGCTTCTTGATTTGTTTTAAATCTATTATGTGTAGAGAAAGCAATGTAATTATTATTGTTTTAATCAGTTTAACTATTTTAAAACATGCAAACTAAAGGATCAATGTCAAGTTGTATACCTTGGATCTAGAATTAACATTGTAATGCATGATTCTAGAATAGGTTAAATACTTTTATAAATAGATGCTCAATCTATTGTGAACATGTTGTTCAATGATGATTGTAGTCACTGAGAGCATCTAAGGATCAAACAAGAGATTTCATGTAGAAGGACAGAAAAGGATCAATTCAGTTTCAAGAATAGAATACAGGCCACCGACGAATAGGAAAAGATATTAATCAATCACTATAGGTGATATTCATATTATGAGAGCTTTAATGGATACGTGATCAAAAATTATAGATTGCATACAGTCAGGTTAAACATATTGTACTCATTCTAACAAGTGTAGTACACTTAAGAAATCCTTTCAAGAAAGGTGGAATTAACAGTCCTATTGTAATATTAATTTATAATCTTTAATTTTTGCAAACAATTAAAGATTATGAATTAATATTACATGCACAAGAAAGAACATTAGAAATTATGAGTAATACAGTAAAGAATGATTACTAATGATGAATGGTGAAAAGTTTTAAAATTTTTAGAGGTACTGATTCACCCCTCCCCTCTCAATACTAATTCCCATTAATCCCAACAAATGTATCCAGATTTATATCTTTATTGCACCTCATCTCTTGAATAGATGAAAATCTAATAGCATAGATAGGAAGTAAAGTTCTTAGTAACTTGCTGACCACTGTTGTATCTTCAATTATTCCACCTTTAGCTCTGATGGCACTCACAATTTTCTTGATTCTTCACTATATCTTGTAATGTCTTCTCCTTCTTTCATTTTCATATGGTCAAATTATCCTCTTATAATTTATCCCTTGGCTCTCTTTACATTTGCATCTCCTCCATGAATTTCCTGTAATTTCTTCCTCATATCATAGGCTGTAGGGCAGTCCATGACTTCATAAAATTTTGAGTAGCTGAGTGAATAAGTTATATCAATCATCATTATGTTATGAAGCTTCCGTTCCATCATCTGTTCCACATTCATAGTCCCTATTAGTTCCACATATTTGATTTCCAAAAATTGCAAACCAACATCTCCGATAGTAGATAGATGTAGCTTCATCAGCTCTTACCATGCTAGGAAGTTGTCTTTGTTTAGCTTTGGGATCTCCCTTCTATAAGACATCACTGATCTTTAGATTAGGTCTTGAAACCTTCTCTGAAAGCACTTGAAGCTCTAATACCAATTGTTGGAAATGAGATAAGTAATTGAGAGGGGAGGGGTGAATCAGTTACTCAAAAACAAATCCTTTGTCGCTTAGATGTCTTAAATAATTTAACACTGTTACTTGGTCAATTAAGATATTCTTCTATAACTCAGGTGTCAAAGCAATCTTTATAATATCCAATGCAATTATACTTTAGTAATTAAGTGCAGAAACATAAAGCATAAAACAAATAAAATATACATAGGTGACACCAAGATTTAACATGGAAACCCAATATGGGAAAAAAACACCAATGTAACTGTTGTGGGTCCACAACACACACCCCATTTTTGGTCCTCTGACCATGGGGACCCCCCCTTTTTTTTTTTTTTCGTCTTTTCCTCTTTTTTTATGTCTGCCCCCCTCTAGTCCTGACCAGGTCATGTCTTGAAAAAGCATGTCAGGATTTAGATAGAAGAAGACACTTTTTTTTGGCCTTTCGGCCCTTTCGGCCTTTTGGAGGACCAAAATTCCCCCGAAATACCGAAATGACCAAAAGGACAAAATTCAGCCCTTTTGGTGTTTCAGCCTCCAAAAACACTGAAAGACCAAAGATGTTTAGCTTTGGGTTTTCGGTGTTTTAGACACCAAAACACCGAAAGCACTGATGTATGCCATGGGTTATAAATAGGCTAAAGAACCCTAATTTAATCACTTCACTCTTTTGATCTCTGAAATTTTGAGAGCTCGCGACTTCAGGATTCTTGCTCTCGCTCATTATGCCTGCTCACCTTGTGTCTTCAAGGTTCATTGTGTCATCATCCTCTGCTTCTAGCTACTTTGAGGTAGGATCTTTCTTCACTATTTAGGTTTTTTCTCTATTCTTAGTCTAGGTTTGGGGTTCTTTCATGTCTGGCGCTTGTCCAGCCTAGGGCACATCCACTTCCTCCTCCCCTGGTCCCTTTTGGGCCCTTTTGTGCCTTCATGTTTGGAAGGGAAGTCCCTCCTTTTTGGGTCTGAAATTTATTGGAGTTGATGAAAACTATCAACCCACAGCTCCCAAGAATCACCTGCATGCAAACCTGTCACAGAAAGAGAGAAGAAAAAAAGCTATGGAGGCCAAAAATACATATTGATGGAAGAGGAAACATATTGTGCAAAAAAATGGAGAAAAACACTTAATGCAATAACATCCTCAATTAATTAATAACCATCGAATTGAATAATTTACAGAGAGGGAATCCTTATAAAAGGATACTGGAACCCTAAAAGGGAAACCCTAAAGGGGAAATATCTAGGTTGCATAATAATAATTAATAAGAGAATTAATTATTAAATGCCTAAAGTTTAGCTTAAGTAAAAGAGAGATAATAAGTGACTTAATAATTAAATCAATATGATTTAATTAATAAGTGGAATCACTTTATTACTCTAACAGTCTTTCTACATTTTTAGGTTAGGTTTTTTTTTCATTTCTTTTTCGCGGCCTCTATTGTAGGTTTTCGGCCCCCAAAAGGACGAAGACCAGGTTGGTTTGTAGTCTGTATCATTTCAGAGATTTGGCCTTTTTGGCCTTTCTGACCTCTGAAAGGTCTGAAATGTTGACAAGTCTGAATCCCCAAAAGCTTTGTCTCCCTCATCGAGATTTCAGACTTGCGGATTCCATTGACTAGTTTGGATTTTTGGCATCAATAGAAACCTTCGGACTTCCGAATGCTAAAAAGTCTGACAAATCTTGCTTGTCAATGGTGGCTTTTTTGCACTTTCAGCCTTTTCGGCCTCTGAACCTATTTTTGGTGCCTGATACCCCGAAAGAGCTCAAAGTGCAAAAATCTGCATTCATGGCTACTTAGAGAGATTTTACCTTTATTTTCTTAGATTAGTCAACTTTCTTTTAGTTTTTCTTCAAAATAAAATACTGATACTTGCATGTTTCATTGGAGAAATGCCTGAGAAAAAGAATGCATCACCCATGAAGTACCTATACAAGGGGAACACTCCCCCTTCCAAAATTGGCAACAAGCACATTGAAATCATCGATACTGATATCGAGAATGTAGATTAGGATGACTTCCTGACAAGGTGTGCCCAACTATTCTAGAGATTAGAGGATTGTACTTCACTTGTATTAGTAGGACTGGTCAATGTGACAGCCCACCTAGTGCCCATGACCTCACTTGAACTAATCACGATCTTGGAAATCCATTATGACTCTGACAAAAGGGTGGTTCAGAATAAAAAGGGCCATGTAGTATTGGATATTAGGCCAGACATCATAAAGGATGTCTTCCACCTCCACAAAGGCATAGACAAGTTCTATTAATTTTTCATAGAGAAAGGAAACTTGTGGTTCAGAAACAAAGGGGAAGAGGCCTATGATATAGTCAATAACAATTACCTCGAGCAACCTCTCCCCTAAAATAAGCTGGACAAGATAGACTTAAGGAGGGGATACATGAAGGATGATATCAAGGCAGCCATAACAATGCTAAGCCGAGTATACGGATTACCCCAATCCTCCCAGCTAGAGAATTGGATGATTCTCCTAATAGAAAGACTCAGAGGCCGCAAGTCTAGGTTCAATTGGGGGACCATCATCAGCGACAAGTTGGATGAATAGTTGGTGGCAGTGAAACAAAACACCAAGTTTTATATGAGTACCTACGTGGTGTACCTATTGGCAACTTGGGCGAACTACCCAAGAATCATCAAGAGGGGAAACCTAAATGATCCAAATGCATGCCTCACATCGTGTACCCCTAGTTACAGAAAAGGGCCAAAATGTTAGAGGACAACCCAGACTACAGGATAGTTAATGACGCCTTCATATATGTAATCATCCAATCTATTAAGGATGATTTTGCAAAAAAAATTTTAGAAGAAGAAACCGCCAAGGTAAGGGCCATTTGGGCCTATTACATACAATTTAGAACCTTCGATTACATTTAGATTATGGGATAAAATTTGAAACCAAAGAAGTTTCCCAGGTATCCATCCGACTGGATAATCATTTTGGAGATGGCCAGGCAACTCACAGATACATATGAACACATAAAGTACAAGAAGAAGCACTGTGGGGATTTTCCCATCTCACTGGGACCATATACCCTACGGGATATGAAGGTCTTTAAATATTTGGCCTTTGAATGTGATGACTATCCTCTACAACTTTACAAGATAGTGAAACCTCGTTTTGACCCTATAGGCACTTACAACCACATTATTGGCAAGTTCTACATTCATGAACCACACTTGGAGGATCACTGGATGAACTGTGTAGATGATCATGAGGTAAGAATATGAGATTATTGTAGAATGACTCCTACCTTAGCAAAGGAAGTCATAAAGAATCCTATTCCCCCAAAAGTTTGGGAGTATGAATTCGATGAGGTCTTGGAGGCCATTTATATAGATGACAAGATATATGACAGACCCATCATGAATGCAGAGGGTGATAAGGATGAAAATGATGATATTGATTTCTAGGCAAGGCACATGATGAGAACAATGAAAGAATGGATTAACAGGCCCTACAAGATGAGAAAAATACCTATGAAAATGTTGATGGATCCACCCAAGAAGGTGGATAAACAATGCAGAGAGAAAAGTAGAGTGCTGAAATACAAGAAGGCACCACCATAAATGCCAAGCATGGTATATGGCCATGTACGTGCAGTGGAGTATGGGTCAAACCTAAGGCACAAGGATCCTAAGACAAGAATGACTGGGAAAATAGATCCTCACATGGGGCCAACATAGGTTTCACTAGATGAAGGACCCTCCACTTCTGGACAACCTTCTCCTGCCACCAGAAAGGGCAAGAAGACATATAAGAGGAAGAAAGCTTCTGTGTCTCCACAATTAGAAACTATACAAGAGGAACCACAAGAAGAGGAAGAGGGTGAGATCCCTCTAGTAAAAATGACAAGGTCTCAGAAAAGGAGAGAAAAGGATACTAGTAGGAAACACTAAGAGGATCCTAAAGAGAAATATAACCCCTTGGATGCTCTAGGATCAGATGAGTTCCAAATGTAAGAATTTGAGGGTCTAGACAGTTTTTCAGACCCAGGCTAGGACACGCAAGGTTATGCAACTAGGTATGAGGTAGGTGGTCCTTCTCTTTTTCAACCATAGGTAACCCTAACTCCACCTCCCACTCAATTTACCAATCCAAAACCAAACATACCTATTGTGGGAAAGATCTCAAAAGTAGATCAAGGGCTCGGGAATCAAGAGTCCCCAATCACCCAAGAGGTGAATAGAAATGATCCCACAATAGAAACCATTGTTGTTACAATGCCCCCCTCACATTCCTATTCCACAAACTATTCTTCCACCTCTTATCCCTACTCCACCACCATTTCTCCTAACTCCAACTACTCTTCCACTTCCAATTCCAAATCTCCCAACACCTACTCCACCATCATCAAGCCCTTTTCCTTGCCATATCCTGACCCTTGGAGGATTAGTAACTGTAGAGGATATGTCACCTTTCAAAACCACATTAAAGTTCATGACTGGTCTCAATACCAAAATGTTGGTTAGCTCCTTAGGAGATGAAGACAAAGGCCAGGAAAAACAAGATGAGGCAGTGGAAGGAGAAGACAAGGTAGAAGAGCAAAGGGAAAAGGAAGAAGAACACTAAGAAGAGATGAATGAAGGGGAGTAGAGATAGGAACAAGAAGAAGGGATGGATAAAGAGGTGGCTCCAGGGTCCCAAAATTTTGGTTCAGTTCTTTAGGTTACCCCATATGATCCGGTCACCGCATCTAGTAAGCCTACATTGTTTACTAAAGAAATCTAGTTAAGGAGAAGAACTTATACACATGAGGATGAAGGGGAAAATATAGATATAGTGTCCTTGGGGAGATATTTTCATCAGACAAAGATCATATTACTATCATGGAGAATATCCTATGTCACTCAAGATGCTAGGGGGCGCTAGAAGGCACAGGTTGCAGTCCCATCCGCTAGCACCCCTCAAGCGCAAGAAACTCCATAAGACTATATATTTGAGTAGGTAGATTTGGGGGAACCCACCAGGGAAGGGAGAAAGATGCTAGCAGCCTTAGGGCTTAAACATGCTTTGGGTTTCATGAGTAAGGATGAGGAGACCATAAAAACATTGACAAAACAAAATGAAGCCTTAAAGAAGTTCATTCAAAAAATAGTTGGTCCTATTGACCCCAACTGCATAGAGGCCTCATTACAAGCAATATTAAATAAGAGAAACACCCCAGACCTACTAGCAGTGTTAACACCATCCTTGATCAAAGAAAGTGTAGATTGGAAGGAAGATTTTGAGCAGTACAGGGAAGGTGCCATCAAATGGGTATTCAAACCTTATAGGATTATTCTAATAGAAGCTACAAAACTGATTGATTTGATGAAAAATGAGGGTGGCCTAGAGTCTGAGACAAGTAAATGGCGATCTGCCCTCCAAGATTTGCAGATTATTAAGAAAAAATGATTCCAAAATCCTGGTAAAGATATATGAGGGTGAGGAGCTAGATAATTTTGAGACTTGGATCAAGCGCATAATCAAGATAATTAGCGTTTATGAAAAATTTCAAGCCTCCATATTGGAGAAGCTAAAAGAAGTCTTGGAATGGGTGGAAGAAATAGATGTTTTCTTCACAGGGATCAACCTTGATTTGTACCGAGAGGAATCTAAGAATATCTTACAACCATCTAAAGAAGTGGTCTAATAATTCAGGGACATTATAGAAAGTGTAGAGACCAAGGAAGCCTTGCAACAATTGTTTTATTCAAAATAAGAGATGACAAAGATGACAAACCATGAAGAGGAGATCCATTTCTTTGCTTTTGAGCTAACTACCTTCAAAGAAAAGAAAGAACAAAAGGTCAACAAGGTGAAAAGAAAGAAGATAAACTATGAGGAGGTTCAAGAGGTCATACAGAGGCTCCAGACTGCACACCTAGAAGTATTCCCAAACTGACCCCTTGAACCACTAAGCATTTTGAAGAAGCAATCTCCAAAACTTATCAAAATTCCCTAAGGCAAGTTTCAGTGTTTCGGCCTTTTGGCCTTTCAGCCCCCCAAGAAAGATAGCGTTTCGGCCTTTCGGCCCCACAAGAAATATAATTCTTTGGTCTTTCAGCCCTCTAGTATTCAGCCTTTCAGACTTCCAAAATCTTTGGCCTTTCGGCTCTCCAATTTTTTGGCCTTCCAACCTTCCAAATATTTTTGCTTTTTCCACTTCTAACAAGTCTGAACTTCAAACCAAATTTTTTTTGTTTAACACTCAAGAGGTTTTGGGGCATTAAAAGTTTTGGAGTTGAGGTCGGGGTCCAAAAATCTAGGTGTTTCTAGTGAGATCACATTTTTGCACACCAGTTGAACTCTAGATTAGATTGATGTTTAACTTGAGGTCATTTTGAAGGGACTAAGGTTCTCTTACCAGTCTCCACCGCCATAAGATCCTCTAGATTAAGAACCCAAGGGAAAATCCAAGAATCGAGAAGAAGACTCCAAGTTCTCAGAAGAAACCCTCCATCCTTTCTCTTACTCTTTTGGGCGAGTTTGACCCTTCTTGCATGGGAAAGATGATTGTAAATGGATTTAAGAATCCATGAAAGCTTTCTAGTATCAGTTTGTAGTAGTTTCCCTTCAACAAATTTCTAGTTTTAGTTTATGTTTATTAGTTTAGACTGTCTGATGCCCTAATTTTGGCATTCAGAGTTGTAGATCCAAAACGCTATATATTGTAATCACAAATCAATGTAAAGGGTCAAATTCTGAATACAATAAAAATCGACATTTGGTGCTTCATTCATGGTGTGTGAATTGCTGCTAACTATGCAAAATTATTGGATGTATGCTTGCATTATTAATTTTTTTTCAAGAGCTTCTTGTTTATTGTGCTTCAGATTTGGGTTCCTTTTAGTTGGAGTTTTTTGTTGTTTATTTACCTTGTTGTGACGAATGCATGGAAGAGATTATCTTTGGGCTTTATGATAAATCTGTCTCATGGGTGCGCACACCTTGGTGGCTTCATGATTTCATAGGTTTTGAATATCTTGCATGAGTGAATTCATCCTCTCTCCAAACGCTTGCATCCGTGGGATATTGAATTGTGACTGGGTGTAATTTATGCTTCGTAGGTTTGTTCCAAATCTCTTCACCATTCAATTTGGAAGGAAGGATTTACAATGGTTTATGTCTGTAGGATTTCATTTTTAGTACTTTGTTTTATTCCTTGTTACTTTAATCTCTTCAAATTCTATCTTTAATTCTGAAAATCCACATCTTGAAAATACAAAATTACATTTTATTTACAACACCCATATATGTTAAAGTGGAAAATACCAAAAAAGAACTAAAGTGTTTTGTAGTTTGATGTCTTGAACATACTAGAAAAGGCCTCCTCATGAACAATCACATTTTTCTTCAACTAAGAAACCAAGCAGGTTGTGACCCGACCCCAAAGAACCTTGGGAATAACTTCATTATTCTTTCAAGAGAGAAAATTGAATCTCGAGATCCTAGCAAGTTGGCTTGTGTCAAAACAACACTCAACAAAAGTGGCACTAGAAGGAGGGCCTCAAGACTCAAAAGCTAGATAACATTGGATCTTTCTCCCCAGAGAGATTCAAGCAAGTGCTTAGATCATATCCGAAGAGAGGGGAGTTCCTTGAACTCACCCACCATCATAGAGCTCGCAGCAACAAAGGAAATACCAAAGAGAAATATTCTCACCACCTTGCTGAGTCCCATAATCCTCTTGGACGACAATCATATATTTCTGCCCCGACTGTCATAATAGCCATAGAACAAAATCAAAATGTACAAAATTAGAATTTACAACAACCACGTCTGATTGCCTTTTTTTCCAATGCAACTAGCTCACCTTTAAATTTTGTTGGGCATCTCCATGAGTTACCCAAAAATCTAGAGAAGTTTTGCACCCGATTCATATATGGAGAATCAAGGAAAACAGAAGAATACATCCGTGCCTTCAAAGAAATTTGTAACTGTAAAGAGATTGCCCACCAAGATGTTGTTTTTCATCTATTCCCATACGCTTTGGGAGAGTTTGCATACAATTGGTACCTTAAATTACCACGAGAGTCTATCTCTGCATGGAACAAATTTGAAACCAAATTCCTTAATCAATTTAAGTTGTATGTGGATCCCGCCACAACACATCACCAGTTCATCACAACAAGGAAAGATCCTAAGGAACCTATCGCTATGTTTAATCATCATTTTCACAAAATGCATCAAAATATGGAAGCTCCTTACACCATACCAGATGAGGCTGTCATACAAGTTTATTTGAAATCTTTGGACCCTTTCACCTCAATATTTCTAAGAAGACTTCCCCCAACGGATAGAGACACAATGGAAAAGGTGTATAAGGAAGCCGTCACATTCACCCAGCAGATGGACACACAAGAAGGAAGCTATGCAACCATGCCCATCATGAGTAATCTTTTTGTCCCACATCCATTTGCAAAAAGAAATCCAGCCCCGGCCACTCACATGCCTATGCTAAATCCTATTCTAGTGCAGCCATGTGCAGCCCTACCCCCATCTATCACTTAAGCAGGTTACAAAGCTCATAAAATGAAATTTGTAGAGAAGAGGGTTATACCCCAAGCTAAGCCTAATAATCTCATGGGCTCTAAGCTAGATGGTGTGAAGAAAATGTTGTCACAGCTCATAAACAAGCTCACCAGGATGAAGTTAAATCCATCTCAAAACCAAGGTGGATACCAATGGACATCTACTGGTGCAAATACATACCCCCAGAATCCAAACTGAGGTTTCAACACATACAAAAACAATAATACACAAGAGAAAGAGTTTGGGAAAAAAAGGCCAAGTCGTCCATGGAACAATAGACCCAATAATGACAACATCCCAATAGACAATTCCAATGCTTATGAGGCTTCAGAGGCTAATTTTGTCAGGGCTCCAAGTTCACACCAAGGCAATGATGGATATGGGAACAACTCTCATGATCATTACATCCAAAATCCTGAGGAGCCCTCAGTGAAATTTAATGCTATGGTGTTGCAGGAGAGGATGAGTTCATGTTTCCAGGAGAGGATGAATTCATGTTTCCCTTCTAGAGAGAGAATTGAGCCTAAGTATTCCAAAGTACATGCCTTTTAGAATGATCAATGAAACTCATACAACCTTTATAGTAGAAAGGAACCTCTCACCGATGGTATCCCCCCAAGGAAGCAACCAACCCCACCAGATCCTTGGGCTAGTAACAATCCCATGCCTCCTAAAGGCCCTAATGGTCCCACACCCCCTATAGAAAGTACATATGTTGGCTATAGAGGTGTGGCTTGGTCAAGTGACAAATATAGCATGGTTGATGAACTAAAGAAAACTAAAGCAAACATATCTATGTTAGAATTACTGCAATGCTTCCCATCTTAGAAGGATGCCCTTCTAAGATCTCTGGACCACTCAAAACCTAGATCGTCAGCCAAAAATACAAGGACACCTACATCTATTATCAAAACATCTGAGGCTTTCCCCACAATTTTTAAGGATAAGATGGAGGTCCCACCATTCTTACTCAGTTTATAGATGTTTGGGAAGAACCTACATAATTTCCTGATTGATTCAGGAGCTTCGTGCAATGTCATGCCCCTATCAATTTTCCAAAAGTTTGGAATGGTGCCCCAATTAACAAATAAAGTGGTCATACAATTGGATAAAATTGAGGTCAAGTTGATAGGTGTGCTCAAATATGTACACATTCAATTGGTTGCAGATCCCAGAATACAAGAATGCATTGATGTGCATATAGTCGAAATACCTGAAACTTATGGGATGCTGCTAAGTTGAGAATGGACCAAGTGCTTGAGAGGGTGGATTTACATAGATTTCACCCAATTATGGCTACCATGGAAAGACTTGAACAACCAAATCAAGATAGACACAGAGCCTAAATTGAAAAGAATGATCACTGAGTACAATGCCCCGAATGAAGTTCTATTCACCCAAACTAATTTGGGCACTTATCAGATGGACAACGTCTTCATGTTTTAGATACAAGAAGGTGAAGAGTCAGACCACAGTCCCATCCAAGGTCTCCTAGAGATAAATATTGGTGATGACATTTTCCAGAGTTTCATCAACAACATGACAACTAGTTTACGACATCTAGGCCAAGACACAGACCCCAACATCTTGTTACTACCAGGATATTTCCAACTACATCAGGCTAGCCACTTAGAGTTCACATGCCCCAATTCCTAGGAAGCACTATCACAAGTGTTGGCTTGAATCACCTTACCAAGTAAGCTGTTAGGAACACCGAAAGTAAAAGAGTATATCCTTGGAATAGTAGAAAAGAGTAACACCCCACCACAGGTAGACAACCCAGTCCCTACAAATACTTCACATCAAAACTAGGAGAGTGGGTCAGATTCTGATGACAGAAGTCCTGTTTGAACCTACTTAGTGACTAGAGTACCTCTGATGATGGAACATGTCCCCCTTATGAAGGAATTCTAGAAGACAAAGGCGGTGAAAGTGATGAAACCCCCAAACCTAGACATACCCAAAATGTGGGAGAATTAGCCTCTTCTGACAGTGATGGAGAAAAGCGGGGAAACTCAAAACCAAGGGCTCTCCCAAGAGAAAATAAGCCAAGTCTAGCCCTACTAAGCAACCCCAGATATGGAAATTGCACTTTGACTGCTCCAAATGTAAACAAAGAGTAGGTTCGGGGATTGAATTGATAAACCTAAGAGGTAAGTCTTTCTATGCCGCTTACACGTTACAATTTTTGTGCACTAAAAATGTTGCAGAATATGAAGCACTGGTTCACGGACTTCTCCTGGCCCACAAAAAGGGAATAAAAATCCTAATAGTGGAAGGGGACTTGCAATTGGTCATCAAATATATCCATAGTCAGTATACTTACAATGATAAGAGGCTCTAAGCCTACCGGAATAGAGCATGGGACCTCATCAACGAATTCGATGATTTCAACATCAAAACCATCCCAAGAAGAAAAATGTTGTTGTCGATGCCCTAGCTGTATTAGCCAGTTCATTACATCCAATGGAGAAATCGAAGCTAAAAATATTCTCAGTTGAACTTGTCGTAGCATCGGCCATTCTAGACAATGTCACTAATTTTCAAGTCTTCCAAGATGATCAGCACATCTTGGAGTTTATCATGTGTGCCAGTGTGTTCGAAAAGAAGATCATAGACGAGGAAAAGGAAGGTGAAGAAGCATTTAAAACTGAAGACCCCGATGATCAATGTATCATAAATCTAAGGACCAACTCCATACCCAAAGGGATGGTGGAACTAGATAGGATTTTTGACAGCGACAAGATTGCAATAAGGAGGTGCCCAGACGTAATGCCCGATGGTAAAGAATGTGATACATAAAACCTTGGCACAGAGGAATAACCAAGAGAGGTTCACATCCGCAAGGTAGGGACTAAAGAAAAGGAGAGAATGGTCCAGCTTCTCACCAAATATTGAGATGTCATATCCTGGAGCTATAAAGAATTAAAAACATACGACACTTCAGTCATAATACACAACATCCCCTTGAAGCCAGATTCCAAGCCTTTTAGGAAATGAAAAAGGCCCGTAAACCCTACTATGGAACCCATGATCCAAAAGGAAGTCCAAAAGTTGCTTGATGCCAGGATCATCTTCCCAATCTGGCATTCTATATGGGTTGTGAACCTTGTGGCACTAAGAAATAAAACTTGAGAGATTAGATTGTGCGTGGATTTCTGGAACCTTAACAAATCTTCTCAAAAGGACAATTATCCACTCCCATCTCTCGACGAAGTGCTGAAAAAGGTCAATGGGTCTCAAATGATGTCATTTCTAGATGGTTACTTAGGTTACAACCAGGTGATGGTGCAGGAAGAGGACAGGCTGAAAAAAACATTCACAACTAAATGGGGAACCTTCACCTACCGCAAGATGCCTTTCATACTGATTAATGTCAGGGCCAATTTTAAGAGGGCAATGGACATAGCTTTCAAGGGACTAGTTGGGAGGTGCATTATCATCTACATGGATGATCTCACAGTCTTCTCAAAATAAAGAGATGACCACTTAAATGATATGAGAAAATGCCTTCAAAGATGTAGGGAATTTGGGATTTCCCTCAATCCCAAGAAGTATGTGTTTGGGGTAACTGAAGGAAAACTCTTGGGATATATCATCTCAGAAAAGGGGATAGCCATAGACCCCAAAAGGGTAGAGGATATTCTAAAGTTGACACTGCCACATAGCCGCAAAGAGCTGAAATCTTTCTTTGGGAAGACCAACTTCACGAGGAAGTTCATTAGTGGCTTCGTAGAGATAGTAAACCGTTAAATGACATGCTCAAGAAAGATGTCAAGATTGAATGGGGCCTCCTGGAAAATAAGTCTTTTGAGGAGATCAAAAGAGCCATTTCTATGGTGCCGATCCTTGTCATCCTTGACTACACCATCCATTTCAAAGTTTACTCATTTGCGTCAGAACACTCATACGCAGGCATCCTCACATAGAAGAAGAACAATGAAGACCAAAGAACCATAGCCTTCATGAGTTTCCCTTTCAAAGATGCTAAACTTAGGTACCCAAACCTAGGAAAACAGTCATTTTCTCTTGTCAAAGTGGTAAAGAAGTTTTGACATTACATCTCGAGGAGAAAAGTCATTGGGATAGTTCCTGACGCCACTGTAAAGTCTCTTTTGATACAAAATGAGTTGGGAGAGTGGAGAGGAAAATGGATGGAAATCCTCCAAGAGTTTGACCTTGAAATCCAACCAATGAAAATAGTAAGGGGCCAAGGCTTGACAAAGTTGATCTCTAAGGTTGAAGAAGGTATGGTCTGCCAAACCTACACTAATCAAGGTGTGATCACTGATGTATGGTATCAAGACATAGTGTACTATTTATTGTAGAATCGTTTCCTAGAAGAGATGAATGGCTCCTAGAGGGGAGCTTTGAGGGTGAAAAGAAGCTCCTATATCTTGGAAAATGGGGAACTATACAAATGTAGTTATGAGGGTCTATACCTAGGGTGCCTGGATAGACTTGTGGCGAAGCAAATCCTAAATGACTTTCATGGAAAATATGGAACGAGACATGGGTCAGCTGAAGAAAATACTCACCAAATATTGAGGATAGGATATTTTTGGCCTACAATATTCAAAGACACCAATGAGCATGTGAGATATTGCCACACTTGCCAAACTAGCGCAACTCGAGAGAGAAATCTAGCAATGCCCTTACAACTAGTATACAAGGTACGCCTGTTTGCCCAATGGGGCTTAGATTTTGTTGGAGTGATTAATCCCCCTTCATCTATAGGATACAAGTTCACTTTGATAGCTACTGATTACTACACACGCTGGATGGAGGCTCAAGCACTAAAGAATTTTACTGCAAAGGTCGTGACCAAGTTCTTGGAGGAGCGCATCATAACTAGGTTTGGGATGCCGTTCTATCTGGTATGTGACAATGCTCCCTCTTTCTCTTCTACCTCACTCACACAATGGGCCTTTGAAAAATAGGTAATCCTCAAGTTCTCTTCAAATTATTATTTGTAAGGCAATGGCTTAGTAGAGTCTATAAACAAGAACTTAACAACAATGATCAAATGCCTCCTGGATGACAACCCTAGGGATTGGTACACACAACTTAAATACACTTTGTGGACTGATTGTGTAAGCATAAAAAATGCCCTGGGGAAATCTCCATACCAACTAGTCTATGGCTTACAACCGGTCTTCCCTATGAGCTTAAAAATCCCAATCTTGAGATTCATGGACCAATATGTGGGAGGAGAAGATTGAGTACCAGTCAGGCTCATGAATCTCCTTAACCTAGAGGAGAAACGACCATTGTCTTTGGAACATGTATCAAAGCATCAAGCCATAGTCAAGAGGTGGTTTGACAAGAGAGATACCATTAAAGCCTTCAGGATCTTTGACCTTGTCCTCATGTGGGATAAGGTGAAATAAAATCCAAGTAACCACACCAAGTTCCAAAGATTATGGACAGGCCTTTATCAAATGTCAGAGATCCTGGAGGAAAACACTTTTAGGATCAACAAATTGAATGCAGAGTTGACCCCATTGCCATTAAATGGAAAATTCCTCAAACACTAATTTGGATCCTAAGTAGGACTGCCTTCCAATCCTTGTACCATAGTCCTTTTTGGTTCTTTTCTTTTCTTTCCTTTTTCTTTTTTTTTGTCACCCTCGTTGTTAGTCCTTTCTTCATTTCTTTTGTTGGGGTTTGTTTTGTTGTTTTGGGTCAGTGTGTTCTTGGATCCATTCCAAGGTAGTCTGTAGATAAGAGAAAAGGTATTTCTTAGTCAATTTATCCAAAGAGACATGCAATGCAAAGAACATTGTCCAAAGTGACAACTATCAGTGATAGACAAGAAGAAGTTCAAAACTCAGATATCCTAATCACGAAACACACTAAAAAGAAACACTTGAGAGCAATGGTTTCTTGAGTGTTTGTTAGTTGTGACTAGAACTAGTGCATAGAATTTGGGTACCCACCAATCCCAGAACCCAAGTCTAAATGAATGCAAAGGCAATAGCAAAAAAAGAATTAGCTGAAGAGAGAGGAAGAGAAGCACATGAAAAGAAAAGTGTCCCAAAGAGGCCACAAGTGTGAGATCTGGGTGGCACAACCTAATCGTTGCTTGGATCAGATTCAATATGAAAAGAGAATTTCATTTGTATGAATCTGAACACATGGAGTACATGAACACCCAGGGCTTGATACATTTCAAAAGCACATAGAAGAAATAAAATGACTGTCCAAAATACAAAACTCTAAAAAGCAAGAAGACTACAAACTAGTAGACAGAACAAACTTGGGTGACTATGGAAACCTCTACCGGGGCTATGAATTCCAGACTAGAAGTAGAGAAAGGTTATACTTGGGATTTGGGGAACCCTTTATTGGGGCTATGAATGCCTGACTAGCATCAAAGCTCTTTTTGGGAAACCCTGGTCTACTTGGAGAAGGTCAGGAGAAGCTGGAAAACATTCTAGTTACCACAATCAAAGGTCAAGGAATGAATACACATGAACACACACTGCAAAACCATCAGAAAACCTTAGATTGGAGGTCATTGAAAGATTTTTCAACACCAACACCTCTTGGCTTTGTTCTACTACAAAGCTACAGCCCAGAAGAGTAATGATGATAAAGAAATGCCTTGGTCATTCCTCCTTTTGTCGGGGCTATTTATTGTGGGTCCACAACACACACCCCATTTTTGGTCCTCTGACCATGGGGACGCCCTTTTTTTGGTCTTTTTCCCCTTTTTATGTCTGCCCACCTCCAATCTCCACCAGGTCATGTCTCGAAAAAGAAAGTCAGTATTCAGATACAAGAAGACACCTTTTTTTCTGCCTTTCGGAGGACCAAAATTCCCCTAAAATATTGAAAGGATGAAATTTGACCCTTTTGATGTTTTGGCCTCCGAAAACATCGAAAGACCAAAAATGTTTAGCTTCGGGTTTTTGGTGTTTCAGACACTGAAACACTGAAAGCGCTGACATATGCCATGGGTTATAAATAGGCTAAAGATCCCTAATTTAATCACTTCACTCTTTTGATCTCTGACATTTAGAGAGCTCATGACTTTGGGATTCTTTCTCTCGCTTGCTGTGCCCACTCACCTCACATCTTCAAGGTTCATCGTGTCATCCTCCTCCATTCCTATCTCCTTCTAGGTAGGATATTTATTTGGTGTTTAGGTTTATTCTCTCTTCTTAGTATAGGTTTGGGGTTTTTTCATTCCTGGCACTTGTCCAGCCTAGGGCACACCCACTTCCTCCTCCCCCGGTCCCTTTTAGGCCTTTTTGTACCTTCATGTTTGGCAGGGAATTCCCTCCTTGTCGGGTCTGGTCTTTCTAGGTTTTTAGGTTAGGTGTCTTTCCATTTCTTTTTTGTGGCCTTTCTCGCAGGTTTTTGACCCTTGAAAAGATGAAGACCAGGATAGTTTGTAGTCTATTTCATTTTGGAGATTTGGCATTTTCAGCCTTTCAAACCTCCAAAAGGTCTAAAATGTCGATAAGTCTAAATCCCTGAAAGCCCTATCTCCCTCATCAAGATTTTGGACTTGCAGAGTCCATTGACTAGTTTGGATTTTTGGCATCCATAGAAACCTTCAAAATTTTGAATGCCAAAAAGTATGATGAATCTTGCTTGTCAAAAGTGGCTTTTTTGCACTTTTGGCCTTTTCAGGCTCTAAATTGATTTTCGGCTCCCGAAACCCCGAAAGGGCCGTAAGTGTGAAAATTTGCATTCCTGGCTACTTAGAGAGATTTTACCTCTATTTTCTTAGATTAGTTAGCTTTCTTTTATTTTTTCTTCAAAATAAAATACTGATACTTGCATGTTTCATTGCAAAAATGCCTAAGAAAAAGACTGCATCACCCATGAAGTACCTATACAAGGGGAACACTCCCCCTTCCAAAATTGGCAACAAGCACATTGAAATCACTGATACCAATATCACAAATGTAGATTGGGATGACTTCCTGACAAGGTGTGCCCAACCATTTGGGAGATCAGAGGATTGTACTTCATTGGTATTAGCAGGACTAGTCAACGCGACAACCCACCAAGTGGCTATTGTGTGTGTGAAATAGTGCACCTGTTACCTGCAACACAACACTTCAATAGATCATTACGTTAGTGAAAGAAGGGTTAGTAAAGCATGGAAATCCACTAAAATTGATTTATTGATTTATAACTAGGAGGAGTGTGAAAAACAACATAACAACCCTCAGATTATGCCTTTTTCAATGACATATACAACCTAGCATGAAATATTTGAATCAAAACTAATCTAAATGATAAAGAAACATGCATATTAGCTCTAAAAATGAAGATAATAACAATTCCTAATATTAAAGATAAAATGTAACATGAATTCACAAATGATCTAAGCATCATAACAATACATTTTCAATCTAAAATTTAGGCTTAGTTGTGCTCAAAAAATCCTTCTATTTATAGAAGAAATGAGGAGAGAGAGGGGGGACAAGGGTCATTAATGGAGTTTCAAAACTTATTAATGAGGTGTAAGAGGAATAAATACCAAAGGAATTAAAGAAGCATGTGCTTGAGGAATATACATTAAATGCAAGCATTTAAGAGGCATGGAGAGGTCATATGCATTAAATGCAAGCATTTAAGAGGCATGGAGAGGGTTTAGAGTCAAGCTTGAGAAAGTTGACTTTCTCAAGTGGGTTGAGTTCCTAATCACATTTTTAG
>MU225138.1:2247777-2264276 GCA_018584345.1 Thuja plicata | reverse complement strand
AATTATATTAAATATATTCATTCAAAAATATGAATATTAATTATTTAAGCCTTTTATTGCTTTAGATAATTAATTAGGACTATAGCCAATTAATTAGATTAATTTAGGCTAGAAGATAGGCTTTTTGCAAGTGATTTGATATAAATAGGGATTTATTTAATTCCTTTTAAACTAATTACCTTAGCCATGTTTGATTTGAATTAAATTGATTTGATTTGATTGGCTTAGGTGATTAATAAAATTTAGAGATTAGATCACTTAGGAGATTAAATTTGATCTGAATGAATTATGTCAGCCGATTGAAGAATTGTCTGAACATAATTGGGGGTATGATCACACTTAGGGAAAATAGGGTCTATGGTCAGAGCAAACCAAATCTAGGTGGTTACATTTTCCCCTCTTTGAATTGATGTGCGAGCAGCGCATTGATTCAAAGAAATTTTTTGATTTTGACTTCAGAAAGATTGAGAATTTCGCTCATGATCGAACGAAATGCCTGATGAGATCAGTCTCACACTTGATTGAAATAAACTGATAGAATTTACTTTGAACTTGATTGTCATCCAAAGGTCAATAAAAGATCTTAAAGATACCAATTCTGAACTTGGTTGTCATCCAAAGATTGATAATACTAATTCTAAATTTGGTTGTCATCCAAAAGTCAGTATGAAGCTTCCAGGAGCTTAGTAAGAATCTTTTAAAATGAGGAAACACAAGATATCCAGCTTATGAGAACCAAAGCTTTCTATCCAACAGTTCTGACTTAGTCAAGGAAACTGTCATGCCCCTAGTTGTTTGATAATGAAGTTGTTTTTAATGCTGTTTCAAGAAAGAATTTGATTGATGATAGTGTGATCATGCCCCTTGGGAATGAAATCGAATGAAAGAAATGATGTCCCTCTGTTGAAATGAATGCATCACTTGCAGGAATGGGTAGGTCAAATAAATTATAAGAAGTGAAGAAATGGGGGTGTGTTTAAGAGAAAACACATGAGAACCAAGTTAATTACATGAAAATGTGAGTGGTAAGATTGATAAAATGATGTCAGACCAAGATTTATGATGAAATGTGCAATTTGACAGAGTTTTGAAACAAATGGAGCAATTCTACATTTTCAGGAGCTGTCACAAAAATGTTACTATACTGCATAAAACACCTTAGACACCTTTGATTTGGTTCCTGATTGATCAAAAAGAGAACAAAAATGGAGTTTCAGCTGCTTGGGAGGAGTTTTAGAACCCCTAAATAGCTCAAAAGACCAATATATGTCTCAAAAATTACCATTTGACTATTCATTTTCAGTTTTTCCTATAGTAAATTTGAGAGCTTTGCATAGAACATGGTGGTACCTATAAGGAAGCATCATTTTGAGCTCAATCATCATCATCAGCACCTGATCGATTATGCACCTATGGTAAGTACTCATAAAACTACCTTGTAAATTTTGCAATTTCAAATTTTATGCATTTTTGTAGCTTGTAGAGCCCTTTCAATTCTGGGTCACATCCGGGATTCTGGATCGCACCCTGTCAAACCCGCGTCATATCTGGTATTTCCTAAATCATATCCTATTTTTCCATTTTTCTGTGTTGCATCTAGGATTTCCTAGATCGCATCTGGTTTTCCATATTTTGACTTAGTTTAGCAGAAAAAAATCCAGTTTATATCGTATCCCCTTTTTTTAGGATCGCACCCTATTTTGGGGGTCACATCTAGGATTTCTAGGATCACACCATCTATTCTCAATCACATCCTATTTTTCCAAGATTGTATCCAGTAAAATGATGACATCCTGTATATCCAGGATCGTATCTAGGGTTTAGACTTAGAATTTGTGAAAATTGTGAACTGTCTTTTCTTCGTGGACCTTGAATCACTTAGCTGATTATGTTTCTGCATGTTTCTCATAGATAAAACATTTATTTATCTTTTTATTTCCAAAAATAGGTCAATTTTGAGGTAGTCACATTTCAAGGTACATATCCAGGGCATGTGCTTGCCTTGGCCAAACTTTTGTCAGATGATGAGTAGGATGTAGTGGTTCGTTGCGGATTATGATCTTTGATTGGTTTACCTGATATAGGGATAAATCGGGGGCTATTGACTTCTCTTGCTGAGAGATGGCACTCAGAGCACAATACCTTCCATCTCCCGATTGGGGAGATGATAATTAATCTAGAGGATGTATGGCACATATTGCAAGTTCCCATTATTGGTTGCAAGGTGCGCTTTGAGTCAACTTCTGCCATGGTGATTGGTGCAGCTCATCGGTATTTCTAGGATGATACCATTGATCAAAGATACCTTTCTTGGGATTATATGTGGAATCATTATGATCGATTATTTGTATATTTAGCATGCTTGATTGGTGGCATCTTGATGCTAGACAAAGGACAACATAGATTCCTCGTAGGATGGGTGGATATGTTGGAGTAGATGGTCATGATCTCAAGATGGAGATTTTCATAGGGTAGTTGTATTCTGACCCATATGTTCTAAGAGCTCTATGAGATTGTGTATCATTATACTCAGAGCATGACTATGGGCATTTTGATTCTTCAGATCTGGGCCTGGGAGCACATCCTAGTGACAAGACCCATAGTAGACAGGCAGTGGGCACCTAAGTATCCCTATGTTTATGTATACGCCGGTCTTATCGAGCAGCCCCATCTGGGCAAGGTAGAGTACTGGCAGAGGCTTTTTGATGATATGATGAAGGTAGTATGGTGGCCATACTTAAACTATGAGGAGTGGAACTTAGATGCCAGACAGGTTCCATTTTTGTTTCAGATTAGGTACCTTATTAGGAGGACCAAATAAATTGTAGAGCATTTGTACATACCCAAGTTTTGAGACAGTTTGGCCGGCGATAGGGCAGGACCCAGGATGTGACTATATATGCTCAGATCTGTGATGAGGCACCATTATATGGTGCCTAGCTGGTATATGAGCCTGCCCACAGGAGATTAGAGACATGGTTGGAGTCAATTGGGACCTTCACTATGATTTTGTAGATGCAGGTTGTTCTGAATGGTATACTATAGAGATGATTCAACATCCATTTCCTCGGTTCACAGTTTTGGAGGAGGCCATTCCTTGTATAGAGGACCTAATAGATTATGATTTGGATGACTGCCCTACCAAGGGGAGAGGAGGAGCACACTAAGATAGGGGTACTGGTAGACATGGAGGGAGGGATGGAGGTAGAGATGGAAGTAGAGATGGGAGATGTCCTCCTCCAAATGATGGTGATGATGACAATGATGATAGGGGAGGTGGAGTTGTGGGTGGCACTATAGATGTGGCCAGCGGGAGTGGAGAGGGTCAGCGTACCCGCTTCAAATTTGTTTCTCCCTAGATAGATCCCAGTCCTTTATGAATAAGAGAGAAGCAGAGACAACAGAGGCTGCATGATAGGTCACAGGAAAAAGCTTCTGGACAAAATTCTGGCAGGAGTTCTGGTAGAGATGGAGACCCACAGTCTCAGTGTGATCAAGAGAGAGACCAGTTGAGAGCACACATCACTACTTTAGAGGCTCTATTGACAGATAGTGATGCACAACTAGAGCATCTTAGGGAAGAGTGAGATAGACAAGGTGATATGCTCAGAGTGGAGAGAGATGCCCAGGCTCAGATAGCCACTCACTAGGGATAGAGAGAAGCATATTACTTTTCTTTATACCATGCTGCAATTCCAGAGGGCCAGAGAGCACTTTCTTATTCATAGGTTGCCCAGTAGTCTGAGGGGGCCATGCCTCCTCCATCGCCATTTGTACCACCACCTCCTCCTCCTCCTCTGCCTCCTCCTCCTCCAGATCAGGAAGAGGGAGGAAGCCAAATCTGATTCTATATTTTGTCACACATTTATATTGTATATCCGGATCCTTCTGAGATCTTTCTTTTGTATGATGACACATGATATATATATATATATATATGATTCATTCTGAACTTTTGATACTCTTTGTGTAGACTTGTGCCATGTTGTTGATCTTTGTATCATGATGTTTTGATATATATATCTGATGCAGTCATTTATGATTCATGAGTTCCATATGTTTTGATAGATTTGTTTGCACATGTGATTGTATCTTGGTTTTATGATGAGTTAGATTAGATGATGACATCATTTATGCATTCAAATTTATCACTAATATAAATATGTTTCAAATGATACTATGTGAATATGTAAAATGTATGTTTTTGAGTTTTTCTTATGAAAGTAAAATGTATGGATGCACTTAGGATGTAAAAATAAGTATGCTAAGCAAAAATGCTTTATTTTTGTATTTTCCTTCTGTCTCATTTTATGAATTGAAAATGTATGTTATGGATGTGCAATGATATAAATATCAGTAATATTGAAATGTTGTATTTAACTTGGATTTAGAAGAAGAAAAATAAAAATCATTTTTGAGCTTACATTCCTTATGCTTTTAATTCATTCACAAATGCATCATGCAATCTCTAAATGTAGCTATATGCAAACTTTTAGGACTTGTCACTGATTGACAAATATTGGACATTTTTATCATCATTGGGCACTTTTTAGAACATATACCACCTATTAGTACAAAAATCACTAATACCCACTGATATTATGAAGGTATGAATACTATGCTTTATTGAAATGTCAGAAATAGACTTAGGCATCAAGGCATAGAAGCCAGGATAATAAAACAGTCAACTTCCTTTTACTATATTAGAATATGTGTAAGGAAAGATATTGGACCCATAATGACCTTGAAAATTCATATCCTTGGGTAAATTATTCTTTGTATACCTTAGTGAGAAACTGAGTTTTAGAAAATAGAAAAGGAAATTATTTCAACCTCACCGTAGTTTACACATAACAAAGATTGAGATATATGCGGCTATCCACTCATGGTGGAAGCTCTTACCATAAAAATCCAAGTTAGGTGAAATTTATAGGATCATTTAGAAAAATCACCATACGCAAAAAACCAAGAAAATGTTATGCCCCCTATTCTTGTAACTTTTTGTCTTTCCACAGACGTCATGGAGTAACTTGGAAGACATAACAACTATCAATTGTGAATCAACCAAATAAAATTCAGAGCTGCTTAGATGCCCCCAGGGAAAACATCATGGGTACATAAAAGAGTTATAATCAAACCAAGGTCAAATTGTATTTAGGTAGTATTGAGAAATACTATTGATTCATTTGTCAAGCATAGTAGAGATTCATCAATCAAAAGTTTGGAATTCAAGCAATATGTGTTCTGTGTCTATGCATAACCTTCTTCCTATTTGCACTCCAATGTAGGTCTTAGGAACACCATTCATGTTAGTGCAATATTTGTGCCAACCTTGTTTTGTGAAAGTGACAATTTAGTGCAAGCATCAAGTAGCATTGTGTCATGAGACAAACCATCCTATGACGACCTAGCAGACGCAACCTATCATACTAGAAAAGATGCTCTCAGTGGAAAATGACTTGACCTTAAGATAGAAATACAAAAAAATCCCAAGCAAGGATAAGAATTTCATAAGGAAACAAAGTTAACTCTTAGCACAAGTGTACTCATGAAGGCTTTAGTATTAGCAATTCATTGATAGATGGAGCACATAACACAAGTGATGCCTGATTGCCAGGTTTTCACCACCCGACAAAACATTCTGATTCTTTTTTCTACCAAGATGCCTGTTTTACCAGGTTGTCATCAAGGAAATTTTCTCTTTATCAATGTTTTTTATATTATTTATTTTTTGAATGTTTTTGTAGTATCAAGGCTCCTTTTTGCCAGGTTTTCACCAAGGATATCTTTCTTCAGGACTTTTTCCACTATTTTTGGATTTCTTCAAGATCAATTTTCTGAATGTTTTTGCTATTTTCTGAGAACTATTTCACTGTACAGGCTCTGCTAGCTAAACATTAAGCATAGAACCACTTTAAATGTAGATTATTGATAGGATCTGGGAGAACGTCCCCCTCAGGTGTAGCTAGTTGATAAGCTCCAGTCCCAAAAGTAGTAGCGATAACATAAGGTCCTAACTAGTTAGCTTCAAATATTCATTTTTGTTCTTTGTTAGGATGGTTCTTAGGATTCTCCTTTAAGATGAGATCCCCCACTTGAAATTATTATGGTTTGACCATTTTATTGGACCCCTTGGACATTCGCGCTTGGTACACCTTTAGATGATCAAACACATGTTGCCTGCACTAATGAAGTAGGTCTAAAGAATTCACCCTATCGATGTGGTATTTCTCATTAGTAACAAGACCTTATAAAGATATACACAAAGATGGGATTTCAACCTCAATAGGTAGTACTAATTCAGTGCCATAGACTAGGGAAAATGGCATGGTTGCTGTTGGTGTTCTGATGCTTGTCCTGTAGGCCCAAAGTGTTGGATTCAGTTGTAAATGCCAGTCTCTGCCAAACTTACTTACAGTTCTATGTAGGATCTTGAGAATATTCTGATTAGATGCCTTAGCCTTTCCATTACCTTGAGGGTAATAGATTGAGGAGCAATGTTGAGTGATGTGGAACTATTCACAAAGGTCATCAATGTCTTGATTTTTAAATTGGCCCCCATTGTCTATTACAATTGAAGAGGGTATCCCATATATACAGATAATGTAATTTAAAATGAACATATCCACTTGTTTTCTAGTGGCTTTGATTAGCAGCACGACCTTGACCCACTTCATGAAATACTCAGTGGTCATACTGACAAACTTGTGTCCATTTGAAGAATTGGGATATATTTGTCCAACCAAGTCAAATGCCCATTGCTGAAATGACCAATGTGTAATGAAAGGTATAAGTTCTCTGGCAGAAGCATGGATGAGATTTCCATTTTTCTGGCATTTATGACATGTTTTGGAAAATTGAATAGCATTCTTTCCATGGTAGGCCAGTAATAGCCTACTCTGAGTAGTTTCTTTGCTAGTGAAAAACTATTTGAATGGGATCCACATACACCTTCAAGGACTTCTTTTAATGCAGAATTTGACTCTTTGATATCTAAACATCTAAGAATCATACCATCTAGACCTCATCAATATAAGTTATTAGTTATGAGGACATAAAAAGATGCTGTCCTAATCAAGGCTCTTTTCTCATTTCAGGATAGATCATTGGGAATGGTTTGGTCAGTGAGGTAAGAAATGATATTAGCATACCAAGATTGGTCTGGGGTGTTCAAAGCACATATTACTTAATATTCAGGGGTATCAAATGCTGGATAGGATAATTATTCCACCAAGAAGTCATAGTGAAATTGATGTTTCTCCAGTTGTAACATGGACACCAATGTAGCCATAGAATCTACAGCTTTGTTCTCTGTTCTGGGTATCTGCTGGAATGTGATGAAGACAAAGTACTTCTTTAAGTCATCAACCAATCACTTGTAGGGAATGAAATTCTCATCTTTCATCTGATAATCTCCATTGACTTGATTGATAATGACCTGAGAGTCACCATACACATGTAACTCTACAATTTTACATTCCATAGCAAGCTTAAGACCATTTACCAATGCTTCATATTCAAAAATGTTATTTGTGCATGGAAACATCAATTTGTAGGACTTTGGTATTTTTTAGCCTTGAGGGTTCATGAATAGAACCCCTGATCTAAAGCATTGTTGCGTGAAAGAACCATCAAAGTACATCTTCCATGGATACTCAGTTAGATGCATAATTGTTTCATCAGGGAGCTCAATTCTTAAAGGCTCGTCATCTTGAAGTGGGGAATTAGCTAGTTGATCTATGAGGACTTGTCCTTTAATAGCTCTTTGGACCACATATTCAATGTCAAATTCACTTAGAATGAGGACCCATTTTTCCAGACGTCCTGTTAATGCTATTTTTCTTAGGAGGTACTTCAAAGGATCGATCTTAGCAGTGAGCCTTACTGTATGCATTAACATGTAGTGTTTTAATTTTTGTGATGCAAAGATGACTCCTAAGCATGCTTTCTCAATAATTCTATAATTGAGCTCATAGGAGACTAGTGT
This sequence comes from Thuja plicata, assembly GCA_018584345.1. Lineage (NCBI taxonomy): Eukaryota > Viridiplantae > Streptophyta > Pinopsida > Cupressales > Cupressaceae > Thuja > Thuja plicata. Next base: position 2,256,289 of record MU225138.1, on the reverse strand, counting down.
TCTGCTGATGTAGTATATAGCTCTTTCTTTCTTTGTTTCATCCTCTTGTGTGAGCAATACTCCTAGTGATGTAGCTGTAGCTGAAATATACAAGAGTAATGGCTTTCCATGGATGGGTGCCATAAGAATAGGAGGAGTATCTAGGTACTCTTTTAATTCTCTGAAGTTGGCTTTGCAGTGCTCATCCGATTTGAAGGTGACCCCTTTATGTAGAAATTTGGTAAAGGGTTGTGCTCTGTCAGCAAGTTGTGACATGACCCTTCTAATTGATTAAATTCTCCCTTGTAATGTCCTCATTTGACTGATGTTGCATGGAGGGGTCATCTCTAGTATGGATTTGACTTTTGCAGGATCTACCTCAATTCCTTTTGCTGAAATAATAAACCCTAAGAGCTTTCCTGATTGGACCCCAAAGGCACACTTCTTTGGATTGAGCTTGAGTTGAAATTTCTCCATACGATCTAATATCTTTCTTAAGTCAGCAATATGAGTGCTCCTTTATTTGGATTTAGCTAAGGTGTCATCCATGTAATCCTCCATGTTTTTATGCATCATATCATGGAATATAGTGGTCATTGCTCTTTGATATGTGGCACCAAAATTATTCAACCCAAATGGCATGATGTTCCAGCAAAAGGTTCCCCATGTGCATGTAAATGCAATTTTCTCTTGATCCTCACGAGCAATTTTAATTTGGTTATAGCCTGAGAAACCATCCATTAGTGAAAACATTTGGTAGCCTACTATGAGTTCTATGATCATATCAATATTAGGCAGTGGGAAGTCATCCTTAGGACATGCCTTGTTTAAGTCTCTGAAGTTTATACATATCTTGATAGATTTATCAGATTTAGATATTGGGACCACATTAGAAATCCATCTTGCGTAAGAAATGACTCTAATGAATACAACTTTTAATAATTTCTCTAGCTCTAATTTTACTAGTAATGCAACATGAGGATGCATTTTTAAAAGTTTTTGTTTCACGGTCTCGATCCTAGGAGCTATAGATAAGTGATGCATTATTAACTCAGGATCCAGTCAAGGCATATCAGTATAAGACCATGAAAATTTGATCTTCTTCTCTTTTAGGAATTTGGTGAATTGTGTCTTTTCCTCTTCTAACAAAGATTGTGCTAGGTGTACTATTTGAGGATCTTCAATTGTGCCCAGATTAACTGGCTATATTGGTTCTATCAGAATTGAAGACCTTTCTTGAAAGTGCACGAGAAGGATATCAAGAATCTCATCCTTTGGAACCTCTAAGAGGTTTTCACCATCAGATACGTCTTTTATTTTTACTATTTTAGGAACTGACACTGCCACAATGTGGTTTTCATCATCAGTTCCTTTTTCTTTTTATTTTTCAAATTTTGATTGAGAAACTTGATATCCTCCTGTGACATGTTCACGCTCCTTGCATTGGTGGAAGAAGGGTAAGGTTCACAAGCATTTATATAGCAAGCCAAGGTGTACTCATTGGGAAAGTTGAGGAAAGGAGTAGGATCTGTAGTAGTCCAATCAATTAGGTTAGGGTTTATTAAAGAGAAGGAGTCAAACTCTAGGAATGATAGCATTGCGTTAGTGTCAAGACTATTAACTGACATGACATGTCCTATTAAGTTAAGTTCTTCGATGTTTAGATCAATAAGAGTTATATCATAATTAAAAGGGTCATTGTTAGTTAAATGTGGACCAAAATCTAGTGACTCATCAGTATAACTTTCATCATCATCTCTTCGTAAAAGGAGGATTCTTTCTTGTCTCCTCTGAAGTTCTTCTAGACTTATGAGAACACTAGTCTCTCCATCAATGATGGGGGGAAGGAACTCTTCCTCTAATTTAGGAATATCAATATTGTTGGGAGTAGTGTTAGAATGTTCGTTGGGTACTGATGGAGCTGCAAACATGTGAATCACATCTATTTCAATGTCCTCTATGGCGATAGATAGCTCACCCCATTCATAATCATGAGAGTCAATTATTTTGTCATCAGAGCTATTTAAGAATTCTGCAATAGTTATCTGATGTACTCGATTAGACACCTATGGGTCAAAGTGTGGTAAATCAAGGACATGTGCAATTGTGACTAACTGCCCCCAGTTAGGATGTAAATCCTATTGTCAGGGTGTTCTTTCTGTAGCCATTTCTATCAATGGTATCTCTGGATCATCTTCTATTGTGTCTCCTACCTCTTGAATAGGATCCTGTGCTAACAAAGTTATGTGAATATATTGAGGTATCTCAAAGCTTGGTACATAGTTCTGTCCTTGATATTCATGATTCTCCGTGCCAACATGTAATAATATTTCATAGGACCATTTTTCTAGTTCTATCTCTTCTATTTCATCACTCCCTTTGTCAAAGATCAGACTACCTTTTGAAGTAGGTTTGTTAGATTCGTTATCAAAACCTAGTCCTATTTTGTCTCTAGTATTCCTGAACTCCATGTGAACAGGTTTAATAATTCCTCTTCTTGTGTCACTTAGAGGTCCTTTTCATTTGTATCCCATTTGCTTAAGGAGATCATATCATTTTCTGTATTGCACTGGGGATATTTCTACATGTTTTACCTCAGCTTCCTTTGGTTCTCCTTTGTAAAGCCAGTCCAAGTCTACCTATTCTTCTGTGTTATTTAAAGAAAATGTGGATGCCTTAACCATGCCAGTTGCTTTGTGAACTTGTGGCATTTGAGATGCAGCAGGTGTGAAAAATGAGGAGGGTCTTCCATAGGATCTTGGTGATATTGGTAATTCTATTAGTGACAGAATCATGTCTAGCTTGTATTCTCCCATACCTATTTCTTCAAGTTTTAAGGTTTTTTTGAAACTCTTCATCACCATGTCTTTGGTAGTCTCAAGAGAAATCTCATCGATAGCTTCCTTGTTATGTGGAATCATACTACCTACCTTGATATTGTTGCAAGTATAATTAGCATCGACAGGAATTTGCACTTCCACCCCATTATGCGGGAACTTGATACACTAGTGGTAAGTAGATGAGACAACTTGCATTTTGTGAATCTATGGTCTCCCCAGCAATATGTTGTAAGCTAAGGGTAGATCCAGAACTTGACATATGAAATTTATTTCAATTGGTCCAACTCTGATGGGTAGAACAATAAGACCCTTAGAGGATCTATCTTCCTCATCATAAGCTTTGATAGTGATTTTTCTTCTACAGTCAATGGTCTATTCTGAAAGACCCAGTTTCCTATTCAGATTATGGGTAAAAATATTCAATCCTGCGACTCCATCTATCAATATGTGTCTAACATAGGATTTATGAATGAGGAATTCAATATGAAGGGGTTGATTATGTGCATGGGTCAATGATTTATCATCCTCTTCAGAAAAAGAGAGGTAATGTGGTGTTGAGATGTGATTAACCATCACTTGGAATTTTTCTATATCAAGGTCTTTTGGGACATTTACAACATGTAGGGCTTGTTCCAGGATTACCCTATGCATTGTGGAAATTTTAAGCAACTCAAAAATGGAAATTTTAGTAGAGGTTCGTTGCAATTGGTCCACCAAGTCATACTTTGTTGCAGGAATAGTAACCACGTGTGTTGCTACTGGTTTGGGGATAGTAACAATAGGAACCTTGGACGTTGATGTTGGTTTTGAGGTAGAATTAGGTCCTTTGATTGTGACCTGTGCTTAGCTTCGAGTCACCACATTTGATTGGAAAGAGATAGCTTTGATTGTGACCACATTAATTGATTCATTTTTAGTGTCTAGCATATTGATCATGTTATCATTATTGGTGTAGGTGTAGTTTACTTCATTACCTTTTCCTTTAGATGCTTCCCCTTTCTCATAGTTAGGGAAAATTTTGTTAAATGCTATATAACATTTTGCCAATTTTGTTAAATTTTGGTAGTGTGTCCTTCCACTTTGATTTTTCCTCCTTCAATGAGGTCTTGAATAACATGTTTGAGTTTAAGAAAGTTGTTAGTCTTGTGTCCTTTGTTCTTATGAAAGACACAGTAAGAATTATCATCCCACCACTGTGGTTTGACCACTGGTTCCCATGGTTTGGAATCTGGGATCGTGAGAACTTTGTTGTCTAATAGTGTCTTCAAAATAGTTTCGAGAGGCTCTCCCAAAGGAGTGAATGTTCTTTGAGGTTTTGAAGTCCATGGTTGACCCTTGCTATTATCATTGTTTACTTTGGGTATGGGGGTCATTACCTTGGCATCTTTGTCTACTTGCATGCTATTAGTCAGATTGAACACTTTAGGTTTAGGACCAACATTGGATGCGTCTAAAACTCCATTGTTGACAACATTTTTTTTTTGCTTCCACCATTTAGGTTTAGAGTTGGAGTTGTTAGATTTGTTTTCACTTTGGAGAGTGATTTCTCCCTTTTTGACGATAACTTCTTCGATACAAAGGGTGTTCTTGATCATCCTGTCGAAGCTAGGGGAGTCTTGGATTGGCAATGCATAGTTCAACTTAGGTACCAAGTTATTGACAAAAAATTCCATTTTCTCAGATTCGGGAATAGGTCTTAAATATCGTGCAAATATTTTCCTCCACCTTTGTAGAAACTGGGTAAAGGATTCACCAGTATTTTGTTTAGGGTTGCACAAATCCATCATAGTCACATCATGCTGTATATTATAGGAGTAATGTTGGATAAATTGTTGAATTAACTCCTCAAAATTTTTGACCTTAGGTGTAATCTTTGAGAACCATTCCATGGCGTTGGCTCCTAGACTTCCAAGAAAGTGCCACATGAGGTATATAGGTTCATGCATGCATTCTATGCTAAGAGCACAAAATTCTCTAACACGGTCATTTGGATCAGTCTCTCCCATACACTTGTCATATTTTGGCCTTGCTACATTGGGAGGGATTGGAACCATAGTGATACTCTTGTCAAAAGGAAAGGGACAAATGGAGTCTACAAAGTATTTTGTCTTGGGTTTAGCATTCTCTTGTTTGAGAGTCGCAAGCTCTATTTGCACCAAGGTGATTTGTTAGGCGAGAATAGATATAGGAGTTGGTACCTCCTTTTCCTTTAGTTGTTCCACATCATAATCCTTGGGTAAATTTATACCAGTGGATGCTAGATGGAGAAAGTATTTCTCTTTATATTCGTCAGTCATATTTTCCATTAGCTTGTGGAACTTACTACTTTGTTTGAGTTTATTGTACTCTTCTTCAGTGATGTCTTCCTCACTTCCCGAATCAAATATAGGATGGTCAAATGTGGGTTCTTCTTCTTCATCGATATCTTCATGCTTTTGGTTTTTTCTATTGTCATATTCGTCAAAAGCCTCACTCCATCCATGAGTGGACCTATCTATTTCTGGAGAGTCTAGATTGAGTAGGGAGCTACAAGATGTTTCTCCTTGAAAGTGTAGTGATTTAGGAGTTACTCTCGATCCTTTAGACATGTACTTGTTGCATCTTGTGTTAACCATGTATTTGGATCTCAACTTCATTAAAGTTTCCCGATAGTGTCAGGTAGTATCTAGAATCGTTCAAGTGAGTGTGTCTAGGTGGAAGTATCATTTGTATTTTGGTGGAAGTAAATGATTCCAGCATCAGAGAGTTAGAATTCCCTGATAGTGAGTTGGGAATCAAGTTGTTATAAAAAGTGGATAGACCACACATATTGATACAGATTGCGAGAAACTGACAGGACATGTAAGGTAGACATCTGAAAAAGTGTTTCAACACAACAACAGAGAGACCAGAAAAGACAAAAGGGACAAACTAAAGAGCCAAAAGGGTACCCAAATCAACTAAGTTTTCCTGAGGAACTATTCTACAAGTGCCCACTATCCTAGATGTGTGCTCCTAGATGCGAGCCTAGAAATATAGTATGCAAGCTTCTGATGACCCTAGATGTGAGCTTTAACCCTAGCTGTGATGATATGATGACCAAATGTGAGCCAAGATACTAGATATGAGCCAGGATACCAAATACAAGCTAGGAAATCTGGGATGTAAGTTTCTGATGTCTCTGTCACATTTTTTCAGTTTTGAAAATTTTGTTTTGGAAGTGTGTGAAGTTTGTTTGATCCATGATTTTGTTCAGAGGTTTTTCGGTGAAAGAAAAACACATGTGTAGACCAAGGATTGAATTTTTTTTCTTGTTTTGAAGGATTTTATCTTGTTAGTGATCTTTCAGATACATCAAGCAGATTTGCATTGTTAAGGGAACACACATATCCTTATGCCCTATTTTCTAGGTTAAGGATGAAAATCCTTACTCATTGACTTAGGTACACACTCAAATGCTAATCAAAATATAGCCATCACCAAGCATGCAATGGCTCCAATCATGATGCTCTATTAGCCGACTCCAAACGCAAGTGAGGGAACGATATGACGAGTGTCTTGAGACAATTACTTTTTGCCTTGCACAAGGATTATCACCCTTTCAAGGATGAATCAGGTAGTTTGTCTACAAATTTTGTTGTTTATGATGGGGCAATCCGTTCAAAACTATCTCCCATATAATTGCACAAGGAAAAATTGAGGCATATAGCCCTATGAGTACTCAAATATGTGTAGTCTCACAAGCAAGATTCAAGCAGCTCCGCTCTCCACATACCCAAGCATGTTCAAGAAATGATGTCAAAATTCCAAGAATAAAACCGGATCCATCTTCCGAGGCTTTGGCCTACAAGGAAGCAATTATTTATAGTGAGTTGGAAGGGTTGGTGTAAAACCTGTCCTCACTTGGGTCATTCCTGGGATAATTTTTCCTCAACCGACAGGCCCTCTACTGTTAAATAAGCATACAAAGGATTGGTGAGCGTAGGATGTCTAGATTTCTGATTCTTCAAAAGAAGAAGAGAATACTCTGCTAATCTATGCTATTTTCTGCCAAAACACGTAAATCAAAGGTTCATTCCCTCAAGATATGTTGAGCTTGATTTAGATATTCTTAAGTTAACGAAAATAGGATGCGTGAAAGCAAATTTGTTTTGTTCAATTATCCGCAATATTAAGTGATTTTCTTGTTCAATTTTAGACCCAAAACGAATTAAGCAAAGTAACTTGTTCAGTTATCCCACAAGATTTAATGATTTTCTTGTCCAATTACTAATTTCCAAAAGGAATTAAAGTGTGAGTTTGCTTGTCCATTTATCACCAAATTCCTTTACAAGTGTTAAACCAACATCTGATTTTCCTTAATGGAAAAGAGCATAATAATTTGGTTGATTTAACAAGTGTTGAGAAAATTTTTTAAGATTTGAAAAAGCTTTGTAAATGGTTAGTATAGAAATCAACTCAAAAACACCTGCAAACACACACATTAGCCATGTCTTCTTACTTCCTTATCAACAACCTACAAGCACTCGTTAGGATGTCAAAAGATCAAATCAATAACTGGTTAAAGTGTTAAGGGTTAGGCAATGAAGTTCACAAAAATTTCAACTAGATGCAATCCTAGAAATACAGTATGCGATGCAACAAACCAGATGTGAGCCTTTGCCACCAGATGCGACAGAGTGTCTACCAGATGTGAGCCTATATTGAAAATGACCCAGGAAATCCCAGATGCGAGCCTCAATTTTTGCGGTGTGAGGGCGTATCCCGGATGCGAGCTTTTGCTAACAGAAATGACTCTGGACCTGAAAAATGGGAAGATAAATTGGTGAAAAATGGAGTTAAAATGAGGTAAAATCTAGAATCGGGCCACATGGTGGGTGCCAAAAATGTGTGTGTAAAATAGTGCACCTGTTACCTACAACACAACACTTCAATAGATCATTATGTTAGTGAAAATAGGGTTAGTAAAGCATGGAAATCCACTAAAATTTATCTATTACTTTCTAACTAGGAGGAGTGTGAAAAACAACATAATAGCCCTCAGATTATGCCTTTTTCAGTGACATATACAACCTAGCATGAAAGATTTGAATCAAAACTAATCTAAATGATAAAGAAACATGCATATTAGCTCTAAAAATGAAGATAATAACAATGCCTAATATTAAAGCTAAAATGTAAAATGAATTTACAAATGATCTAAGCAGCATAACAATACATTTTCAATCTAAAATTTAGGCTTATTTGTGCTCAAAAAATCCTTCTATTTATAGAAAAAATGAGGAGAGAGAGGGGGGACAAGGGTCATTAATGAAGATGCAAACTCATTAATGAGGTGTAAGAGGAATACATGCCAAAGGAATTAAAGAAGCATGGGCTTGAGGAATATGCATTAAATGCAAGAATTTAAGAGGCATGGAGAGGGTTTAGAGTCAAGCTTGAGAAAGTTGAATTTCTCAAGTGGGTTGAGTTCTTAATCACATTTTTAGGAATGTGACATCATTAGGAGGTGGGTTAGAATGTAATTAGGATTAGGGTTAGATTTAGCATGGGGTGAATAGGTTGGGATGGGTTTGAACCCAAGGTTAAGGTGGTTGAGGTAGGTTAGGTTAGGGGTTTAGGGGAATATTAATGAAATGAATTATATTAAATATATTCATTCAAAAATAGGAATATTAATTATTTAAGCCTTTTATTGCTTTAGATAATTAATT
>MU225138.1:2194399-2216152 GCA_018584345.1 Thuja plicata | reverse complement strand
GAAGACTATGTAGATGACACTTTGGCCAAGTCTAAACAAAGAGATACACACTTAGATGATTTGGAAGTAATTCTAGATCGCATGGAACAATTTCAGCTAAGGTTAAATCCTAAAAAGTGTGCATTTGTAGTCACCTCGGGAAAGTTACTTGGATTCATTATTTCAGCAAAAGGAATAGAGGTTGACCCTGAAAAAGTTCACGCAATCCTTGATATGCCACCTCCTAAAAACATTAGTCAAATGAGGAGTTGTTATGCCCTGCATCCCCATCCCTACATTTTGTGTGCAAAATGTTGGGTCCCCTTTTTTTTTTGTTTATTTTTGCTTGCGGCCTTGCCTTGTCTTTCTTTCCCTTTCTTGTTTTCTTTCTCCGGGGTTTTCTTCCCCGGTGTTGTGCCTTGTTTGTTTGCTTTTCACCTTCGGGACTCCGGTCCCGGAGGTTGGCTTTCATTGGGAGCTGGATTCTGGACTCCAGGATTCTTCGCCATGATGTTGTTAAGGAACATCATCATGGGGAATCCTCGGGCCCGAAGTCTGGAGGCTTGCTTGTCCAGATACTGCTGAGGGAGGAGGAAGGTTGTCTTTTACCGCGGGTATAAATAGAACTTATTTGTCACTTTCACATTTCCCACGATTAAAACCTTGGAGCGATTAGAGAGCGATTTCAAAGCGATTAGCAGAGCATTTACAGAGAGTTTATAGTAATCAATGCTTAACATTTTCAGTCATTCTCAGGCAAGTGCAAGTGCTTCGTGGTAGTGAATCTTGCTGTTTGACAACTGAAGCTGTTGCAAAGCTCCCATAGTAATCTTTCTCTTTCCTTCACCTTCTGCCTTCTCAGGTTGGTGTTTTCATTTTTTGCTCTCTGGTTTTCTTCGGTCTCATTTGGTTTCTGTTTGTCTGGTTTTGTTTTGTTTCTCTGCTTCATCTATTTTTTCTACTTTCTAGTTTTGCCTCCCGTTGGTGGGTCGGCTCTCTGCCAGAGGGTTGTCTGCCCTCTGCACAGAGGTGGTTCGTCTGTAGATAGCTGTAGATAGTTGTAGATAGTTGTTTTGTCTTGTCTGGTTTTTCCAGCGGATGTCACTCCATGTTGTATCTATGTATATATGTTTATATTCTTATGTATATATGTGTGTATAGTTGTATAGTCTCTATATATATCCTTTGGCCCCATGTATATCCTTCCAGGTGGCTAGACGAGCTGGTCGAGTCACCTCGGTGTCTGGTTTTTCTGCCTTCAAACTCGCTTTGAGGCAGAAAACCACCTGTTTGAAGCTTGGCTCTCGGCTGGTTTCAAACAGGAATTTTTCTCTCTCCTCCATGAAGTCTGTCAGAACCTCATTTATATCCCATGCGCACAATCAATTCCAGCCAAGTGGCTTTCCCTTTTTGCGTGTTCAGACAGTTGGCTCCGCCATCATAGCCATAAATTCCATTTAATACCTACGCATGTGGTGCCCACGTGGGCGTGATGACTTGGCTTTTTACACATTCTCGCTAATGGTCATTTCTCCGGGCTTTGGGTCTCCTACCACCATCCATCATATGTCTTTACCCAGTGTGATAGGATCCCTGGACATAGATGTTTAATAAAATCTTAAGTTTACGATGTGTTTTAATTTTCGGTTATCTTTGCATGAAACTAACCTTTCAGGAAAAGCAAACATCGTGGTGGTAAGATCTTCGGACCCTAGAGTAATTATCTTGATAAAAAATATTCTCACGGTCGCTCTGCCTTGTAGGTCCCCAGAGTTAATCTATCAACCATGTCTGAAGCATCCGCATCCTCCCCGCCTGGAAGTCCGAAACTTCCCTCAACGACCACCAGGGTGGCCATAAAATCCAAGATGGAAAGGGCCCTGGAGAAACTGCCCCTGACCATGAAGTTTGTGCAGAACAACGTCATCACGGGCTTAAAGGTTGAGTCCAAGATTAAGCTTATAACCGACACCAGCGTCCAAATGTGGGCAGAAATGCAGGCCTTGGTAAAAGTGATGCACATCCAGCAACAGGCTGGAGATAAATTAGCGATCAACGTCGGAGGCTCCGGGATCCTCTAGGCAGCTTGCTTCCCATGCTCCATGCAATCTCCAGAGCTTGTCTTAACACTGGCTGCCAACTACAACTCCTCCGTTTGGGCTGTTATGCTTGCGGCCACATAACCCACGGGATACCCCACTCCTCTGGTATCCCTCGACCCAGACACATTCTGGGCGGGACTAGGAATCCCATAATTCGATAGAGCCATAGTAGTTACAAGGGCTGATGCCTTGGCTCAGATTACATAGCTGGAGGATGCCGCCCGGGTGTACATGAATACCCATTGGCTCAAGGCCCCAAAGAGGGACCCAAAGAGAATGAAGATAGAAATCCCTTGCTCTGAATTCAAGGAGAGCATCCAGATGGGGATAATAGCATTAGCCCAGGTATTTGGGCAACCCTCTGCCTAGGAGTTTGCCAAATGCATGTACTATTTCCTCCTCGGCATCTCCACCAAGGGAGAATTCTTCGACTGGGCCGTAATAATCTCTAATCACGTCGATTCCCAGTTCCTTCAGCTGGACAGGAAGAAGAAGTTCTATATGTCTTCTTATGTTTTCTGGGCCCTAGCACAACAGAGGCCCCACTCCAATAGCCTACTTACAGATGGTGTGCTCAGGATTGGCCCAGAATAAAAAGCACCGTGGGACCATTTCCCACAAATTCAATGGGAGGCCAGCTTCCCTAGTTTCTACCGGGTAAATGACTCGTTCGTTTACTACCATCTGCTTACCCCCACCAGGGATGCCGGATACCTCCTATCCTCTGAGGTGATGAAGTTAGTCAGTAGTTATGGACACTACTACATTCAATTCCAACAACACTCATACATTAGGGTCGCTGGCTTCTCCAGGAAACCCTACTTGTTGCCCAAGCACTATGGGGACAAGATCATGCTGTTGGAATACTGCAGGCAGCTGATGGAGGTGCATACCTTCTTTGCCCTCAAAAAGATACCCAAAATTCCATTCCCAATCACCTGTGGGAATTACACATGCAGTCTGGCCACCGCAAAGGAGGCAGACAATGAGCTAAAAAGTTATAACTTGCAGGAATTCTATCTGGCGCGAAAAAACTTTGATCTGCATGGGAAGATAGCAACGACACTGCCCTGGGATTCAGAGCCCCATCTTATACATATGGAGGACTTCTGGGAAGATTTCTAGGATGATGTGGAGGTGCGAAGCTAGCACTATGTCAGGATGATGGCCGGAATGATGCAACTATTGAAACTATGGAGGTTCCCGGAGGATTTCTCGGACACCGCCCCCACTATCGACCCCCAGTACAAGGCCAAGGGGATCGACAAGAAGGCCCTTCCACTAATAAAATGGGCCGCCCAGGAGGGGCCCACAATTGAAGACTTCACTTGAGAGGTGGTCGAGAGAAGCCATGCCTACTTCAAGAAGGTGTGCCTAGGGAGCATTCGCCAAGCTTCCCGACCGACACCAAAGTTAACACCATAGTCGGGACCCAAATTGACCCCGGGGGCTGGGACTTCTTCACAGGGCGCAGATAAGGGAAAGGGATAGACATGACCCCTTCGACGCAAGAAGTCCCTATATAGGAGCAGATCAAGCAATCAGTGGTAGCCTCCCAGAAGATGAGGGAGCAGTTAATAACGAGGCTGGCCACTCCCTCGCTCATGGCCGGACCAATTCGTCCCTCTTCCTCCCCGTCGCTAGCAGCCCTAATGGTGAAGGCAATGGGGGTGGATCCCATGGAAGCGACATCAATAGCCGATGCGGGGCCACCTTTGATTACCCGCAGAAGGAAGAGGCTTAATAAGAAGCCTAAGTCAGAGCCGGGGTTAGGTACGTCCCAACCCCAACAAGTTGAGATCCTTTCTTCTAGTTCCCCAGAACTGGAGAAAGAAATAGAACCTGTAGAGGTCCCAGCCAGTCCCCCTCCGGAAGAAGAGTTTGATGTATTTGCAACCGATGAGTTTGGAAATTCACAAGGGGATAATGCACAAGAGGAGACAGAAGTCCCAGGCAAAGAACAAGAGGCTACAGAGCAAGATGTGGAACAAGAGCCTGCACAGAAACAGGAGCAGCAGGAAAAAGAAAAGGAGCCAGGACCAAAAATTATCTTTGGGGCTCAAGCAATGCAAGGTTTGGGAGTGGACCAACAAAAAGCAAGTGAACAAATGGCATCTGCTGGGGGAACTGGACCTTCGGGAATAACCATAACCCCAGCCACCACGTTCCAAGGGTCACTCCTGGGGGCAATCTTCGGGCAGGTGATCACAGTGGCCCAAACTCTCAATCTCAGCCCGATACCTCCCCTACTGCCACCAGAGGAAGAAGCCCTGGCAAAAGAACAAGAAGAAGAAGAGAAACTTGAAGAAGAAATCCCCGAGGAAGCTTACCAGAGTCTGGATAAAGGAATAGGTATAGAGGACAAGGCTGAGGAGATGGAAGTTGATAAAGAAAATATTGCTGCAGAAGAAGTTGAGGCAGGGAGAGGAACATATGAGGTCCATGTTGCTAAGGAGCAACAGCCACAGGAAACTGGGGAAGAATCAGGAGAACAAACTCTGGCAGGAAGGCTGCCCCTACCACCTCAATGGCTTATAGAGAGCAGGAAAATAAAGGCTCAGTTCACTCTGGTGGTTCCTCTCTCCTTAGCAGAAATGATGGCCCAAGCCCAGGCCCCGCCAAAGACCAAGAAAGCCCGGACAGTTCATACCCTTCAAACTGGGCCGGGCGGAGAAACAGTTTTCGTTGTGGCAACACCTCCCCAAGATGCCGATGAAGCAACCACAGATCCCATAGACTACAATGTTGCAGAGGTATCTCTAGGAAAAAGGGGAAACCAAGGTGAGGTAGATTTGCTGAAGGAGGCAGCAAGGGCAGTGGAGGCCCGATATGAAAAGTAAGCCCAGAGGCTCAAAGTTGAAAAGGAAAAGAACACAAACCTTATGGGGTTTCTTACTGAGCTGGCTTGACCAATCAACGCCGCTCCTCTGGAGGCCTCCACCTCAGAAGAATTATCGCAGAGTGTCATAGAATCCTTTTGAATGATGAAAAAGAAAGCTCAGGCAGTAGACGAATGGGTCGCCCTGCAAATAGGAAACACCCAGCATTTTCTGGCATCCACCCTCCCCAATTTTTACATGGCCTGGCAGGTTATTCATCAAGCGGAAGTGCTTATTGAGCAGTGGGAGGGTGACGCAGAAAATTACCACGCATGGAAGGTGGAGCTTGAAGAGCTTCTTACCTTGGGAGAAGATATGGTTTTCAAATCCGTAATTTTGGGTGAGGAATCATTTGAGTTTGTGAGAACCTAGCACTTAAGACTTGACCTCACATTGGAGGTAACCAAGAAATTGGTAGGGTCCTTACAAGATAAGGTAAATACAGTGAAGTATTCTTCTAATTTATATAAGTCTTTTGTAATAAAGAATTCCAGGGCTGATCCCCTTAGCACAGATACATGTACCCCTGAAGATTCAGTTTTGGGGAGTTTTGATGAAATAATGAAGTCCCGGTATCAATCTCTGGAGGGGATGGATGGGGCCCAGATGATAAGATTAACCCACATGATACTTAGTGGTCATGACGCGGCGAAGATGGCAGATGAATTTAAAGAAAATGTTCCGGACCTGGGGGAACAAGTTGAAATGGCCAAGCACAAAAGGGCCAGCTTGAAAGACATAGACGAAGATGGCATTTCCCGCCTCCTCCAAGCCTTCAACGAAAATAAGAAACCTTGAGCTTTCTCTGGAAGTCAGGGAAAATACAAGTGTTGGTTATTCTTTACTCTTTTTGGGACAAAGGTTCTCGGACCCCGGAGTCCCGGGTCCAAAAATTTTGTATTCTTTAAAGTGATCCGTGTCCTGGTTCCCGAGGCTGACCGGTCACTTTCAGAAGTAGTTAATAAAGGCTGTCAGAAGGTGGTTGGCCACATCAAGGAGGCATCGACTCAGCGGTTGATTTTTGACAGGATGATCTTCTTGAGGCTCCGCTCAGGGGGTACACCTAGCACATTAGAGATAGGGCCTCATATTTCTCATTTATGAGGCATGTAGCCTCGATCCTCGGGGGACCTACTTCCTTCTTTCTCCTTTTTGGCTCTCTTCTCAAGGATGATTCTTCTGCTATACATCCTTGTCTTACTCTTCTGACATGGCAGACCTATGCCATCTCCAGGTCTTTGTAGGGTGGCGCAAGTAGTATCGGCCCCCAGATATTGTATTTTATTAGAACATGATGTAAATAGGGTTAGGGTTAGAAGAGAGTTGTATAAATAGGCAGACCGGCCCGTTTCCAATGGTTAGCAAAATTGATGATTTTGTTGTCCATTGCAATAGAAAAGTAATTTATCTTTTCAAGTTACAGAGCTCAATGCTCCATTATTCAGTTCTTAATAGTTAGATGCTCCCCTTGAGCCACCATTGTATCACGTACCAGTGCTTGTTGGAAGGAATATTAATGAAGAAGGAAGAATTCTCGGCAATGATGTTGTTGGCATTCCTGCTTCTGAGTTAATGGTATTTCATATTTTAATGTTCAATATGTCTTCTACTCTGATATGTTAAGTAGATTAACGACCTCTTTTCCTCACTACCGATGGAGTTCTAACCAATGGTTATGTATTTCTTCGGTATTTAGTGTAGTCTATCAGAGTATTATTGATGTTTCAGATGTTCAAACATGACTGTAGTTAGATGAAATGTTTCTAACCCTGTAGGATCTTTTTCTCTTTATTTGCTAAATTTAGAATGCTAGGGTAAACCTTATCCTATTGAATCTCCAGAGAGAATGAGTTGAAGAAACCAGCTATCCCCCTTGAAAATAGTCACTTCTCCCAACTGAGCCCCGCACTGTCGTGACCCGACACCCAGGTGCTTGAAGGCCCGGAGGATTTATTTTCCCCAGACAACCTTTGCAGGCAGAGTTGGCCGGTTTCCCCAGAACCCGTTGACAACTTATGACTGTTGGCGGACCCGGTCAGCAAAACCCCGTCAACAGAAACTGGTGCTAGAAGGAGGGCATGAGCTCGTCCCCCTCCCAAGATTCTAATTTTACACCTTCTGAGGGTTCCCTAAGTTATATTTTTAGGAGGCAAGCCTTCAGTGGGATTGGATCTTTCTCCCCAGCAAAATTTGAAAGAGTCCTTAGGTCTGCCCTGAATTTTGGAAAGCTTGTCAAACTTGAGCCCCCTGCTCGAAAGAAACGGAGCTCAAAAATCCTACCAGCCACTATTGTCTGGGGCTCTAGCATACCTTAGAATACCCAGGCTTCTCAGGCAATCCCGGGAACCAGTACCCAAACCACCCAACATATAGTTCCCCCAATGGCTGCATACTTCAGAAACACTGGGTCCCTAATGGGTACTTTTCTGGGCGCAACCAATGATTTACCCTCTCACCCGGAGAAGATTTTCCAACGATACGAGCACTTAGGCTCACGGACCGTGGAAGAACACTTACAGGCATACAAAGATGAAATGAATCAACATCAGATCCAACATGAAGATGTTGTGACTTGTATGTTCCCCTTGTCCCTAGGGCAAAGCGAGTTGAACTGGTACCTTAACTTGCCTGCCAACTCCATCAACACTTGGCAGGATATGGAGGATGTCTTCCTGGCTGCCTTTCGCGTGCATGTGGACCCAGCCTGGTCCCACAGCCAGTTCATCTCCATCAGAAAGGAACCCAACGAACCTCTTGCAGCATTTAACCATAGGTTCTAGCGCGCCCTGAAGCGGTGCACGGGCCCTTTTATTCCATCTCTAAAAGTAACCATACAGACCTACCTTAACGTGATGGACCCTTTTTTTGCCACTCTCCTTTGGAGAACCACCGCCGCAAGCGACCGGGACACCTTGGCAAAAGTCTACAACCGAGCCTTAGAGCTATCCCGTGGTCTCAACAAATCCCCAGGAAGGATTGGGTAGAGCACGCCTTTCAACATGATCCCCGGCAGAACTGCATACACCGGGGGATACAACCCCAATCTGGCAATGGGTGCCCCCTCAATGACGATGAATCATCCACCACCCCTGATAGACCAGCAGGCAAGGTACGTTTATCCAGCCCAGACCCAGATGACACCGGGTCTGGAAGTCTTCCCTTGGAATCAACTGCAGCAGATACAACAGACTCAGACACAACCATCTAGAGTGCCCTTCTTTCAGTCATCCGCAGCTGGAGGATTTCCACCCTCGACTCTGGCTAATTCTGTTGCCTTCCCAGGAAGCCAACAACAACAATAGTCGTCACATTGTGACACAAACACTCAGTTGACCACCGAGGTTGAGTCCCTCCGGCGAATGTTGTCCACCTTGACCATGGACATGGGCCAACTAAAGGCGGGGTCTTACACACCCCAGAATTTAAATTCCTAGAGGGGAAACATTTTCTCCGGCCAATGAAACAACAATGCTGGGGGAAGAAATTTCAACAACGGGTTTAGGCCCAATCAGCAGCGATGGAATAATAACGCGAACACCGGAGGCCCGCCTCCGAACCAAAATGCAAACCAAAATGGTGCTGGACCATCACATTTTACACCAGTCATAGACTTCGAGCCCATGACTAACTGGTGTAGATTACATGATATAGGTTCGCACAATGAGGTGAATTGTGCCACTTTGGAGAAGGTCATCATGATCTCCCTGCTGGACAGGCAGCAATCGCATGATACTGCTCCTCCAGAACCTCCTGTCCAGGAAACAACCCACAGTGCCTTCACCTGTGACGCCATCTTCTTCAGGACTTCCGGAGAAGATGAAGAAGAATCTAAACTACAGGGATTCTTTGATGAATCTATCCTGCCTTTTGAGGCCAACGCCTTTAGTAACCCGCGGACTCCATACAATACTCAGAGCCAGGCTGGTAAAGGACTAGCTTACACACCTGTACCCCCGATCAAAGATATTCCTCCTCCCCGAAATAACGTAAATGACCAACACGCCCCTCCAAAAGGTCCTAGCCCTAACCAAGCGAAAGGCCTTGCCGAGGAAAATCACCCATTCCTGAGAGGAAGATTCAATATCACGAAGGCGTTGGAGAAAACCACTACCTCCATGACCTTGATGGAGGTTTTTTTGAACTATCCCGAGTAGAAGAAGTCTCTTCTGAAGCTCTTAGGGAACACAGAAGCCATTAGCCACCCACCTAAGACTGTCTCATTCGAGAATGCCAACGCGTCCGTCTTCCAGGGAAATAATGAGGATCCTCCCTTCCTACTAGGCCTAAATATCCACGGCAAAAATGTACATAATTGCCTAGTAGACTCTGGAGCTTTGGGTAATATCATGCCCCTGTCCATTTTTCAGAAGCTCAGATTCCACCCCACCCCATCTAATGGCGCAGTAATCCAGCTGGATAAGACTACTGTGAAAATGGTTGGGGAATTTAAGAACATCCGGATACATCTTATCTAGGACCCCAGGATAGCCAGCATCATTGACATCCAAGTGGTGGACATCCCAGAGACTTACGGGATGTTATTAAGTTGGAATTGGTCTAAGTCCTTGAATGGATACTTCTCGATCGACTTCACCCACTTGTAGCTTCCATGGGAAGGAGAATCAAATAAGATCCGGGTCAAAAGCCAACCCTGGATGAAATAGGCCCTTACCGAGGTTGAGAGGGTCAATGAGATCTTTTTCTCTGAGACTTCCCTGGGGGTGTACAAACCTTTTGAAATTTTAGCATTTGATTTCGTCCCCGGAGAAGATCCCGTCGTACTATAGAGAGCCCAAGACCTAGAAGAAAGGATGAGAGTCGAAGACAACTCTCAAGGTGCCACAGCAACCCTGGCCACACTCCTGTCCAGCACTTGGTGCTGAGTACACTACCAGAAACATTCAGAACTTGAGTGTGGACCATGTCTTTCGATCGCTCACCGACACCTTGATACCCTCCAGAACAAGCAGCATGTGATTGATTCCCTGGGACCCAGCGTCCCTACGAGATGCACTCCTTTGGTGCCATCTCCCCGAGAATCCCAAACCCAAACACCTCCGGGGGTAAAACCTGCTTTCATGCCGGTAGTATAGGAGAGGACCCCCAAGTCTCCCAGTAATAATCCAAAGAAGGCCACTCTGCCCTAACCCCAGATTACGAACAATGAATTGTGGACCCTTAAGTTCGATGGGTTCTGATCCAAACAAGGCTGTGGAGCTGGGGTAGAACTAATCAACCCTCAAGGGAAGTCCTTCCTTGCGTCCTACAGACTACAGTTTAACTATACAAACAATGTTACAGAGTACGAGGCTTTGGTCCTTGGACTCTTATTTGCATTAAGAAAAGGTATCACCCGCCTTCGGGCTCTGGGTGATTCAGAGTTGATTGTCAAACAAGTCCAGAGTCAATACACATGTCACAACAAAAGGATGGTCGCATACCGCAATCAGGCTTGGAGCCTTATTGAGGATTTCGATGCCTTTGGCATTGACCTCATTCCTCAGTGACGGAACTATGTCCCGGATGCCCTCGCCGTTTCTGCCAGCACACTGGAGCCAATGGCCGGCTCGCGACTCTGAAGATTTTTAGTTGAGATGGTCCCCACCCCGTCCATTCTAGATAATGTCACCCACTTTCAGGTTTTTGAGGATGATCAACATATCCTGGCCTTCATGGAAAATGTTGGTGTCTTTGAGGATCAGATAGTGGAGGAACGAGACCATGACGATACTGGGCAGGGTGATGAAGATGATGTGATCATGGACGTGCCCACTAACACTATCCCAAAGGGGATGGTTGCACTAGAAAGAATCTTTGATTCGGACTCTCGGGCCCATGAGAAGGTGTCATCCTCCTCCGAGGGAGGAAAGTTTGAAAAGGTTAACATCGGCCAGCCCGGTGAAGAAAAGATCATTCACATTTGTACCTCCTGCTCCCCTGAGGAAAAGGAGAAGATTCTCGCGGTTCTCTGAGAATACATTGACGTAATTGCCTAGGGTTATGAAGACTTGAAAATGTATGATACATCCATCATGACCCATACTATTCCCCTAAAACCTGACGCTAAGCCCTTTCGGCAAAAGCAAAGACCAGTCAACCCACTGATAGAGCCTCTGATTCGTCAAGAGGTAGCAAAACTGTTGTTCGCCCGGATAATCTTCCCAATCCGGCACACTACATGGGTTGCCAACTTGGTCCTTGTCAGGAAGAAAAATGGCGAGATCTGCCTTTGCGTGGATTTTCAAAACCTGAACAAGGCATCTAAAAAAGATAATCACCCTCTCCCTTCGTTGGACGAGGTGTTGCAGATAGTAAATGGATCTCAGATGATGTCCTTCTTGGACGGATATTCAGGATACAACCAGGTCATGGTCAAGTATGAGGATAGAGAGAAAACAACATTTACCACCAAGTGGGGAATGTTTGCATATAGAAGAATGCCCTTTGGTCTGATCAATGCAGGGGCTACATTCCAAAAGGCTATGGACATTGCATTTGAGGGCCTCGTAAATCGGTGCATAATCATCTATATGGATGATTTGACCATTTTTTTCCGGGACAGGCATGATCATTCCGCTCACCTCGCTTAGATTTGTGAGAGATGTCGCCGGTATGGGATATCCCTCAACCCCAAGAAGTGCATATTTGGGGTCACCGAGGGGAAGTTGCTCGGGCATATTATCTCTGAGAAGGGTATATCCATAGACCCTGATAGAGTTGAAGCATTGCTAAACTTACAGATGCCTAGCAGCAAAAAGGAGATGCGATCCTTCTTCAAAAAGATCAACTTTGTACGATGATTCATCACAGGATTCACAGAAATAGTCAAACCACTCAATGAGATGATGAAGAAGGATACCAAGATTGAGTGGAGCACTGAAGCAAAATGGGCGTTCACCCAAATCAAATAGACAATCACGGAAGCACCTATCCTAGCTAGTCCGGACTACTCCCTTCTGTTTTACATTTACTCATTTGCTTCGTCGCATTCTTCCGCAGCAGTGTTAACCCAAAAGGTTGAAGGGGAAGAGCGACCAATAGCTTTCATGTGCTCCCCTTTCAAGAATGCTGAAGTCTGGTATTCACCACTAGAAAAGTAGGCCTTTTCTCTAGTTCGGGCTGTGAAGAAATTCTGGCATTATATTCTCTGGAGAAAAGTACATGCTATCATTCCGGACCAGGCCGTCAAATCTCTGTTGATGCAGAGTGAATTAGGTGAAAGATGGGGGAAATGGATGGCCATCCTCCAGGAGTATGACTTAGAAATGCAGCCCATGAAGATAGTCCGGGGCCAAGGACTAAGTTGGGCAATGGCAAAAGAGACTCCCCACATAGAATACCAAACTTACACAGTGGAGTCCATCACTCGAGACCCATGGTATACCGATTTGGTATACTTGTTACTAAACAATAAATGCCTAGAGGGGTTACCTCCCCACAAATGTCGCACTCTGCGAATGAAAAGGGCACACTTCATGATCAAAAACTCTGCGCTTTATTGCAGAAACTATGAGGGAGTGTACCTCCGGTGCCTTGACAGGGACCATGCTGTAAGAATAATCGATGAATTCCACAGACAGTTTGGAACTGGGCATGGCTCAGCCGACGCCATTGCTGATCAGATCCTTTGGGCTGGATACTATTAGCCTTGTATATTCAAGGACATTTACACTCATGTGAGGAAATGCCATACTTGTCAAACCACAGCGCATCATGAGCATAACCTGGCTATGCCTTTACAACCAGTCTACGAGGCTAGACCCTTCGCCCAGTGGGCATTTGATTTTATTGGGGAAATCAACCCCAACTTGTCTGCCAACCACCGATACATTCTAACTACTACTGATTACTGCACTCGGTGGACTGAAGCTATACCTTGAAAAAATAACACGATAGACGTAGTTATCAGGTTCTTGGAAGAAAACATCGTCACACGATTTGGAATGCCCTTTGCTTTAGTATGTGACAATGGTCCGACATTTTCTTCAGCGCAGCTACTTGAATGGACCTACAATCAGAAGATCACACTGAAGTTCTCTAGCAACTATTATCCCCAGGGAAATGGCGTTGCCCAATCAACAAAAAAAAATTTACTTGAAGTGATCAAACACCTTTTAGAACAAAATCTCTGGGATTGGCATCAAAAGTTGAAATTTGCCCTCTGGGCGGATCGTATTCGCATTAAGGCCACCCTGGGGACATCCCCGTTCCATCTGGTTTATGGTCAGAACCCTGTATTCTCAGTCAACTTACAAATCCCAGTGTTACAGTTTATGCAGAAATTTAACAACAGGGACAACATCGTGGAGGTTCCACTTTTAAATCTGGTATGGATGGAAGAACAACGAGACATAGCTCTTGAACACTTCGTACATCATCAAGTAGTGGTAAAATGGTGGTTTGATAGAAGAGCCCAATATAAGGCTTTTCAGGTCTCAGATTTGGTCCTGTTGTGGGACAAGGCCTGGGAGAAGAAAGGAAAGCATACCAAATTCCAACGGCTCTGGCTCAGACCATATCTAATCTCAAAAATTTGTGGGGCAAATACTTACCGCCTTAACCACCCTGACTGGAGAACCTGTCGCATTGCCCGTTAATGGATAGTTTCTCAAACACTAATTTGAGCAGGGTAAGTTCATCCTAAGTTGTATTATATGTAAAGTCTCTCGCTTGTATATATTTCCTCCGGGCGCCTCGTGTGAGGTACCCTGCCTTGTAAATAGCCGTGCCGACTATCCTCCGGGACAGTCCTCTGTTGCCGTCTTTGTTTTCATTTTTGGTTTTCTTTCAGCCCCAGCGTTTTATTTTGCCTTGTAGGAATTGGAATGCTTTGCATAACTTTAACTTGTGGTAAAATGTCTACGGCATGGTGAACTTTAGAATCTGTCTTTAGCACTATGGAGCCGGCCCGGTCTCTGGGGTTTGTTTCATGGGATATGGCACATTTTGAGGAATCTCCATTGGGTGTTCTCTCTGAGAATCTGGAAATCAGTGGACACGAATAATATAAGAAACAAGTAATCGGACACACCGAGGATAGATCAGTTGTACTAATTGATTGACCCAAGTCTAAAACTTTAAAAGATTCTTTTCGGGTCTGGAGTTTTATCCCCTCTTCGAACAATATAAATATAGGTGGACAGGTGAAAGAAGTACCGTCATTAAATTTAGCTAAGCTTAAGCTTAATGGTGAAAGAAGTACTGCCTTCCCCCACCTTAAAATAAATAAAATAACCAGAGGAAAAGTGAGACA
Organism: Thuja plicata; assembly: GCA_018584345.1. NCBI lineage: Eukaryota > Viridiplantae > Streptophyta > Pinopsida > Cupressales > Cupressaceae > Thuja > Thuja plicata. The sequence continues at coordinate 2,201,939 of MU225138.1, read as the reverse complement.
GAACTCCGGTCTCCGGGGAAAACGAGCAAATTAATGACTGGTTCGATGTAATTAGTACCTCTTCTCTGTTCTTCCTAGAGGTCATTGGCTTGATTTCCTTCCAGAAAGTAAACACGACACCACTAATGAAAGACTACGAACTGACTCCTGCATGGTTGGATTCTCTCAGACATGTTGCTCTTTGCTTGTTAGACGCTCTGATGGGCGGCCTGTTCTAATTTTGCTAACTAGAGATCCTATGGTTCTCAAATGCGCTTAGGCATTTGTCCCAGATAGTCGCCATTTGTTATGCCCTGCATCCCCGTCCCTACATTTTGTGTGCAAAATGTTGGGTCCCCCTTTTTTTTATTTGTTTTTGCTTGTGGCCTTGCCTTGTCTTTCTTTCCCTTTCTTGTTTTCTTTCTCCGGGGTTTTCTTCCCTGGTGTTGTGCCTTGTTTGTTTCCTTTTCTCCTTCGGGACTCCGGTCCCGGAGGTTGGCTTTCGTTGGGAGCTGGATTCCGGGATTCTTTGCCATGATGTTCTTAAGGAACATCATCACGGGGAATCCTTGGGCCCAGAGTTTGGAGGCTTGCTTGTCCGGAGACTGCTGAGGGAGGAGGAAGGTTGTCTTTTACCGCGGGTATAAATAGAACTTATCTGTCACTTTCACATTTCCCGCGATTAAAACCTTAGAGCGATTAGAGAGTGATTAGCAGAGCATTTGCAGAGAGTTTATAGTAATCAGCGCTTAACATTTTCAGTCATTCTCAGGCAAGTGCAAGTGCTTCGTGGTAGTGACTCTGGCTGTTTGACAACTTGAGCTGTTGCAAAGATCCCGCAGTAATCTTTCTCTTTCCTCCGCCTTCTGCGTTCTCAGGTTGGTGTTTCCATTTTCCGCTCTCTGGTTTTCTTCGGTCTCGTTTGGTTTCTATTTGTCTAGTTTTGTTTTATTTCTCTGCTTCATCTATTTTTTCTGTTTTCTGGTTTTTTCACCCATTGGTGGGTCAGCTCTCTGCCAGAGGGTTTTCTGCCCTCTGCGCAGAGGTGGTTCGTCTATAGATAGCTATAGATAGTTGTAGATAGTTGTTTTGTCTTGTCTGATTTTTCTCGCAGACATCGCTTCGTGTTGTATCTATGTATATATGTTTATATTCTTATGTATATATGTGTGTATAGTTGTATAGTCTTTGTATATATCCTTCAGCCCCATGTATATCCTTCCGGGTGGCTAGACGAGCTAGTCGAGTCACCTCAGTGTCTGGTTTTTCTACCTCCAAACTCGCTTCGAGGTAGGAAACCACCTGTTTGAAGCTCGGCTCTCAGTTGGCTTCAAATAGGAAGTTTTCTCTCTCCTCCATGAAGTCTGTCAAAACCTCATTTATATCCCATGTGCACAATCAATTCCAGCCAAGTGGCTTTCCCTTTTTGCGCGTTCAGACAGTTGGCTCCGCTGTCATGGCCATAACTTCCATTTAATACCTACGCATGTGGCACCCACGTGGGCGTGATGAATTGGATTTTTACACATTCTTGCTAACGGTCATTTCTCTGGGCTTCGGGTCTCCTACCACCATCCATCATATGTCTTTACCCAGTGTGATAGGATCCCCGGACCCGGATGTTTAATAAAATCTTAAGTTTACGATGTGTTTTGATTTTCGGTTATTTTTGCATGAAACTAACCTTTCAGAAAAAGCAAACATTGCGGTGGTAAGATCTCCAGACCCCGGGGTAATTATCTTGATAAAAAATATTTTGACAGTCGCTCTGCCTTGCAGGTCCCCGGAGTTAATCTATCAACCATGTCTGAAGCATCCGCATCCTCCCCGCCCGGAAGTGTGGAACTTCCCTCAACGACCACCAGGGCGGCCATAAAATCCAAGATGGAAAGGGCCCTAGAGAAACTGCCCCTAACCATGAAGTTCGTGTAGAACAACGTCATCATGGGCTTAAAGGTTGAGTCCAAGGTTAAGCTTATAACCGACACCAGCATCGGAACGTGGGCAAAAATGCAGGCTTTAGTAAAAGTGATGCACATCCAGCGACAGGCTGGAGATCAATTAGCGATCAACATCGGAGGCTCCGGGATCCTCCGGGCAGCTTGCTTGCCGTGCTCTGTGCAATCTTCAGAGCTTGTCTTAACACTGGCTGCCAACTATAACTCCTCCGTTTGGGCTATTATGCTTGTGGCCACAGAACCCACGAGATACCCCACTCCTCTGGTATCCCTCGACCCAGACACATTTCGGGCGGTACTGGGAATCCCACAATTTGACAGAGCCACAGTAGTTACAATGACTGATGCCTTGGCTCAGTTTACACAGCTTGAGGACACCACCACGGTGTACATAAATGCCCATTGGCTCAAGGCCCCAAAGAGGGACCCAAAGAGAATGAAGATAGAAATCCCCCGCTCTGAATTTAAGGAGAGCATCCAGATGGAGATAATAGCATTAGCCCGGGTATTTGGGCAACCCTTTGCCCAGGAGTTTTCCAAATGGATGTACTATTTCCTCCTTGGCATCTCCACCAAGGGAGAATTCTTCGACTGGGCTGCAATAATCTCTAATCACGTCGATTCCCAGTTCCTTCAGCTGGACAAGAAGAAGAAGTTCTATATGTCTTCTTATGTTTTCTGGGCTCTAGCACAATAGAGGCCCCACTCCAACAGCCTACTTATAGATGGCGTGCTCGGGATTGGCCCAGAACAAAAAGCACCGTGGGACTATTTTCCACAAATTCAATGGGAGACCATCTTCCCTAGTTTCTGCCAGGTAAATGACTCATTCGTTTACTACCATCTGCTTACCCCCACCTGGGATGCCGGATACCGCCTATCCTCTGAGGCGATGAAGTTAGTCAGTAGTTATGGACACTACTACATTCAATTCCAATAGCACTCATACATTAGGGTCGCTGGCTTCTCCGGGAAACCCTACTTGTTGCCCAAGCACTGTGGGGACAAGATTGTGCTGTTGGAATATTGCAGGCAGCTGATGGAGGTGCATACCCTCTTTGCCCTCAAAAAGATACCCAACATTCCATTCCCAATCACCTGTGGGAATTACACCTGCAGTCTGGCCGCCACAAAGGAGGCAGACAATGAGCTAAAAATTTATAATTTGCAAGAATTATATCTGGCACAGAAAAACTTTAATCCGCATGGGAAGATAGCAACGACACTTCCCCGGGCTTCAGAGCCCCATATTATACATATGGAGGACTTCTGTGCAGATTGCCAGGATGATGTGGAGGTGCAAAGCTGGCAATATGTCAGGATGATGGCCAGAATGATGCAACTCTTGAAACTTTGGAGGTTCTCAGAGGATTTCTCAGACACTGCCCCCACTATCGACCCCCAGTACAAGGCCAAGGGGATCGATAAGAAGGCCCTTCCACCAATAAATTGGGCCACCCAGGAGGGGCCCACAATTGAAGACTTCACTTGAGAGGTGGTCAAGAGAAGCCATGCCTACTTCAAGAAGGTGTGCCCCGGGAGCATTCGCCAAGCTTCCCGACCGACACCAAAGTTAACACCACAGTCGGGACCCAAATTGACCACGGGGGCCGGGACTTCTTCGTAGGGCACAGATAAGGGAAAAGGGATAGACATGACCCCTTCGGCACAAGGAGTCCCTATACAAGAGTAGATCAAGCAATCGGTGGCAGCCTCCCAACAAATGAGGGAGCAGTTAATAACAAGTCTGGCCACTCCCCTGGTCATGGCCAGACCAATTCGTCCCTCTTCCTCCCTGTCGCTGGCAGCCCTAATGGTGAAGGCAACGAGGGTGGATCCCATGGAAGCGACAGCAATAGCTAATGTGGGGCCACCTTTGATTACCTGCAGAAGGAAGAGGCTTAATAAGAATCCTAAGGTAGAGCTGGGGTTAGGTACGTCCCAACCCCAACAAGTTGAGATCCTTTCTTCTAGTTCCCCAGAACCAGAGAAAGAAACAGAACCTACAAATGTCCCAGCCAGTCCCCCTCCAGAAGAAGAGTTTGATGTATTTGCAACTGATGAGTTCAGAAATTTGTAAGGGGACAATACAGAAGCAGAGACAGAAGTCCCAGGAAAAGAACAAGAGGTTGTGGAGCAAGATGTGGAACAAGAGCCTACACAGGAACAGGAGCAGCAGGCAAAAGAAAAGGAGCCAAGACTAGAAATTATCTCCAGGGCTCAAGCAATGCAAGGTCCGGGAGTGGACCAACAAAAACCAAGTGAACAAATGGCATCTGCTGGGGGAACTAGACCTCCGAGAATAACCGTAACCCTAGCCGCCACGCTCCAAGGGCCACTCCCAGGGGTGATCTTCGGGCAGGTGATCACAGCGGCCCAAACTCTAAATTTCAGCCCGATACCTCCCCTACTGCCAATAGAGGAAGAAGCCCTGGTAGAAGAACAAGAAGAAGAAGAGAAACTTGAAGAAGAAATCCCCAAGGAAGCCTACTAGAGTCCGGATAAAGGAATAGGTACAGAGGACAAGGCTGAGGAGATGGAAGTTGATAAAGAAAATATTGCTGTAGAAGAAGTCGAGGCAGGGAGAGGAACGGATGAGGTCCATGTTGCTGAGGATCAACAGCCATAGGACACTGGGGAAGAATCAGGAGAACAAACTCTGGCAGGAAGGCCACCCCTACCACCTCAATGGTTGATAGAGAGCAAGAAAAGAAAGGCTCAGTCCACTCTGGTGGTTCCTCTCTCCTTAGCAGAAATGATGGCCCAAGCCCAGGCCTCGCCAAAGACCAAGAAAGCCTAGACAGTTCATACCCTTCGAACTGGGTCAGGCGGAGAAACAGTTGCCATTGTGGAAACACCTCCCCCAGACGCCGATGAAGCAACCGTAGATCCCACAAACTACAATGTTGCAGAGGTATCTCTAGGAAAAAGGGGAAAGCAAGGTGAGGTAGATTTGCTAAAGGAGGCAGCAAGGGCAGTGGAGGCTTGATATGAAAAGGAAGCCCAGAGGCTCAAAGCTGAAAAGGAAAAGAATGCAAACCTTATGGGGTTGCTTACTGAGCTGGATCGACCAATCAATTCCGCTCCTCTGGAGGCCTCTACCTCAGAAGAATTACTGCAGAGTGACATATACTCCCTATGAATGATGAAAAAGAAAGCCCAGGCAGTAGATGAATGGGTCGCCCTGCAAATAGAAAACACCCAGCGTTTCCTGGCGTCCACCCTCCCCAATTTTTACATGGCTCGACAGGTTATTCATCAAGCGAAAGTGCTTATTGAGCAGTGGAGGGTGACGCCGAAAATTACCACGCATGGAAGGTGGAGCTTGAAGAGCTTCTTACGTTGGGAGAAGATATGGTTTCTGAATCCAAAATTCTGGGTGAGGAATCATTTGATTTTGTGAGAACCCAGCACTCCAGACTTGACCTCACATTGGAGGTAACAAGCAACTGGTAGGGTCCTTACAAGATAAGGTAAATACAGTGAAGTATTCTTCTAATTTATATAAGTCTTTTGTAATAAAGACTTTCGGGGCTGATCCCCTTAGCACAGATACATGTACCCCCGAAGATTTAGTTTTTGGGAGTTTTGATGAAATAATAAAGTCCCGGTATCAATCTCCAGAGGGGATGGATGGGGCCCAGATGACAAGATTAACCTGCATGATACTTAGTGGTCATGACGCGACAAAGATGGAAGATGAATTCAAAGAAAATGTTCCGGTCCTGGGGGAACAAGTTGAAATGGCCAAGCACAAAAGGGCCAGCTTGAAAGACATAGACGAAGATGGCATTTCCCGCCTCCTCCAAGCCTTCAACGATAATAAGCAACCTTGAGCTTTCTCCGAAAGCCAGGGAGAATTCAAGTGTTGGGTATTCTTTATTCTTTTTGGGACAAAGGTTCCCGGACCCCGGAGTCCCGGGTCCAAAATTTTTGTATTCTTTAAAGTGATCCATGTCCCGGTCCCCGAGGCCAACCGGTCACTTTCAGAAGCGGTTAATAAAGGCTGTCAGAAGGTGGTTGGCCACATCAAGGAGGCATCGACTCAGCAGTTGAATTCTGATAGGATGATCTTCTCGAGGCACCGCTCAGGGGGTACACCTGGCACATTGGAGACAGGGCGCCACATTTCCCATTTATGAGGCATGTAGCCTTGATCCTCGGGGGACCTACTTCCTTCTTTCTCCTTTCTGGCTCTCTTCTCAAGGCTGATTCTTCCTCTATACATCCTTGTCTTACTTTTCTGACATGGCAGACCTATGCCGTCTCCAGGTCTTTGTAGGGTGGCGCAAGTAGTACCGGCCCCTAGATATTGTATTTTATTAGAACATGATGTAAATAGGGTTAGGGTTAGAAGAGAGTTATATAAATAGGCAGACCGGCCCATTTCCAAGGGTCAGCAAAATTGATGATTTTGTTGTCCCTTGCAATAGCAAAGTAATTTCTCTTTTCAAGTTGCAGAGCTCAATGCTCCATTGTTCTGTTCTCAATAGTTAGATGCTCCCCTGGAGCCACCATTGTATCACGTACCAGTGCTTGCTGGAAGGAATATTAATGAAGAAGGAAGAATTCTCGGCAATGATGTTGTTGGCATTCCTGCTTCTGAGTTAATGGTATTTCATGTTTTAATGTTCAATATGTCTTCTACTCTGATATGTTAAGTAGATTAACGACCTCTTTTCCTCGCTACCGATGGAGTTCTAACCGATGGTTATGTATTTCTTCGGTATTTAGTGTAGTCTATCAGAGTATTATTAATGTTTCGGACGTTCAAACATGACTGTAGTTAGATGAAATATTTCTAACCCTGCAGGATCTTTTTTGCGTTATTTGCTGAGTGTAGAATGCTAGGGGAAACCTTATCCTATTGAATCTCTAGAGAGAATGAGTTGAAGAAACCAGCTATCCCCCTTAAAAATAGTCACTTCTCCCAACCGAGCCCCGCACCGTCGTGACCTGACACCCAGGTGCTTGAAGGCCCGGAGGATTTATTTCCCCCGGACAACCCTTGCAGGCGGAGTTGGCCGGTTTCCTCAGAACCTGGTGACAACTTATGACTGTTGGCGGACCCGGTCAGCAAAACCCCGTCAACAGGAGTCTTCAGGGACGTCTTCAATCTATAAGGAGGTTTATTTCACAATTGGCAGATAGAGCTCAACCCTTCAATAAAAACTTGCATAAAGGAGTCAAATGTATTTGGAATGAGGATTGTCAAAAGGGCATAGATCAAATTAAGAAGTACTTGGCCAATCCTCCTATTTTAATACCTCCTATCCTAGGGAAACCTTTTATTTTATAGGTTTCAGCAACAGAATCTTCCTTGGGCGCATTACTTGCTCAACTTGATGAAAATGGGAAAGAAAGAGCAATATACTACATTAGTCATACTCTTGTTTCATATGAGGTTAATTACACTAGCATTGAGAAAGCTTGCCTTGCTGTTGTGTTCAGTGATTTTTTTAGTGGCTAATATTCACCAATTGGCTAATTTTTGAAATTTGAGAATCCAAATTTGGCTAATAATTCAAGATTTAAGGTGACCTAAATCGCCAAACTTTTACAGAATTTTATTTTAGAAATATTTAAATCGCCAAATAATTTAT
>MU225138.1:2170434-2184858 GCA_018584345.1 Thuja plicata | reverse complement strand
CCATGATCTCCTTACACACAATTCAAGATGCCGACACATCAACATTATTTGCAAGAAATACATTTTACAAAAAAAATAATAAGAATAGGAATTATCCAAGGTTGAGACACCTTATTCCTAACAATTACACATTAGGACCTCTTAGAACCTATTATGTCTCATAAGGGTCCTAATGTGTTTTAGTGGATCCTAATGAGACCTAATGTATTCTAATGGGTCTTAATGTGTTGTAATGGGTCCTAATGCGTCTAAACTAGTCTTAGGACCACTTAAGATCAATTTGGACACATTAGGACCCATTACGACACATTAAGAGTCGTTAGAACACATTAGGTCCCCATTAGAATCTTATGTGTTCTAAGGGGTCTTAATGTGTCCTAATGGGTGCTAATGTGTCTCAATGGGTCTTAAGTAGTCTTAGGACCACTTGAGACCCGTTTGGACACATTAAGACCCGTAAGGATAATTATTATACATTAGTACCTCTTAGGACCTATTATGTCTCATAAGGGTCCTAATGTGTTTTAGTGGATCCTAATGGGACCTAATGTATTATAAGGGGTCTTAATGTGTCCTAATGGGTCCTAATGTGTCCAAACTGGTCTTTAGGGGTCCTAGGACCACTTAAGACCCATTTGGATACATTAGGACCCATTACGACATAGTAAGACTTGTTAGATCATATTAGGTCCCCATTAGGACCTAATGTTTTCTAAGGGGTATTAATGTGTCGTAATGGGTACTAATGTGTTCCAATGGGTCTGAAGCCACTTGAGACCGATTTGGACACATTAGGACCCCTAAGGATACTTATTACATATTAGGACCTATTATGTCTCATAAAGGTCCTAATATATTTTAGTGGATTCTAATGGGACCTAATGTATTCTAAGGGGTCTTAATGTGTCGTAATGGGTCCTAATTTGTAAAAAATGGTCTTAAGGGGTCCTAGGACCACTTTAGATCCACTGGGACACATCAAGACCCATTACGACACATTAAGACCTGTTAGAACCCATTAGGTCCTCATTAGGACCTTATGTGTTCTAAGGGGTCTTAATGTGTCGTAATAGGTCCTAATGTGTCCCAGTCGGTCTTAAGTGGTCCTAGGACCCCTTAAGACCCTTTTGGACACATTATAACATGTTACTATATGTTAACGCATTCTAAGGGGTCCTAATGTGCTCTAAGGCCTGTCTTAATAGGTTCCTAGGAAACATTAATGAGTCCTAAGGGATCATAATAGTCCTAAGGGTCCTAATGTGTTCTAAGGGGTCTTAATAGGTTCCTAAGAAACATTAATGAGTCATAAGGGATCATAATAGTCCTAAGGGTCCTAATGCATTTTAAGGGGTTATAAGGGTCTTAAATGGTCCTATGATCCATTAGGAACTCATATGATACATGGTGGGTCCTAAGGGGTCTTAATGTTTACTAATTGGTCCTAAGGGGTCATAGGACTCGTCAATGAGTCATAGGACTCCTTATGACACCTTAAGAGAAATTATGGGTACTAAGTGGTCCCAATGCATGCATTAAGGGACACCAAGGGACTTGGTGTATTGATGCATATTAAGGGGTAGTAATGTGTGGTAAGAAGTCATTAATGGTCCTAGGATATATAATGAGTCCTAAGCTAGGGTCATAGAATATATTATGGGCCATAAAGGGGTAGTAAGGGGTGGATACATTAATGAGTTCTAAAGGGTCATGTAGTTATTGAATAAGGAGTACTAACATGGGTCCTAGGATACATAATAGGTCATAAGGGTTGTCAAATACATAATAGGTCCTAACGAATGATATTACAAATTGTATGGTCGTAAATGGTCTTAGGACACATACCTAATTTTGCTTCTGTTATAGTTGTTAAATTTGTTTATTTTGTGTCCAATTGACATATATAAGAATATAATTCAAGGTGTTAAGATTCTATACTCCTTTTAGTGTAAGTTAGTGGTTTACAATTCCTAGATATTCAAAATTATTTGTTTCGAGGGTTTCTCCTACAAAAGTTATTTGTTAAGGGTTTTGATTGTGAGTTATTTATTTAGGGTTATGATTCCAAGTTTTTGGTTTAAAGTTTGTATTTTAGGATGTTAATTTTTTAAAATTATTTCATCGTGTGTACATACATGCATTTTTTTTAAATATATTTTTAGTAAAAAATTAATAAAAATTACATCTATATACATGAAAAACTATTTTTTAACGTTTCTATAGTAAAACTATATGAAAAAACTAAATACATTTAAAAAAGCTATTTTTTAAACATTTCTACAATAAAAATATATGAAAAAACCATTTTAAAAATATTTCTATAGTAAAATTAAAAATATTGAACATATAGATTCATTTTTCATAATAAAAAAAAACAAATACTAATATAAATTGATAAAAATAGTAAAAATGAAAAAAGCCTAATATGAAAAAATGAAAAAATGGCCTACCAAGAGGGGTTCCTAACGAGAGAGGAAACAGGGTGAAGCTCTTGAATTGGTGGACATTTTTAAAAAATGAGTCCACCCTATTTTAAAAATAAATAAAGTGGTTTATGTAACGGGGCCCCACTTAGAAACAAGCCCCCGTTCCATACGCACCCCGTTTTAAAATGACGTGACGTATGGAACGGGGCCCAGTTTCTAAGCGGGGCCCCATTTTTTAAATAGATGGTTCAAGGTCTCATAGCTAGCATGATCCCATTAAAATTTAGGCTTGGGATCCTGAACCATAACATCACCACATTTTTTATGAGAGAGATCCCGCTTCTGAAAAGCCTTTTCCACGAAAATGACTAGTGTAAAATTTCCACAAGAAGTGGGCTCATGTTCTTTCTTTTACCCATGATGTGATCTCATCTAGAACATCACTATGTGCACCACTGTCAGCATCATCATATCCACCATGGGAAGCACCAGCACCGTCAGGATCAGTTTTGGGATCCCTACATTTATCCCCACAGCTCGTGCAAACATGTGCTATGCTAGGGGTAACCCTCACTTGGGTCAACTGCCCTAACAAATTGCCTGAAAGGACACTCAATGAACCAAGAGAAGATTGCACTACTCGATGATGGATAGGTGCAAACACTACTAGAGAAGGAAGAGGAACAAGGGGCTCATTAGGCACATGATTTCTAGTTCTATCACTCAATTTGGCCCATGGTTTGTCCTATGGTATACCCTGACCAACCCCCTGGAATTGTTTCATGTCAAAATAATTTGGTTTCTTACCCAATTCAAATTTAGCCCATAATTAAAAAATATATATATATAAGGTGACATCATGATTAGATTGTGGTGGATGGTCAAATACTATCGACCACCACTCCTAAAAATTCTTAGCTATGTGCGGGTTTTTGAAACTATCTAATATAAATACGTGGTTTCTTGACAACTATCTCCTCACCCGTTTTAGGGTTCAGAAAATAATGTTTCATATCATTTTTATAATTTTTAAATCATTGACCTCTTTATAAGAGAGCCCTTCAACATAATAGAAACACATAGAGTCCCTCCATGACCGAAAACTATCAATCTCAGAGTTTAATGACTGTACAGAATCTACAATGCCTTGCATGCTCTCTACAAGGCGTAGTAGTTGGGGAGGTGGATGAGGATCGCATCTAATGGTATTGATGTCTCAGATAATATCATGTACATTTCTCCTAATATTCTCTCTCAATTCCTTGGGAGTAGGTGGAGGTGGAGGGAGTAGAGGTGGCGGTGCCTGCTGACCTAAGAGCTAATAAATGTAAAAAACATCCATGGATATAATCCACACACACACACACACACACACATGTATGTATGTATGTACATAATTTACATTTTACCTTACAAAGAAAGAATTACAATTAAAGACAACATAATTTAGAAATTTAAATTTAAAAACACAATAGAGAGAGAGTTTATTATTTATTTTCTGGACCTAGTGTTTCTTTTTTCAATTGTGTCTTGGTTTACATTTTTGTTTTCTACCTAAGGTTTTAAGTTTTAACAATATTTTTTTGTTTTCTTGTTTTCTACAATAATTTACAAAGTAAATTAAAACTAAAAATAATTGTACTAAACATAAAATACAATTAATTTATATTCTATTAAAAAACAAACTTGAAACTTTAAAATTACTTGTCTAACTATCAAAAAATAATAAACTACAATTTATTTTTGGAAAAAATAGTAAAAAATAAATAGAGAGAGAGTTTATTATTTATTTTCTGGACCTAGGGTTTCTTGTTTTAGTTGTGTCTAGGTTTACATTTTTGTTTTCTACCTAGGGTTTCTTGTTTCAGTTGTGTCTAGGTTTACGTTTTTATTTTCTACCTAGGGTTTTATGTTTTAATAATGTTTTTTAGTTTTCTTGGTTTGTATGATAATTTACAAAGTAAATTAAAAATAAAAATAACTAAATTAAACATAAAATACATTTTTTTATATGTTATTAGAAAACAAACTTGAAACTATAAAATTACTTGTCTAACTACTAAAAAATAATAATAAACTATAATTTTTAATGAAAAAATAAATTAACGAAAACTCATTTTAAAAAAAAAAGGTGCTCGTTTCTTGCATCAATTTTTTTTAAAAAAAAAGGGTGCCCATTTCTTGCATCAATTTTTTTTGGCCGTGGACTTCCGTAGAATTGACACCCAACTTGGTGCATTTACCCAACATGATAACACCATCTAAAGTGGAAATGCTTAGAAAGCTCCTATGTGGTCTTTAAGTAAGCTTAAGTAAAGTGTAATTAGTACTTAGATGTGAATTAACCAAGATAAAATGTCTTAATTATACCAACAATATATAAATAATTTTCTTTTACTTTAATAAAGAAATACACAATCAATTTTGTAATGATAGAGACACAAAAAAAATATACATCCAAAGTAATCTAATTATAAATCCAAAATATTCTAATAACAAAGATTAAAATAAAATCAGAATTATACAAAATTAAAAGACTTATTACAAAATGTAATATAGAATAAAAGATAATCCACATACACCAAATAATCATATACTAAATTCTAACAATATTCACTAGACCAAACATCTTAATAACAAGTACTAAAAAGATTCTTTCCACCCTATAATATAGCACATGCATACTTATAGGCTTTTGACAAGCTAGCCATTTTGTTCCACAAACCATGAAATCTACTATGGTGAGGACAAATGCCCACAACCAAGAATATTTTGACCCATTTAGAAAACCTGTGCAAGACCTTCAAACGAGAGGGCAGGGATTTAGAGATACAAGTTGAAGGAGCATATAAATCTTTTCCCAAAATATCTCATATCTTTGCGGAAAGTGATTCCAGTTGTTTCACTATATTCTTTCCTTGATATTTAATCCTGGCTGAAACAAGAATATAAGCTTATTTATTCTACTTCACAACCAGTAAGAGTTTAGAGTCTTAATCATATTGACTGGAACCTTGAACATGATTGTCCAGCAACCGTGTTGATGGAATAGTTTAAAGTAACTTCTCTCCACCTCAAATTACCAGATTCCCAGGCCAACTTAACAATTGTAATATATGTATGTGAAAAGAATAGCTGCATTTGTATTAAGAATAGCTGCGCCATCTTTTACATCAGGGTATATTGGACTATTGTGCTGAGAATATGAGTATTTAGAAATTGCAGTTTCTATGAATTTCGGATTATAGAATGGTTTTAGATTGTCTTGTCAAAGGTCGAATCTGTGAAGGCATTCGCATGGGACTGAAAACATCAACTGGAGGAATCTTGAACTATAGTTTTTTTTTTTCTTTTAAGAAACGATACCTCATGTTATTTTATCTGTTTAAGTCTAATTGCAGTCCAAGATTCTTCAAATGTGTAATCTCTTCTATTATTATTTAATAGATGCTCTGTTGGGAAGTTTTGTCTCTATGATTCTAACTGATTTTTCTTTTAATGTTCAAAAGAGAGACATCTGTTGATGAGAATCGTTTTAAAAATGGTCGGTCAACATAGCATTGATTGTATTTAGAAGATGCTTATGTGTAAAGAGAATAAATGTATTATTATTTATCTTACAATTAATTAAATTATAGCGGTGAACAATTTTTTTTAATAAGTTAAGATTGATATTGAAAAATGTTTAATAGGTTTTGGTTTAGTGGTGGAGAATGAAGAGTTTCGTATTTATGTTCAAATTTTATTAGGTGAGGCGTCCCTTGTTGTAGTTGTCGAATATCTTGAGGTAGGGGTTGCATTTATAATAATTGTAAATTGAAGTCTATTCTTATTTTTTAAATCATCTTGGACTATAGTTGAGTATAATCATATCAACGAATTAGATAATTGTTAAGCAAACAAAAAACATTCAACAATTAGATAAATGTTGACTTCTAATCTTTTTAAATCACATAAAATAGAATTATTTATTACACTATCAGAAAAAGGTGCACAAAAAGATAAATCACTTGAAGTGATAACTTGAAGATGAATACTGCATCACAATTTTCCCATATAAGATCCTTTAGCTCCAATTGAATACACTCACATTATTGTTCCATACCATGATCACGTTTCATAGAAATAAAATTGTAGTTTTTCCATTTGGTGTCCAGTTCTAAGAAGCAACATTCAAAGGAGACAAAACTCATTCACTCTTTGTAATGTGAGCACATTTTGTACTTTATGAAATGCACAAAGTGTGATCATAGTTTGTCTATATTTCCTACTTTCAGCAATTTATGAGATCTTAGAGGCAATGGTAAAATAAGGTTATGCCTAGGTTTAGGGAAGGATTTCATATGGAAATGTTCTAGTTTACACATGTGTGAATGGTAGGGAATAATATCAATGCTTGTGGCAATGGGATAGAGATAACATAAGAAAACATCTCATGAAATGCATAATTGAAATGAGAAAAGTTCTAGATATGATGATGAAATGTGGCATATCTAAAGGATCAAATAAGGGAGACATATAAGGGGTGATGAGGATAAGAGGGATCAATACGTAAATCCAAGACTACATGAATCCTTTTGGGTTTCCCCTCATCTTGATCTAGCAGATTTTTAGAGGGGTTTAGACTTTAGGGTTGAAAGAAATTTGAGCCATTGATTAGAGGTTGGGGTTGAGAAGATATTTTCAATTCAAGAGGTGACTAAATAAGAGGGAGATGATACATTTGAGATTGAATAGGAAAACACACCCTCATGCTAAAATACCTCAATGATACTTGTAATATTTCACAAGATGGTTATGTCTAGTGTAAGACAAAAAATTAATTAGGGAAATGGGTTCTACTAGTGTGGGTTACTTTCCTTCCTCTATCAAAGGGATAAGAGGAAGGATGAGGAACATGGGTTGATTTCTTTGGACTATCAAAGGGGCAAGTGGGGAATTAAAGAATTTTTTGGAAAATGAGAGATTAAAAGGGAATGTTTATATAATAAGGGTAGATATTCTTCAATGATCAAAGAGGAGGGGGTAGGAATGAATACAATCAATTTAAAGGCAATAAAACCACAAGAGGAATGTAAAGGTGTACAATAAGGGTTTTTTTTCTTCTGACGAAATTAAAGATACAAGGTGAGGAACATAATAAATTATTGAAGGTTGAGAAATCAAAGGGTCACATTTATAATTTAATAGAAAGAAGGAGAGATAGAAAAAATTATCTCTAAGAAACTTTGAATTGCTTGTAATATTCAATTAAGAAATTAATACAAAGGTAGAGATGTTCATAGGGCCAGCCAAAACAAATACAAGAAGTTACCATGCAACATGAGATGTTGGAATCTATTATGGTGGTATGTATGCTTTGTGAGCTATTATGCAAGATCTTAAGATATTTATGGGAAAAAAAATAGATTACTTGTATTGAAGTGCAATATGGATGATTCAATGTTAGATGAAAGAAACAAAAGTTAAGAATAAAAGAGAAGGATATTTATAGGTTTTGTAGTCAAACCTAGACATAAAGGGTAAGTGAATCCAAGGTAAGCATTGAGAGGTCATCATGCATATAAGAAATGTAATTTTTCCTACTTGTCTTATACAACTCATGGACATATGAGAATTCCTCTCTAACTAAATTGACGATGCTAATGGGATCAATAAGAACTCCTCAAATGTGTTTCCTATTGACTTTAGCAGAATGTAAAGAGGTTCATTGTATATATCCATTGACACATAACCAAAAGAGAAAGACATTGTAGGTCTTAAGGATATCATATACTATTAAGGGGCTAAAAAGAGAAAGAGATGGTAGGTTTTAGGGATATGCTAATCTCAATATGATCAAGGGTGGTTGTCCACATCCTTGTAATATCTATTAAAGGATAAGGGAAAGTAATAATTTTAGTATCTTCTTCAAGAAGAATAGGAACAACATCTATGAATTTAGAAGAATATTACAAGAAATAGTTTTTTCATATCTATATAATATAGTTTTAGGCTTAATGACATAATTATTTCCTTTATTATTTATTTTAGAGACTTGTATGGTATTTGTATTGATAAGGTCTTCCATTGTGTTCTTAAGATGACAAATTATTAATTATCATGAACAAAGGATCTATAGTACTAGAAAAGGCCTTTAGAATATATGAAGCTAGAATGGGTTGATTATGTTGCAATATGTTGTCATTGTTGTCAACCTATGATATATGTATAAAAAATGGATGGATTAATGCAGGTGAAGATACTCTGTTAGCCTAATATATTTGATGTCAACCTATGATATTAATGTTATAGATATAAAGATTATTATTGAAGACATAGAGTAGTGAGGTGTCACATATATGGAGCAAAATTTATTGTCATTGATGACAATCCATGGCGATCTTGTTTAAAGGAAATTGTTGCAGCTATATGACAGTATGCTTTTAGTGATGATTAATGTTCATGGTTTGATGTCAAATGTGCTATATAATGTTCATGATTACATTTCAATAAAAATATTTTTTGATCAGATGTTCATGGTTGGATGTCAATATGTTTATTGATCAAATTTTCATAGTTGAATGCCAAAATATGCTAACCTAATGATGTTTATGTGTTGTAATTTGAAGATCATGGTTGGATGTAAGATATGTGATATTCTAAAGTTTATGGTTGGATGTCAAAATCTTAAATAATTAATAAACTGTTGCAAAGAAACATGACAAGTATATTGTGCCAGTTTTTGGTGTCTCTATCTTGGGGACTCATATTGTATTTCTCAAATTTTAAATATATTCTTATATTATTTGTAAGTGAATCACACAAGCATGTAAAGATGACATATGAAAAGTTTCTTGTCATATTTATTTCTATAGTGAAAGACAGAGATATCTATGTAAAAGATAATTTTAAGACAATGCACAGTTTTAGAGGAGATGACATACTTTGGTCCACATTGCTCTACATTTCAACATCTAATTTTGTGGTTTGGGGAACCTAGTAATATTTTCTATATATTTCCTCTTTTCAAGTTTTAGATGCTCAACTATATTGTAAGTATGATTCTAATTTGTATATATCTCAAGAATGGTTAACTAGTTGTATATGGTGCTAGGTTTTTTTATTTTAGTGTATTTCTCCTAGGTCAATTGGATGTGACAAGGTGAATGGAAGATGCTAAAAAATATTTTAATGTCATATGATGTTTATTTTTGCTTTGTATGATCATTCTTGACTATTTCAATAAAAAATAATTGGATTGAATTATTGAAAGATTAAATGGTTTCCTAACCAACTTGGTGTGATTACACTATTATCTTATGGTTTACAGTAGTATGGAGAGGCGTGTCAAAGTATTTTTGGTCCCAATTATATCTTTCCAAGTAGTAAACTTTTAGTTTTCTTCTATTGAAAATGTGATTAGGACAAACCTCCTTGGCTGATGAACATTTCATGTTCATACATTTCATCTTGGCGGACTTGGAGAAGTTTGTTTGATCTTTCATATGATATAAATGAAATATCAAATTAGTTAGATTTATAAGTGGTGGAAGTGTGTTTTGGTGTAACAAGTGTGATAAAAATTCCTAATTTATACCAAAATAAATGAGTTGAAGGTATCTGCATTGATGCTCGTCTATAGTTTTTTCATAAGTAATGGGCTGAAGGTTGCCGATGATCTAATTGTGTTTTTGTGGATACTCAATTGTAATTCATGATATGCTATAAGTTTTATCAATCTCACGGAGTAGTGAACTTCCTTTAATGTAGCCATAAAAATGTTATTTTTAGGGAATTTTTTCTTCCTTGGGTTGTATCCCTGAAACAAAGTTGCATACTTTCTCTATATTGTGAGATTTACTCATTATGGTTTTCCCTCTTTTGGTTTTCTACATAAATCTAGTGTTCTCTTGTATAATTGTGTGGAATGGATTGTTCTTTCATTTTTGCATTATTGAAAATATATGAAGTAAATATTTTAACATAAGAAGTAATGAAAAGTTCAATATTTTATCATATTATTGAGTCAGCCCCCCCTCCCCCCCCCCACCCCCCCAAAAAAAAAAAGAGTAATTTCTTGTCTAGTCAAAAAGTGGTGTAAGGATCCTTAGAATAAATCTTAACAATAGTGTGTCCCACTTTTTGGCCAACTTTGAAAACTGAGACTAACATTCTGAAGAAAAAATCACTTTCAAACACATATTGCTACAAAATAATTAAGAATTTGAAGATGATGTAAACTAGTGACTTTTAGCATTGTGTTTCTAGTTTCTAAATATATATTTTAAAAAAAATTGGAATTGATTTGTATCCATTTTTCCTTCTCCTTCGAAAAGTGGTTTGTATGAAAATCAACATTTTTAAAGAGTGACGGTCACTTGGACCAGTATAATTTTTTTTTTTCAAAAATTATAACGATGTAATTATTTTGAGGTTAATTTTGTAACACCAATACGTAGAGGATCCAATTGGTTTCGTTCAATTTGGTTCAAAATTTTATAGTTTATTGAGTTATGAAGTGACGTTAACTATAATTTAGACATAGGTTCATTTGGATCATTCTTACTTGATTTGTGTATATCAAAATTGATTTTTTCATTTTATGATATAAAGCTAACATAAATTCATATTTCCTACATATTTTTTATAATTGTTTTTCCTAATTTACTATTTTTCCCAAAGTGTCGAAGACAAAGGTTGCTAAATGGCCAAACAACCTATGTTTAATTAAACTAAAAATAGAAAGTCACAATAAAATCAATATATATCAAAATTAAAGTCATTGTAAAGCTTGTTTTGAGTAGCATCATCTTTCATTTGGGTTTCAAAATATTATTTTATTTGGTCCTTGATTGAGACCTTCAAAGGGAAAAAATTTGCAGAAATTTGTTGGCTTTTGAGAGGAAGGCCAAATTCAAGGGGTTCGCTAGAACACCCCTTTGAGCGAAGGAGGTTTGCGGGAACCCCCTTATAGTGAAAGCCCCATGGAAAATTAGTGAAAATTTATTCTTTTTCATTGATTCATAGGGTTCGCTCGAATTGGGTCTAGTTTGAGCGAACCCCCCATTTCATCTAGTTTGGGCGAAAGGAGTTTTCCCTTCGCGCGAACACCCCCATTCTCTCGAAGGGGTCGAAAATAAAAAGTTTTCATTCGTGTGATTTTTCTACGTGCCTAAAAGTGGGACACAACTTTGTGGGATCACCCTGGGATGGTATATGAAAGCTCTAACTCATAGAAGCCATAAATTAGAATGTCTACAAATTGAGGATGGAATCACACCTAAGTTCCTTATGGTATGGAGTTTTTAAAACACTCAAATATGCTTACACTCCTACTCTAGTACACCAAGTGATCTAGTAGAGATTAAGGAATATGAGAGAAATTACAAGGCCAAGAATGATATTTTAAGTGGATTAATATATTTTAAACTTTTGAAGGCTATGTATTATAGAACTGCTAAAGATGTATGGTAAAAGCTAAGAAGCATTTATAAATAAAACCCTAAAGTTAGATAAGCAAAGATATAGATCTATAGAGGAAAATTTAAAAACATGAGGATGTTAGAGGATGAAGACATTACTGATTACTTCTTTAGGTAGATGAAGATGCCAATACCAATAAAGGTCTTGGTGAATAACTGAAAGAAGTAGTAGTGGTACAAAAGGTACTAAGATATCTTCCAAAATATTATATCTCTAAAGTGTCATCTATTAAGGAAGCTAGAGATCTAGGTAATTTTTAATGGATCAATTTTATGGTACACTTGTTTCCTTTGAAATCAGAGATTTTATTAATGAAGGTCCTAAAAGAGAAGCAACTTCTAAAGCTAGCAAAAAGGAGTAGAATGATGTATTTGATGAGAAGTGAATTTGATGAAGAAGAAAATTTTTTGAGGAGGCTGAAAAAAGAGCATTGAAAATTACAAAGACAAGTTACCATTTAAATGTTTTCATTATGGAAAGACTAGTTATTATCTTTTAAACGCCCCTTAATTGAACAAGACAATGATCACAATAATCCTAGAGGAAACAATTTCAAAAGGAGTTTCTATGCCAAAGAAGATAGTTATTCATCAAAAGGTGAGGATCATAGTACACCTAATGAAGATAGAGAAGAACCTATTTTAATGCTCCTAAATATTGGAAATAACATCAGTGTCTATGAAAAATGTGTGAATAAAATCTCTCTAAAAACCCCTAATTCTACTAATATGTATTACACTTTTGAAATTGGTCATAATACTAGAAGGCATATGTTTACTATCATGAAAAATAGGAGGAAAATTCTTAGGTAATTGATAGTGGATGTTCCAACCACATAACTGGTGACAAGAGAAAATTTATCAATCTTGTAAAATGGGATCGATGATTAGTAAACTTTGGAGATGATACTTCTGCAAGAATTTATGGAAAAGGAAAAATAAGCATGTTGATGTGAATCATAAGATAAAATATTTTCTCTATGTTAACGGTCTCAAGAAAAATCTTCTCAATGGAGGTCAAATGTGAAACAAAGGATACAATATCACATGTCATAGTGGTGGTTGTGGAATTATAGGGAAACAAATTAAGAAAATTAGTGGAAGAAGGATATAGGATTGATGGAAATATATACTATCTAAAGGAGGTTAATGGGAGAAGGTATCTTTTGAAAAATAAACATGTGATAGTTGACTCTATAACATAGGATAATGAGACATATAAACTTTGTTAGCCTTGTGAAAATCAAATTTACACATGTGGTGAGAGAGATGCCAAGAATTTCCAAGCCTATAAATACATTATGTAAGGAATGTCAAATTGGTAAGAACACATGAACAAGATTCAAGACTAAAGAGTAATCAACCATACGATCATTGGAGCTGATCCATATTGATCTATGATGAATTAATAGAACAAGGGGTGTTATAAGTGATAGGTATAGTATGTTACTTATTAATGATTTTACTAGGGTGACATGTGTTACACTTATAAAAGAAAAATCATAAACCTTTGATAGGCTTAAGGTCCTTAAGAAGATTGTTGAGAATTAAATTCATACACAAATAAAGTGTATAAGGTATGATAGAGGAGTTTATCTCACCTTAAATGAGTTTCAAAGATTTTGTGAAGAGAATTAAATAAAGAGGCAATTATTTGCTCCTAGAATTTCTCAACAAAATGTTGTTATAAAAATAATAATAGAAATATCCAAGAGATAGCTATAAAAATGTTGAACAAATATTATCTGCCTAATATGTATTAGAGAGAGGTAGTTCATACTTAAAACTAAATTCTAAAGAGAGGTCAACCGAGATTCAATAAAACTAGAATTTCTTATGAGCTATGGTATGGAAGACCAATTACAATCAAATACTTAAGAGTTTTTGGTAGAAATTGTTACATTATAAGAGATGAAAAAGATTTGGGAAACTCTGAATCTATATTTCATGAATGGATCTTTCTAAGATACTCTACAAGAAGAAAAGCCTATAGGAAGTACAATAAAAGACTCAGAGAGCTAGTTACCATAACAAATACAAGAAATCAATATAGAATTAGAGAGGTTTATAGGGCTAGCCAAAACAAATACAATAAGTTACCATGAAACAAGAGATGTTGGAATCTATTATGGTGGTATGTATGCTTTGTAAGTTATTATGCAAGGGCTTATAAGATACTTATGAGAAAAAAGGGGATCACTTATATTGAAGTGCAATATGGATGGTCCAATGTTAGATGAAAGAAACAAAAGTTAAGAATAAAATAGAAGGATATTTATAGGTTTTGTAGTCAAACCTAGACATAAAGGCTAAGTGAATCCAAGGTAAGAATTGAGAGGTCACCATGCATTCATATATAAGAAATGTATTTTTTTCATACTTGTCTTATGCAACTCATGGACATATAAGAATTCCTCTCGATAATGCTAATGGGATCAATATGTACTCCTTAAATGTATTTCCTATTGACTTTAGCAGAATATAAAGATGTTAGTAATAACTGAGAGGGGGGGGGGGGGGTGAATCAGTGGCCT
>MU225138.1:2141005-2159859 GCA_018584345.1 Thuja plicata | reverse complement strand
AATTTGTATAAAATTATAAATATAAAATATTAGATGAAAACCCTATAAGAGGATTAAATAGAGCATAACAAGTGTCTGAATCATATGACTT
This sequence comes from Thuja plicata, assembly GCA_018584345.1. Classification (NCBI taxonomy): domain Eukaryota; kingdom Viridiplantae; phylum Streptophyta; class Pinopsida; order Cupressales; family Cupressaceae; genus Thuja; species Thuja plicata. Next base: position 2,159,768 of record MU225138.1, on the reverse strand, counting down.
GAGACAAATTGAGCTATAATTAGCTTCATTTATAATATAAAGGAGCTCCTAGGTCTATCTTAAGTGTAACAAAGTAATAAGAGACTTAAGTAGTTAATAATTAATTAGTTAATTACTAAGTAATATACTAATTACCCAAACACCCACCTTAAGATCAACATAATGAGAATCTTAAAACCATGTAATGACCTCTCTCATAGTTGGATAAAAGGAGAAAACTACATGAAGGAAAAATCCTCTCTAAAAGAGATAATATAAAATAACCACACTAAATTGAGAGAAGAATAGACTGATGACCCTAAATAACCCCTAAAAGATTTCTTGTCACAATATTGCAAAAAATATTTTCCCTATAGGAGAGATAATTTTAGAATAGGAACCTACCAATAGAGAAGTATCTCTTGTGTCACTATTGAAAGCTTGAAGATAGAACATGTTCCACTACCCGCATACAAAACTTCCTCCCTTAGGAAGAAATAAATCCATTTAAGATTGAAAACATATTCGCATAATAGAAGAATTAGAAATACGAATCCAAATGATGTGTCTCTAGAAACTATTAAAACATCATGATGCCCGTGAAGGATAATGATGCCACAAACCAACTAAATACATGCCCGATCAACTTAGAAGGTGACAATCTGGGGCTCTATGAAAATTGATGTAGAACAATCTCTATGGGTGATGAGTATGAGATGAACAAACTAATGATTCTGTCAAAAATGAGGAGATAAATATACTCAAGATAATTCTCCATATCTGTCATCTAATCTACTCCAAAAAAGAACTATTTGTAAAAAACATATGAATCCCATGTAGTTATGTCTAAAATAAGGTGGATATCTTAGTACACTAAATAAATGAGATCCATGTACATGTAAATCCCAAGATAATAATTAAAAAAATAAGATGTAGATGGAATCTCAATGTGAGGAGTGGGATTTGAAAGACAAACCTCTGATCCATCAAAAATTGAAAGACTTGTGATAAACTATAGTACTCAAAATTACCATAATCATAAGGTATATATAGTCTAGATGTACAAGAGGAATGAGGTAATCTACTAAAAATAATTTGCAAATTGAGAGATGTGAGGGTCTCCATATATCTCCCAAAGGTGAATCCAAAGTGTGTGGGAATAATTAATGTCTAGTAAAGCATGTATAGTTTTAAATAATACTACACAAATTTAACTCCTACAACATGGTCAATGATGATCCTACATGCATATTTATCCCTTTGTATAGATATTTTAGGGACAATTCTATATTAATAAGGTAATAAATCAAGCCAAATGAGATGTGTCAAGATGCCCTTTTACCAAGAATCATAATTACCCTTTATCAAGATGACAACAAAAGGATGAACCATAAAGCCTATGCTGGCTTCTTGATATAAAAATATAAAAACTTGATAACCTTAGTGCATGTAAAACATATATATTGATGATATCTCATGCAAAAAGATCCTTTCCAGGAGCAAAAACATCCAATTAATTGACCAATATGTGAAAAAAATAGTCAAATATACTTTGGTAAATTATGAAGAACTACACGAATGGATCTCAAAACATTTGAAATATCATTGAATGCCACAATAATAGAAAAAAATGGGAATCGTGGAAAACAATCATGAGCTCAAAAGTAGAAAATAAAGATATAAATTTACTTTGAATAACAAGAACTGGTGGGAGGATAAAAATATTCTTGTACCATTGCATTGGGCTTGAAACTAGTTTTTCAATGATATTTTATTTGCCCAATTTCAATTTTGTATGCAAAAGTTTTTGCCTAAAGAAAAAAAATCTCTTGAGGGGCCAAAGGGGCTAGGAAGAGGGAAAGAGGATAACTTGGTTGATATTATCATGTTGTAAACTATCAGAATGCTCTTTAACATGCTATAATAGCCCTTGGATCAAGAAGGAAAAATACTCACTAAAAAAGAAGATTCCTTGGAATATTGTAGATGAATCAAAATATTGCAAGAAAGATGTGCTCTCATGAGGAGAATTTTATACAAAGAATTGAATGCATCATCATACAATGTTGTAGGCTTGCATGTGTAGGTACCTATAAGGTACTGCATATGTAGGGTATGATAGTACTCTTTATCAATGGAGCTTGTTGAAGGATATTTATGAAAATAAATTAAATAATTGATAAAAAAACTAATAAAAAGATTAAGTATCTATACATTTGCCTTCACCAATCTAAAGGGATAATATGAGACTTATACGATCATATGGATTCATAAAGTACAAATTTTAGTGCACAAAATTATACTAGGATTAAGTAATACTGAGAGGGGTGGTGAATCAATATTACATCATTTTACACTTAAACTTATCAAATTCTACCTTAACCAGATAATTGCTGAAAGGAAAAGAACATAAACACACAACTCATAACACAATGAATTTTTTCTTGAGGAAACCCTAGCAAAGAGGAAAAAACCAGTGGGGATGGTACCCACAAATATGCACTAAAAGTATTATGTCTCTATTAGGAGACCTAACCCTGTTAGGAGTTGAATATTACATTAGTACATTTGCCTGTTAAAGGAATACAAAACCCTGTTAAAGGTATACACTAAGCTCACTGCTCATACAATCAGAATTATGTCTCTATTACAATGTTTTATCAAAATAAACATAAACAAGCATATACTATGCTTAAGTAGTTCCAGTTGTAGATCACATCACCATTTGTATGATTTTGACATCATAATGCATCCATTCATTTGTTTGCATACATACCATACTTCTCTCCTCAAAATATCTTCATATATATTCATTATTATATACCCAGTCGACTCCTAAATACATCACAAAATGGAACCAACACATATAAAAAAAGGAAATACAAAGTCGAAGATCATACATTACAAAAATATAGATAATACACAATCCAAATCCAACATAAAAAGTGTGCATTCCATGTTACACTCCCTTAATCATCGTGACCATTCAATTTCTTTGTCTCGCTGTATCATTGTCTTTGCATGTATTCAAAAATCTATATCTTTCATCTCTGAACTCCAAAACTTAAGAGACCTTTACTGAAGGTCTATCATACTCCAAAATAGTGTCCTCTAAGCTCACATGTCTTTATTCATCACATGCAGTATTCTCTGCCCAAAAATGTACTCTTGTACCCTGTAAACTGCTTACTGGACTTAGTCATTTTTACAAGCCTTAACTCCAAAACTATGTTCCACTCCAAGAGATCATTAATAACTGACGTGTTTCTAGAAATGACAACCCTAATGTGTTCCTAAACACTGCTAAATGATCCACTTGCCATAATCTCTCCCTTTGGAATTGATGGCAACACTTAGTGAAAAATGACTAAGTGTTAATACCAAAAAGAATATACATTACACTTCTTTATCTCCTTTAAATATTTACTATTCCAGATTATCTTCTCTATATTTACTTTGTACATTTTTCATATCGTCTCTTCTCCCCCTTTTACATGAATGGAAAAGGTATACAAAAATGTATAATTCATAACCAAATTAATCTAACTACTTACCAAAATATTTAGACCATCTTAAGAACATCTTGGAAAGAGCTTTCCAAGATATTTAATTCTTCAAACCAAGTCTTTCACAATATTTGACTCACATGAATCAGTCCATTCAGTGCAAAAGAAAATGTCTCTTTTGCCTTTAAATCAGTAGTCATGTTCCCAGTGAGAGCCTGCGATGTCTTCTCCATGCCCAAAAGGTGTATCTCAAGAATTGATAACTTAGGAGTAATCAAACTCTTCTGCATACCAAATCTTCCCATAACTCTCCCTTTCTTTGTCTCCAACACACTCAATTTGTCCAATAGTCTAGACACTTCTTTGTTGAACTCTAATAAAGTGTGTGAGGAGGTCTCACAACTGTGCTTCAACTTTTCTAGGGTCTGTCTATCCTTTTCTATAGTGTCCTTAAAGTTCTAAAGGTGCTTGATAAGGTTTACACAGTAACTGTATAACTTCCTTCCATGTCTCACAAAACTCTTTTCTTCAGCCATTGTTTTTCCCAGTATGCCCAAGTCCCATGCAATAGACTTGCATACTTCCTCTAACTTCTTTGATAAGTATTTTTGTTCTTCTTTTTATTCTGTGACCTTCTCTAAGCACTCATAGTGACTGTTAAATTCATTCAATCCCTTGTTTAAGTTCTCTGTAGTTTCATTTCCTCGGAAAGTAAGAGGTATAGGTAGGAGTTTGTTGATGGTATCAACTACCCTATCTAAACCCTTCACTTCTTCTCTATTTTATGCTCTGATCTCTCCTTAGATTTTTCAAATGCAATGTAGGATAGCTTCATAAGCTCATCCTCATCCATATTCTCCACATATGTACTCAAATTTATCTCTCCACTTGCCAATAATAAGGTTGAATAAATGTGTGCCATTATTTCTTATTTCACTTCACCCTTAATCTACGGTTCCTTCACAACCTTAGAAATGCTTGCTTGCTCTTGAATCTTAGAGGGATCTCCCTCGGTAGATTTTACCTTGTCTTTATCAAGCTCAAGTAGAGTGTCAACATTTCCTCAAAAGAATCATTTGTATCTAGCAAGGTGTCCAAAACCACAGACACATCAACAACAAAGAAATCTAGTTTCTTTACTGTACTAAAAAACTGACTATTATCCTCTCCATCCTTAGGTTAATCTATGTGGATTATTGAAGGCTTGGAGGAATCTCCCTTTAGGATAATTTTATGCTTAGTAGCCTTAGGTCTACGAGGTGTGAGCTTCTTAGGTTCATCTTCCATAAGGATTTTTTCTATTGCCTTGTGAGTATCCTCAATTATCTCACCATACTATCTTGCCATTATCTTGATCAGCCTGAACTTAGTTCTTAATAGGGGTTTCAATGAATTCATAATTCTTTTATGCTCATCATATGATATTACTGGTAATATGTCTTCAATATATTTCACCCTTATTTGATCATCTTTTGTAGTGCCAACTATTTCCTCACTTCAAGTTTATCATACAAATCCTGAGGAATGCTTCTAGCCATCTCTAACAAATTCTTCTTGAAAAATAACATGTTCCTAATCACAATATCTTATATAAGGATTTGATCATTAGAATCATATATATGCCAAATAATTTTCTTACTTGATTTAGCTTTCCTTGGTCCACACCTCTTTTCTCCATCATTTTCAAGTCATATTTCTAGAGTTGTCTACTCACAGGTTTGTCTTGTGCTTTCTTCTCCTCTACTTCTTTCTTCTTCTCTTCTTCCTTCTCTACATATATTTTATTTTGTTCACCTATCCTCTATTTCTTGGGCAGGGAGCTTTGTTTAGAGGATCATGTTCTCTTTGGAGGGGTTTCAATAAACTTCACAGTCAGGGAAGTCTCCATAGGTACTTATACCACAGTAGAGGGTGGACTAGAAGTCTTCACAGTAACTAGAGGTATAATAAATATAGGGGTAGAGTTCACCACTCTAGATGATCTCTCAGTCATCTTCCTTCTTATCTCCTTCATATCTTCTTTAGTAATGCCAACTTTACCTGCTAGAGTATCTACAACATTTTAAATTTTCTTCCTCATGTCTATCCTTGTTTGTTCTTCTTTGATCTTAGAGGATTTCTCCTCATATGTACCCCCTCTTTCCTATGATGGATCTAACTTTGAAGATAGTATATTCTCAACCTACATGGTTAATACTTATTTACTTACTTTATACCCCATAGGGGAACACCACTTCATCCTTGGGTCAACTACCCCAAAACAAAAACAATCAGTTTCAACCATGAAACAAATTATCTCCTTGTAATTTTATACCATTTCCTCTGGTATCCTCATTCTCTATTTCATATCTCTCTGTAGGATTTTGATCATTGAAAATAGTTCTCCATCTACTCATGTTTTGTTCTGTCTTCTGTAGCTATTTGATACTTGTAGACCAGTGGATTCATTATCTTTCCAAGCTCTAGGGTGCATGCCTAGAAACTTATCAATGTGTATATACATATGAATCAAAAGTAATCCAAATTTGAATGCCTTAGTTTTTTCTCTCTTTATTTATCTCACATTATCCATGAACTACTGGGTATGTGCACCAAATTGTCAACCAAAAAGGGGGGTATAAGTGGACACATTTTTTCTGAAATCAGGTAAACTTGAACTTGGAAAAGACGTTTGAGGGTCATGGATTCAAAATAAGAAGATGTGTAAAAAATAAAAAATTTAGTACTCTGAATCTAGTTTCTAAAATAATATTTTTTTTAAAAAACCAATAAGATTAAGAGGGTCAAACCCCGTGCGTACAAAAACATGTTCCTGATTTTTTTAGGAAAACATAACATAGTTGTTTCCGTGCACTATACAAAAGATATAGTTATATTCAATATTTTTCAAATCCCTTTAGTAGGATGATATTTAAGAGTTAGATCTAGAAGTTTTGTATTTTTTTTGTAATTTTTGATGAGTATTTTTTTTCTGTGATTTTTTGAAGTGATCGCATCCTGAAAATTTGGTACCTGTTCATGCGCCATAACTTGCATCAAAATAATCGAAAATGAATTTTTTTTTAAAAAGTGTACACAATCAAGTGTATAACAATAATATGTAATTTATTTTTAATTTGGTTAAGTATATCAAAAGTTATTAAAACAATGGTAGACATATGTCTGTGAGGACTATCAAGACACTGGTAAAGAAAATTAAAGTTTACTATGATAATGTTGTCCAAAAATAGAAATATTTATATGGTTAGAAAGCTAAGAAGATGTATGAGAGTATGGTGAAAATTATAGAGCTACCCTCTTGAAAAATTTCAAACGTGATGAAGATAAAGTCAATAATTCATCTTAAAAGATGAAAAAATGTCTAAAAGAACAAAAATGGAGGGAAAATGAGCCTGCAAGTCTTTGGGTCATTTTCCAAGTCTCTTCCCAAGACATAACCCAATCTGGTTTCTAAATTTCAAATAACCCGATCGGTAACTGAAAAGAAAAAATTACTTTTTCAACTCCTACATAACCCGATTGGGTTCTAGAGAATAAAATGCACAATTTTCACTTCTTCAAAACCCGATCAGGTTTTGAAGAAGTAAAAATTATGCATTTTATTCTCCATAACTTGATTGGGTTATTAAGAAATTAAAATAGGATTTTCTCTGGAAGCCATAACTTCCACATACGTAGTGTGATTGACTCCGTTAAAAAAGTGTAGGAAAGATCTTGAGACGATCTAACACATGATTAACCTACAATCATCTTTAGTCATGAACATTTTTTCTGCCATCCATTTGAATCAAGTAAGGTATAAAATAGGTACTCATTATTGCCCATACATGCAATGTATAGGTAAATCAATATGCTCTCTCTCTCTCTCTCTCTCTCTCTCTCTCTCTCTCTCTCTGTATGTGGAAGTTATAGCTTCTAGAGAAAATCTTGTTTTAATTTTGTCATAACCCGGTCGGGTTATGTAGAATAAGATGCATCATTTCTACTTTTTCAAAACCTAATCGAGTTTTAAAGAAGTGAAAATTGTGCATTTTATTCTCAGAAACCCGATCGGGTTATGTAGGAGTTGACAATTACTTTTTTCTTTTTAGAACCCGATCGGCTTATTTGAAATTTAGAAACCCAGTCGAGTTCTAAGATAGATTGAGTTTTTTAATAATATTTTCTAGGCTTGGATACCAAGCCTAGAAAATTTTTGAATTTTCAATAACCCGATCGTGTTATATGAAATTTGAATTTTTTTAAAGATGTGTCCACTTTTTTGACTCACAACTTGGTGCACATACCCTGCTATGCAATAACTTATCATAGGTTATACTTGAAATTTTCCTTTACCATCTTATTGTTACTCCAATTGTACATTGAAGTTGTCATTAGCTATCAAGAAGACATAATGAACAGTTGATAACAGAGTCTAACAAGATAGTCAGTTTATATCATTGCAGTGCAGAGTCAACTAAGATCACTGATCACGCCCAGTGTCAACTGAGAAAAGTGGTTACTGAGTAGACAAACTATACCGCACACAAGATAACACTGAGCTACACAACATAACTGAATACCAGTATAAGTGAGATACACAGACAACACCGAGCACCAAGAGACAACAATAAATGAGTGGAACAGAGACCACCTAAAAGTTTTTTATGACACATCATTCTATGTAACAACTTTTTATCCGACCTAGATAACGGTTTACAGAATCAAGGAGGACAATAATTACGTATTTACAACATTAATTATTTATGTCTCCTACGTGTAGATGATCAAGGTAAATTTTTTACACCGCTGATCTTAGGATAGTGGTGTAATTGTTAAACCCTAATTAGGTCATATCATTTCATATATAAATATATAGATGTCAAATTTTGTAATGTATGTTGATAAAGAAATGATGAAGTAGCTGCCATACTACAGACATCAGAGATAAGACAAGGGATTTTCAGAGAAAGAGACTACATTGCAGAAATCAGTTTACAAAACTAAGGCAAGGCTACCAAGTAGAACATGGAAGAGGGTATTATCATTCACATTGAGGTGATATATTTTTGTATCAACTTAATGGATCTGTATCAACAATTTTGAGATTTTATATTTTTCAGATCAAACTTATGTTACCCTCTAACAATTTTAATAGACCTCTAAATCTCTTAACAAAGTAGACTTAACCATCTTATTATAAATCTCTTAACTGAGTGCACACATAGATTATGTTGCAAAATACTCACATGAGGAAGATCAAATTGATCTTATCATTACTCCTAATAGGGTAAGATAATCAGAAGTGATCATTTTGTAAAGATTTAAAAAGGCTAACTATATTCCTGCAGTAGTGAAGTTTGGTGGGTCTCATCCCCACTGTAGTTTTTACCTTCTAACAGGGGTTTTCTGTGATACCAAAATACTAGTGTCATGAGTACTTAATCTTATGTATGTTTATTGTTTACTCTACATACATTTACATTTTAGCATTGATACTACATGTTTGGTATATACGAATCTACTCAATCAGTTAATGAAGAACAGTGTTAACAAGATTTGATCAAAAGTTTTAAGGGTACTAATTCCCCCCTCCCCTCTTAGTACACATCCTTTCCATTATCCCAATAATTGGTATCAGATCTAGTTCTCTAATTTTGAAGGTTTAATAACTGAAGAGAAAATATCTTATAATAGAAAGGTGTACACTTGACAAAACTATGGAGAATTATAAGTTAAAGTTGTAGATCTATGCCAAACAATATAAGGAAGCTAAAGAGAAACTCAGGGAGATGTTGATTAAGAGTAAGGACATGACACTTTGCTATCGTGAGATTGATTATCATGAAGAAGAGATTCATGAACCATTTGATACATCCGGATCTGAATCTGGTAGCATATATGATGCATCTAGAGGAATCATATCAAAGCTATCTGAAAGAAATCAACAACTTACTGAACAAGTGAAAGCACTGCAGATTGGTCAAGATACACAAATGTTTAGAATGGTTAAAGTCTTGAATGATGCAAAGAAAGATGAACAAGATACAAAAATGGCTATTAATGATAGAAGATAGATGACTAAAAAGTTACAAGAGAAAGAAAATGAGGTATTGAGGCTTACTACACATTACTTTGGGATTACCAATCAAGTGGTTACTATGAATCATGAGGCTAACCGAGTGAAAATTGAACTTGCAAAAAAAAATAGAGGATATTGGTATATTGAAAGAAGAAAACTAAAAACTGAGAAATGAAGTGAAGATGTTACAACAACATAATGAAGTGATTAAGAGATCTGAAGAAAGCACTAAGAGAATTGATGAATTTCTGAAATATCAAAGAAGATTGAACAACAATACCGGATTAGGGTATACCGAGCAAGGATAATCATCAAATCAAGATGAAAAAAGGAATGTATACTCATGCCCAAATCTCAAGAAGCCCTCTTGCCATCATTGTGGAAAACCAGGCCACACATCAAATGTTTGCAGAAGAAAAGAAAAAGATATTCCTACAAACCCTCCTAAATTTAATGGTATTTGCTATAACTATAATAAGCATGGACATCATGCACATTAGTGTAGATCCAAGTTGAACAAACCACAAAAGAAACCATACATGGATAAATAATGTCAAAATTGAAATATGCATGGTCACACATCTCAAGCATGAAGAAAGAACACAAAGAAAATTTTGAAGCCTAAAGGACAAGAAAAGGTAAATCAACCAAGAGGACAAGGCAATGCTTATGCATGGGATTACAACACTTGGAGCAGTTGTGAAACATGTGGTAAATATGGACACATAGTAGAAAATTTTATGAGACATTGGCGAAATAAATCTATGAATTGGTCAAGCTCTGGAATGGCATGTTATCACTGTCACAAAGTCGGTCACTTAGTAAGAGATTGTGCATACCGAATAAAAACTTATGGGAATGACAATACAATTGAGGAAATTGTGAGGATCAAAAATCAAATATGGAGAAGAGCATCAAATGATAATGAAAGACCAAGCACAACAGTCGGTGATACCTCATCTAATGGATTAGGTGGCTCCATCGTCTCCAACTAAGCAATACAAGAAGGTATGGAACTATGTTTTGAAATGCTATATCTTCCATCAGTTCCTATACTTATTGCAAAAAATGCCAAATCAGCATGAATTAAGATGCACTATGGTATTATATTTTTTATTACTATGAAGCAGTTGAGTTGGTTAATATGTATCAAGTTAGAACTGTCAGTCGGTGAAATTGTGAAGAGACAACTAAGTTACTATGGTAACCGAGTATATGGTATACTCACCAAGCTGAAATATTGTTAGTGTTAACCGAGCATAATGCTTGTTCACCAAGTGGTTGGTGAAGAGCATTTATTGCAGTGCCCTAAGTCATTTTCTATATATTTGGTCGATGTGAGATTATTTATTCACACCATGATCACAGAAAAGAATAGAGAAAAGAGAGTTAAAGTGCAGCTAAACTTTTTCATGCATTCAACAGAGATTTAAGTAGATTATAAGCATACAAAGTTTAGTTACTAGACATTTTTCCCTCCCCGAGTTATTCAAGAACATTTTATGGAAGTCCTAATACAGAAAACATGGCATCTTCATCATGAACAATGAAAGTGAAAATGGATAAGGGTAAGAAGGTTATTTTGGTGAAGAAATCCACCTGCATGGAGCCAAACTATAATATCCATTCACACGTTATAGGACAACCAGATGATAAAGGCACATTTTCATCTATCCCGCCTAGGATTTTGCTAGTGTAAGACGTGTGTCCACACATTCATTGTAAAATTGGTGAAATCATAGATTTTGAGCTTATGGCCACATACCAATCATTGTGCAAAGATGGGAAGCTAAAAGAATACAATAAACACTTAGAGGTTAAAGGGTTAACCAATGCCCTATATTTTCCAAAGGTCTTTTGCAATGAATGGATCCGCATTGTACTTAGCAGAGTCCATGATGGAAAGTTATGGTTGGATGAACCTAAGAAGATAACCATGTATGTCATACATGTAGTTACATGATATCCCATATCTGACAAAACCAAAGCCCTAAGACACCTACCAAAACCAAGTTGGGAAAGATAACATTAGTCGAGTGGGACAGTAGAGGTTTGAAGATTAACTGTATCAATGATCCTGAACTAAGATTCAATGCTTATGCCATTGGGTATAAGATATTCCAGTCTAGCAGACCAAACATCGTACCATGTGGAGCTGTTAACATAGCCGACAAGATTGTCAAGAAAGGTCTACAACTTGATCTTTCTGAGTTATTATAGAGGGAACTAGAAGAAAATATGAGAACCATAAGATCAACAAAGACAAATACATGTAAGTTCAGTTCATTACTACTCTGCATATTCTTCTACATGTAAAATTTCTTTCCTTCAATCGGTAAAGTTAAGTGGAAGACAGATGGATTAGTTACAGTATAGATTGATGAAATGATTACTAGTCTAGGAAAGAACTTTGAACCTGTAATGAATGAGTATTTATTTAAGTTCAAAGCTAGGATGGAAAAGAGATCTAGAATTCCTATACAACTAGTAGAACAATACAAAGATGATATTTGTTTTGTAGTAGATATATATACAACATTAATCAAAGCAGCAGATCCGAGGACTGCATGGCTACCTCCAATTGACTATGAGTTAGATATTGATGTTGCATTTGAGGCTATTGAGAAATTGTTAAATGATCCTGTTGGAAAATATGCCATGATATTTGGCACCTATGAAGAGGAAAAGAACCGAATAGCAATTTCCTTGGAAGTACAACAATTGGGTAGGAAAAAGACAAAGATTTTCAAAACATTGAAGAGAAAAATTGCAATAACCGATGAAGAATTGAACAAGTCTAAAGAGAAAACCGAGGATCAAACCTCAGTCAGTCAAGAAGAAGAACTGGATCATGACACTGAGGATGCCAAGCTAGATGTAGAACCAGTTAAGACACCTAAGGCCGAACGGAGAAAGAACACAAAGATTGAATCTCCATCAAAGACCAGCTCACAGTTGGTGACTAAGGATTCACCACCTTTGAAGAGGCAAAGGCCCAAATAGAAATTTCCATGCAAGTACAACAATTGGAAACTATGAAGAGGCAAAGACATGAATAGAAGTTTCCTTGCAAGTACAAAAATTAGGTAGGAAAAAGATAAAGATTTCCAAAACATTGAAGAGAAAACATGTAATAACCGATGAATAATTGAACAAGTCTGAAGAGAAAACCGAGGATCAGACCTCAGTAAGTCAAGAAGCAAAACCAAATCATGATACTGAGGACACCAAGTTAGATGTAGAACCAGTTAAGGAACCTAAGGCCAAACGGAGAAAGAACACAAAGATTGAATCTCCATCAAAGACTAGCTCATAGTTGGTGACTAAGGATTCACCACCTTTGAAGAAAGGTGTAGCAAAAATAACAAGACCCTCACTGAAATTTATATACCAAACACGGAAGCATAAGGGTACTACTATTGCACCGAGACAAAAGAGGAAATATGTGCAAAACAAAGATGACAAGGATGATTTTGATGAAAATCCAAAATAGTTCAAGGTTGTACAGAATAAGACTTCACAAACAATTGATGAGATTGCAGAGGCAATCAAGACAGCCTAATAGTTAGCACATATGAATATACAAGCATATTTTGATCTGACTACCGAGCACAAGGAAAAACTAGAAGAAGTAATCATAGGTATGATGATTAACTTTAAATAAGTTACAGTTGATTTTGCTACTTCTATTCCATCATAGCTATATGATAGAATATCATCAAGATGAACATATGCACTCCAAACTGAGAAACATATGAGAGAAGCAGCTCTTACACTTATAAAAGATGAGTGCAGAGTTGAGAAAATTCATGATATAATGAGACAATATGCCAATAAATATCCAAAGAAACAAAGAAAACTGAATATCCTACAAGGAAATATGAAGGAAGTGGATATTGAGAGTTCCAAGATTTGGAAAAAACTGCTGAATCCAACCAAGGACATCGAGGATACCAAGCAAATAAATGATGTTGCATCTAATAGACTGAGAACATAGCCTACAATAGTTGATAATGCAGCAATAGATGATGTATTAGATGATATTCCTAAGATCTTGACTAATTTAGGACACTCGAAGATCACAATAATTTATGTAACTGAAGGTGATCCGGATGATAAAGCCAAGGAATATGAGTCAATCAGAGCAACCGAGACCATATATGAACAAGACATATCATAGGTCACCCAAGAAAATGTACCATGCCAGTCACCTACTCTAGTCAAAGCAATTGAAATTAAGACCAAATCATAGTAGAATCCACCCGAGCAGATCATAGATACACATGCAGACAAGGGTGAAGATCATGGTAAAGAGACCGAGCATAGTGGTGGGACAACACAAGGTGATAAACCTAAGGATACCACTGATACTACCAAAGAGAAAGGTGAAGGTAACACAGAGACTCCTGAAAAGACAATAGATACATCTACTACAGACACAAGGTCAACTAACAAGTCACCTCACCAAGGTATCACACTGAGTATCGATAAATTAAAGTAAGACACTAAGAAAAAGGTGCAGTTAGCATTAGTACTATCATTATCATCAAGTGGTCAAGGCAAGAAGAAGAAGTAGAAGAAGAAGAAAGGAACCAAGGAAATAGTTACACTAGATAAAATCATAGAGATTCCTGACTGGGATCCAAGGACACTTGATTTGGAGACACTGAAGAAATATGGTGAACTTTGTACTGGAAAAGCAGCACATGATAAGCTTAGATAAGAAGAAAAATGTGCACAAGTTCTAGAGAAAGAAAAAGATTTTTTAATGCTAGTTGTACCAAATATAAATATTGATGAACAAGCCCCCATACTCGAACAACTTGAGCTGCTCACTGAGGCAATTGGCAATATTGACATTGATGCCGAGCAGAAATGGAAGAGCGAGCAGAGAAGAAGATCCAATACAAAGTTACCAAAAATATTAGCCATGTAGTGGCAGTACATAGGGTAACTCTGTCATAACTTGCAAGTGGTTTAGAAACTATCATATCTGAAGCCATTACAATTCTACATTAGTTATGCACATCAGATCACTTCACTACCGAGATTAGTGAAAAACTAAAGCAAATAGATCAAGATCTAAAGGTTAGTGCATAGAGTCCATCAACCGAGAAACATGCATTACAGATGCATTACACCAAGGTACATCAAAAAAAGTGGTTGAGACTAGATCTACAGAAAGAAGAGGAAAAAATCATAGAACAAGTAACCGAGCTACAGGCAACGTTACTACCGCATTTAGTCATGATGCAGAAACATGTGACATTGGCGTAGAATCTCATTGCCACCCCAGAATTATCAGTGACAGAAAACATATATGATATGCATGCTCAGCTAAATTTAGAGCTACTCACCCTTGAGCATTTAAAGAAGGAATGGAAGAAATTACTAGAAATACTCAAGAATTCCCATCCCAATATTTTGAGAAACTGTAAGTTATATGCCTTTTGCAATTATTTTCAAAAAAGAGGGAAATATATGTATATATGTATAGTAAAAAGGGATACTATAATCTGTATGAGTTCATATACATATACCAAGTATATACAAAGGGGGGGCATGTACAAAGGGGGAGTCACTATGTATAGTATTATGTACAGTACTAAGTTTTTGATACTAATGCCAAAGGGGGAGCATGTTACTCCAATTGAACATTGAAGTTGTCATTAGTTATCAAGCAGACATAATGAACAGTTGGTAACAGAGTCAAACAAGACAAAAGGTTTATATCACCAAAGTGCAGAGTCAACCGAGAGCATTGATCACGCCCAGAGTCAATCGAGCATAGTGATTACCGAGTAGACACACTATATCAAACAAAAGACAACACCGAGCTACACAACATAACTGAACACTAGTAAAACCTAGATACACAGACAACATCGAGCACCGAGAGACAACAATAACTGAGTGGAAAAAAAACCACCTAAAATTTTCTTATGGTACATCATTCTATGTAACAACTTTTTAGCTGACCTAGATAATGGTTTACACAATTGAGGAGGACATTAATTATGGATTTATAGCATTGATTATTTATGTCTCATATGTGTAGATGATCAAGCTACATTTTGTACACTGTTGATCTTAGGATAGGGATGTAATTTTTAAACCCTAATTAGGTCATATTGGTTAATATATAAATGTATAGATGTCAAATTTTCTAATGTTGGTTTATCAAGAAATGATCAAGTAGCCGCCATACTACAGACATCAGAGATCAGACAAAGGATTTTCATAGAAAGAGACTACATTACAGAAAACTATTTATAGAACTAAGGCAAGGCTACTGAGAAGAACATAGCAGAAGGTATTATCATTCACATTGAGGTGATATATTTTTGTATGAACTTAATGGATCTGTATCAGCAATTTTGGGATTTTATATGTTTCAGATCAAACTTTTGTTACTCTCTAACAATTGTAATAGACCTCTAAATCTCTTAACAGAGTAGAGTTAACTATCTTATTGTAAATCTCTTAATTGACTGCACACATAGATTGTGTTGCAAAATCCTCACATGAGGTAGATGTAATTGATCTTATTGTTACTCCTAATAGGGTAGGATCATCAAAAGTGATATTTTTGTAAAGCTTTAACAAGATAACTTTATTTCTACAGTAGTGAAGTTTTTTGGGTCTCATCCCCACCTTAGTTTTTACCTTCTAACAAGGGTTTTCTATGATACCAAAATAATAGCATCATGAGTACTTAATCTTATGTATGTTTATTATTTACTCTACATGAATTTACATTTCAGCATTGATACTACATGTTTGGTATATGTGAATCTACTCAATCGATCAATGAAGAACAATGTTAACAAGATTAGATCAAAATTTTTAAGGGTACTGATTCACCCCTCCCCTCTCAGTACACATAATTTACATTATCCCAACACTTATATACCATCATTATAACACCAGAAACAACTGAGTTAGGTCAGCTGCTATAATGAAGTTTGTATCCAAGAATTGTCACAACTAATCTAATATCTTGCTAGAAGATGTCAACCACTATATTTTCTCACTTATACCATCTCGAGTGATTTAGGGTTTCTACCTTCTTCTCAGAGTTCTTCTCAGCAATAGGAATGACTCCAGAGTTATCCAGGCCAGTAATGTCATGAATCAACTTACTACCAATATTGATAGGTAGCTCATCAATCCAAATGAATTGATCATGTACTCTACGCAAAAATATTTTAAACCATTCTTCTTCGTCAAGCTCATGTAATTTTTTTTATCTTTATTATGCTCAAATTCTCAAGATGAAAAAACTCATCTTTCCAGTTTCCATCCTTTTTAGTCATATCCTTCATTTCCTTGAAGATCTCAAAATCTCCTAAGGATTCATACTTGCAAGGGTTATAAGCCCTAATTCCTCTACATGAAGAACTTAGTAGGGTGTTTGTGGAAACGCACCTTTCGGATCATCCTTAGTGGATTTGCAAGGATGTATTTTAAACTTGTATCTAGGTCTCTTAGCAACATAAAATATCATTGGTGTATCCATATTCATAAAATTGTGAGTGATCTAAATACATTTTAATTCTTGAATTACTACTTCGTTCGATTGTACAATGCACTGGCTTATTTGTTCTTCTTGCTCAAAACTTTGTTCTTCTTCAACTATGCTCTTTGAATGATGATTAGATAAGTTTTTTTGATTATCCTTATACATCGCTATGTAAACAAACGACAATTCCCTATAAACTCATTTCTGCACATGATCCAGTCAAATAATAATCTAGCGATCATAGGATATAGACTGTAAATATATGCGATCACATATAAATGTTCTATAACATCTATACATCCTCTCCCTATTCTCACAAGAGCTTAATCTTTATAATCAGGGGATGGATAGATTTCTGATGTTTCTTTCCAATGCTCCCCTAAGGCCATGCTTGGCCATCTAGGTTGATCTACAAATGTTAGCATCAAGCAAAGATTCAGTAACATCTACTTACTCTCCCTCAACCTTTCCCTCACTTGATTCCTTTACCTTCCATACCTTATCACAGTTCATATCTTCTGCTTTCTTGAAACGACTGTTAAATTCATCTGCAATACTCTTAGCATAACCAATATTATTCTTTATATGAATAGGAGGAGGCCCACTTCTGTTATTAGTTCCATTATACCTGCAAAAATTTTCTATGTGTCCTGGATTATGATATTTGTAGCATGTAGGAGGTGGTCTATTCTGATTAATCTGTGACTTAAAATACTTTGTGATGTGCCCAAAGATATTTAATTTGTAACATGTGATCTTAGTTTTTGTTCCTTCTCTAATTTTATCTTGCTTGGTTCTTAATTGATCAGGCTTCTTGCATTCTGCCTTCTTGTGTCCATATCCACGACAATTGAAACAATATCCAGAAAAGGATTTGTAAGGAATTTACCTCAGCAATCTCTCTTCATGTGTCCAATCTTGTTGTATCCAAAGCATCTACATCTGAGAGGTCTGATCTATTCTTTAGATTCTTCAAGAGTAGGTCTTTCTTCATCAGTCTGAACACTTCACATTTTTCTTCCCCAGTCTTTGAAAATTTAGCTTCATTGAAGCCAACTCCAGTCATGTCTCCTTTAGGTTTCTGTCTATCTCTCTGCTCATCAATCTTATCACTACTCATATGAAGTTTTTCAATATATTTCTCAGCCTCAACAAGTTCTCCCTTTATGATTTGAGTGTATTTCTCTAATTCTAGATATTTGTTCTTATAGTCATCTAGTTCAATCTACATTAATCCCATCTGAATATTAGCACCTTTTAATGTTTCTTCAATTTTGTTTGTATCATTATTTACCTGTTGAATCTCTTTAGCCATTTGAAAAGAATTAATTTCATAATCAAGCTTCAAAGTATCTCTCTCTTGTTCAAGCTATTTTATTTGATATGAAGTATCACTGTCAGAATCCTCTTTTATCTTATCCATAAGATATTGTCTCTGACTCATGGATAGTTCAATTTGTTCCTTAAGTTTCTTGATGAAACCTTATTCTCTTCTCAATTTTAATTTCAAGTCACCATTTTATGCTTTAGCCTTATAAGGTCTTCAACTGATGCTTCAAAGTTTTCTTCCAAACTTTCAGAATCCATTTTGATCTCCCTTAAGTTTTTAGACTTTCTCTCCAAGGGCCAATAGCTCTGATACCAATTGTTAGGAATAAGTAATACTGAGGGGGGGGGGGGGGGGAATCAACATTA
>MU225138.1:2110530-2140582 GCA_018584345.1 Thuja plicata | reverse complement strand
TATATATATATATATCCAGTTAGCTCCCAAATACATCACAAAATAGAACCAACACTTATGAAAAAAGTAAATACAAAGTTGGTGATCATACACTATCAAAATATAGGTAATACACAATCAAAATCCAACATAGCACGTTTGGATTTCATGTTACACTCCCTTAATCATCGTGACCATTCAATTGCTCTATCATGCTGTATCACTATATTTGCATGTCTTCAAACATCTGTATCTTTCATCTCTAAACTCCAAAACTCAAGTAACCTTAACTAAAGGTCTATCATACCCCAAAATAGCTTCCTCTAAGCTCGCATGTCTTCATTCATCATAAACAGTGTTCGCTACCCAAAATTGTACTCATGTACCCTATAAAATGTTTATTGGACTTAGTCATTTTTACAAGCCTTAACTCCACAACTATGTTCCACTCTAAATGATCATTCATAACTGATGTATTTCCATAAATGACAATCCTAATGTGTTCCAGAACACTCCTGAATGAGCCACTTGCCAAAAAAGTCAACGCTTAAATAAATTTCCACAATTTTTTAATCTTTGATTTCGACATATGGACAAGCATTTTTGGGGTTTTTTGGGCCTCTTGAACACAATGGAAAGGGGTAATTTTCTTGAAAGTGCATTTTTTTTTGTTGACTACTTGATTTTGCCTCAAAATTTTTATCTTCTAAAAAACAACCAAAAAATTTACAACTCATATTTTGAAAAAAAAAATGTCAATTGAAGTAAGGTTTTGGTCATTTTGAATCTAATGGTGATGTCTGTAGATTTTTTCTTCATAAATATATATCTCTTAGAAAACAAATAAGAAGCCATAGATCTCGTGCTATGATAGCATGTTGGAGTTGATAGTTAACCCCACAACTTACATATATAATTTGTAATCAAAACATCTTTTGCATACAAAGACAAGTCATGATTAATGATATTCAACCTTGAGAGAGAGAGAGATTGATCTAGGAAAATATGGTAGATAGGCTTGTCATAATTGATTATATAAAGTTGGACTGATTACAATGAATAAAATAAATTCTTATAAAAGCATAAAGGTAAAAGTCTAGATGAAAACCCTTGAGAGGATTGTATTATTTGAGACAACTTGACCTATAATTAACTCAATCTAATAATAGAAAAGTACTCTTAGGTTTAGCTTTTGTTTAATAAAGTAAAAAAGAGACATATATAACTAATTATTGATTAACTAATTACTAAGGTGATAACCTAACCCTTCATGGTGCGTGGACGGTGTGTGAAAAACTATATTTTTTTTTCAAGCCTACCAAAAACTTGATCTACTATATCAATTTTATTTTTTAGGTGTGAACTAATGAGGTCACAAATGGGGGACGTCATCCCATTTAACCATTCAACAATACCATCCTAGTGGGGTTTGAACCTTGATAGCAAGAACAATAACAACACAACTCAACCATCACACCATGCCAGTAAAGAAAAAGAAAAAAAAACAACTAGATACTATAATCTTTATAAAAAAATTTCAATTTTTCAATTATAAAATCAACTTCCTTTGTCCTTCCCATTTAACTTTTATTCTTTAACATTTAATTCCAATTAAGTAGACCCACAAAATTACCTCTCTTAATTATTTATCCAAATTTCAGTTATGATTCTTTACAAATATTAATGACAACAAAGATGTTGCAGAATATTCTCAATAAACAATCGATAAAGGGTAGTGTCTAGCACACATCATATTTGAATTCCATTCTTATGATTTAACCTACATGAAACAAAATTGAGAATAAACTTCACCATTATTTAAACGTTTTCTATAACTTATAATATTTCACATTCACCAAAGACTGAAAGCCAGTCCATACTTTTGTAAAATAAACGCTAGTGGATCTCTGCAACAACTAGCGGGATCCATCTGCACCTCAAATTGGCGTATTCTCAACTCTCCAGATTCCCCTGCCAACAAAAAATAATAGTAACTGATGGTTGAGAAAAACCCTATAAATAAACACAAAACCCTGCCATTATCAACTCATTGATTCGCCTGCCAACAGAAATAATAGCAAGAGAAAAGCCCTATAAATAACCACAATACCCTGCAAATACCAACTCATTCATTCCTGCGTTAAAAGGAGGTTGGAGCGAAGTGGGTCTGGATAAAAATACAGTCTGATAAAAATACAGTCTGATTTCCATGGAATCTGTGCAGCAAAGAAATCGGTTGCAGAAGCGTGCACCACCGCCATTGAAAGTTAAGCCTCCTCAGCCCTCAGATTTGTTTATCAAAAGCACTGCCATTCCTCTTTTGTCACCTCTCTCCTTCCCAGATAAGGAATATGGTGAAGGAGATCAACCCAATTTTGCAGCTCCTCAGCAAAAGGAAAATAGCAAAGAAAGAGCAGCAGCAGCAGCAGAACGGCATAGCCGGATCTTCACTTGGGAATCTGATAGCAAAAAAAAGGCAGCATCCAATGGTGCCAGGATTCTTCTATGACATACCCAGAAGTGGGATAAATGAGCTTGAATCTTAGCTGATGTTTTTGGTGGTATTTCATGTTGTTTGAGCCTTACTGATTGTTTATGATTCGTCATGATATCTACTCTTCTTTTCATCTTTCTGATGATGGTCCGAAACATTGATTCTACTCTAGTTTTCTTCTTGTGATGATGGTTCAAAACGTTGATTCAAAAAACATATATAGTTTTTTTGAGAAACTCTTCTGCATATCTGCTTAACCTGCAACAGATTCTTAATTGGGTGAAAGAGAACCCAGAAGAAGTATGTATTTTGATTAACTTTTTATAGAAAAAAAAATCTAGTATAGTATATCTCCAGAGATATTTCTAGATGGTGTTGGCAGAAATCAAATTGTTTACTGTTTATTGAATATTTTGTTTAATGGGCATTCAGAGGAGTCAGGATGGCATTTAGATATCTAGGTTTTATGTTGTTTGGTACCATGAAGGTGATGTAACATTATCTCTTGTGGTTTAAGATTCCTGAAACCAGAAAGATTGTTTTTTATTCTGGGTGAACTGGAATTCCAGAAGGGATGAACTGTAGAACGTTTGTCTTTACTTTTGGACTTCAAAATTATAGAATATAAAGACAAAAATGCTTTTCTTCATGGCATATCAATTATACTGGTCAAATATATGGTGCGAATACTTAGGGAGTTATCTTGTCAGCTTAACAGCAAGGCGGACCAGGCCCAAAAATATATAAGATTAGGGCTGCCATTCATATGTATTGCTGTTATGCCATTTGTATTCTATTAAAAGGAATACATGCAGTGTCGTTTCTTGTATAAGTGGGTTAGATCTATGGTATTATGGTGTATAATTCTGTTCGTTCTTTGTTGAAGATGTGCTTGCTTCTAGAGAAGATATAGGTTTGAATTTCTGCATTTTTAAAATTTTTAATTTGATTGTAGTTTTTTTTTTTTATAAGTATTAATTAATTAATTGTGTGATTTTGTTTTTTCAGTTTAAAATTTAAAATTCATAGTTTTCAAAGTCAACAATCATAGAATATGGTTGTTTTTCATTTAGTATGTATTTAAAATGTTTTGAATTATATCTAAATTATTGTGCATTTGAGGACAATATTTTAGTTCTTTTTCATTATCTTACAAACAAAGAAATATGAAAATCATATACAACTAGCACTTAATGTTAGCTTACACATTTGTAGTTTACACACCAATAATATTCATCAACTTTTCTATTTCTATTGTGTTAAATCAATCCTGAGACATGATTGTCACCAAGGGAATTGAACACACTTCACTATGCACATAGAAAGACATGAAAAGTTTGTAAGAACAAATTATGTTTTTGAAGTAGGTATGCATATTGGAAATAGGTTCTATTTTTGCCAAAACTCAAACTCTACAAAAGACAAAATTATGCCAAGGGAAACCATTCAAGGAACAAATATGGGAGTGGTCGGGTCCATAAATCTAAGGATTCATTTGGTGTAGGCCTCTAATCAAAATCTATATCCAAATTTTATTTTCTAGGTCTATATAGCAACATTAACATTGTAATTACAATAATTTCTAGGTAAATCTTAATTTCATATTAGTATTTAGGTCTATTTTAGTCTTTGATTACTCAATATGTTTTTTATATTTATTTATAGGTGCCCCACTATGAGCATAGAGCCTTATCCTTATTGTTATGGGTCCACAACACACAGCCCATTTTTGGCCACTTGGCCATGCCCCCCAATTCTTTTATGTTATTTTCTCCCTTTTTTGTTCCTTTCTTTCTTTCCTAGCTCTTGCTTGGAGAACATCCCTTTGTTAAAGCAAGTCTTTTCGGTCTTTCGGCCTTTTTAGGATCCCTAACAAAATGCCGAAGGGCCGAAATTGTACCTACACCAAAAGTCTTTCATACTTTCAGACTCCTATATCCTTGATGACACATGACTCATGGTTTTTAGATGTTCAGCCTCCGAAAGTCCAAAACCCAATGATGACATCATCAGCTTTGACCGCCTATAAAGCGACCGAGGGTTTGTTTCTTTTTCATTATGCTTTCTCTGCCTTCGAGTTTCGTTCTGTCTCTTTTTCTCCAGCCTTCCTTTTAGACGCCTCTCTCATTGCAGTTTGCGGTGTGTGCCCTCATTGTTTGTTGGTTGTTCATGTTTGTCTTCCCCTGCGCCATGTTTCGCAGGTGGGGTCTTGCCCTCTTTTCCTTCCTAGGTTTTGTTATTTGTTTTCCTGTCTTCGGTGTGTCATCCTTGTTTGTAGGTGGTCATTCCCTCTTTTACATTTCTCATTTTTTTTCCTGTCGAATGTCGGGTCTAGGGCCTTTTCTTAGTTTTCCTCAATCTCTTAGTGAATCCTAGCACAGACTTTCAGCCTCAAAAAGCTTGAAAAGTTCACCATCACCTCATAAAACTAACATCAGCGTTCAGCCTAAGTGTTGGATTCAACGAACATTCAGACACTGAAGATGCTCCCAAACTTTTGGCCACCAAAACACCAAACCAACCATAGCCCAGTTCTTTTCGGCCACCAAAAATGACATTGTAACCTTCGCGCTCTGCGACTCTGAAACTAGACATTTCTTGAGTTCCTTACTTTCGGCCTTTCGGCCTTTTGGAGGCCTATCCTATCTTTAGTGTTTGAATGTTCAAAAGGCCAAAAATAGAAAAGGAGCTGATTCTTAGATGTTTTTAAACTTTTGGGCTTAGACCTCTGGGTATTTTTGTCATTTTTATTTGCTTTTAGGTAATTATTTCAATAAAGATTGCTGATAGTTGCATATTTTATTGCAAGAAACTGGAAAAGGTTACTGTAGCGCCAATGAAATACCTATTCAAAGGGTATCACACCCCGTCAAAGGTGAGGTATCTCGACAGGGAGATCACAGACATATACATCAGAAATGTAGACTGGAATGTCTTCCTTATCAAATGTGCTCAACCCAATGCAAGACCGACTGACTGCGTGATGCTTTGCTATTTTCAAGTTTGGTCAACGCTGTAGCGCACCCAGTCTCGATCATATCTTCAGATTTAATTATGGCCCTTGCCCACCACTATGTTCATGATGAAAGGGTGGTAAAAAATAAGGAAGGAGATATTGTTTTGGATATCAGACTCGACAATATTGAAGATGTGTTCCACTTGCCAAAGGGGATTGCCACATTTTATAAGTTCTCTATCCATAAAGGACTAGAATGGTTTAGAAAGAACACTCAATTGGTTTACAAAGTAGGAAAAGGGAATACTTAATACAACCTCTTCCTAATAATAAATTGGAGAAGATTGATATAAGGAGGGGATACCTAAAGGATGATATTTAGACCACAACCACCATGCTAAGCCTGCTATATGGCCTTCGCCAATCAATCCAACTAGAGCATTGGATGATCCTCTTGATTGAGAGGATAAAAGGGAGGAAAGCGAGATTTGACTGGACAACCATCCTCAGTGACAACCTAGATGAAAAATTAGTGACAGTAAATAATAGTCCCTGATTCTACATGACTTCTTATATTGTGTACTTACTAGTTGCCAGAGCAAGGTACCCAGCATTAATGAAGAGGGGAGCTTTTGAGAAGCCAAATGCATGTCCATTTATGGTGTATCCTCAAATAATTAGGTAGACAAAGATGGATGACCATAGCCCAGATTACAGGATTGTCAATGATGCCTTTGTCTTTGCAATTATCTGTTCCATGGAAGGAGACTATGCAAAGAGACTCTATGAGGAAGCGATTGCCAAAGTAAGGGAACTTGTAGCTTATTATATTCAATTCAAGACTTTCATGTACATCTGAGTAGTTGGGTGCATTCTCTCCCCAAAGAATCTTCCCGATATCCTTCTGATAGGATAATTATTCTCGAGAAGGCCAGGCAGATCTCTGATGTATATTAGAATATAAAACACAAGTATTGTTGGTACTTTCCCCTGTCAATTGTCCCCATTCCTTACAGGGCATGAAAGTTTGTAAATATATGGCATTCGAATGGGATGAATTCCATTTACAATCATTTAGGTAAATAAGGCCCAGGTTTGACCCCATTGGTACCTACAAACACATCATGGGTAGGCACTATGTTCATGAGCCTCACTTAGAGGATGACTAGAAAAGGTGTGTAGATTACAAAGTCAGGATTCAGGACTATTGTAGAATGTCCTCTGAGTTAACACAAGATGTTTTATAACTTATAATTTCTCTTGAGGTATGGGACAGGGAGATGGAGGATGTATTATATTCTTTATACAATAAGGGCAAGGTATATACGAGGGCCATCTTAAATGCAAAAGTAGACAAGGAGGAGAATAGCAACATTGATTCCAAGGCTTGACACGTGGTACAAAGCACCAAATACTAGATCAAAAGGCCATTCAAAATGGACCCCGCACTGATTAAATCATAGTTGAATCCATCATCTAAAGGGGATAAACAACAGAAGGAGAAGGAACTAATGCCCAAGTTCAAAGAGGTAGCCCTTAAAAAACTCAGGACAATATATATTCACCATCACCCAATGACATAGGGCTATAACCCAAAATATAAACCAGTAAAGACAAGAATGATTGGAAACATCTCTCCACCTCCTAACCAACCAAAAGCTTCACAAGGTAAAATTCCTAAACAAGTTCAAACTCTGACTATAAAATTAACAGGACCTAGGATTGTTCAAGAAGAGAAGATCAGGAGGGTCTACAAGAGAAAGAGATCCTTTGCATCTCCAAGTTTGGAAACCTTGCAAGATGAGGAAGAAGAGGAAGAAGAGTATGTAACTTTGTCAACAAGAACATGCTCAACAACAACCACTCTTAAAAGGAAAGACAAAGAAGAAGATGTCCCAATCAATACCGAGACGGGAGCTCAAGAGGAACAAGGAGATCCCTATGTTTCCCTTGGTCCTGATGAGTTTGATATTTTGGCCATTCAGGACCTTGTCGGGTTCAAGGAACAAATGATAGAACCACTTGGTCATAAAAGAGAGGTAAGTATGGAATGACAGGTGCCCTCGGTTCCATTAGTTACTCTTACTCCTCCATCCCATTTCACTAATCCCACGATTGAAAAAATAGCCAAGGAACCTGAATCAAGGGAGAATATGGATATAAAGATGCCTTCATCTACTGAGGAGCCTATAGGCACAGACATGAATGTAGGGATATAGGTTACCCCAGTGATCTCAAGTACCTAGACCGTGCAAACAGAGTAGGTAGAGATACCAAGTGATACACTCATAGATGAAGGAGCTTGGAAGGATAATGGTACGGGACCCAGTTCATCTACTTCATCTCCCACACCTACTCCTCCAACTTTCATTCCACCAATTACATCCACTCCTCCTCCATTCATCCCAATGAATGCACCTACTCCTCCTTTCATTCGATCAAACACACCTATTCCTCCCCCTTCTTCTGTTCAAATTCTCACTCCTCCACCTTTTGCTCCTATTCTTGATTCACACCCAATTGCTCCAGCTCCCTCTTCTAGAAGTTCAACACCACCCCATCATGCAAAGAAGAGATAGGTAACAGGTCTCTAGGCAGAAATAATGACTAGCTCATTAGAAGATGTGGAAACTCCCCAAGAAGAGAAGGAATCCACAAGGGGAGAAAGTACCCCTCCACGGGAGCAATGACATGAGGAGCCATATACCACTACTGGGGAGAAACTAAGAGGTGAGACAGAAGAAATGCAGGAAGAAGAGGAAAATTCAAAAGTTAGGGGATCCTTGGAAAAAGAAACTAAAGGAGAAAAGGGGATAGAAGACCAAAGCATGGAAGGAACAACCTCAATTTTAACAGTTGCCCCATATGATCTGGTCATTGCCTTCACCAAACCTACATGGTTTACAAAGGAAATATAAATGAGGAGGTTCTATACTAAAGGGGGATACAAACATGGCATTTTTAGGCCAAACCTTGCATAGAGGTGAACATAGAATACCCATATAGATGATGTCTTATGTTACTCAGGATGACGGAGGCTATTGGAAGGCACAAGTGGTTGTACCTATAGTAAGTACTAGCTAATCTAAGATAACCCTAAAAGATTACAATTTGGAAGAGGTTGACTTAGGTAAGCATACTAGAGAAGGTAGTAAAACACTAGCGGCCTTAGGATTGAAACATGTACTATGATTCATGGATAAGGATGAAGAAAAGATAAAGACACTAACAGAGAAAAATGAGGCATTGAAGAACTTTGTTCTTATGATAACATGTCCCATTGACCCAAACTTCTTGGAGGCCTCATTACAGGCCATTTTAGAGAAAAGGAATACTCTAGAATTGTCAGCACAGATGAAAAATTATTTTGTTCAGGCATGTGGAGATTGGAAATCTAATTTCGAGCAGTTAGGGGAGGACACCATCAGGAAGATTACCAAACCATTTAGGGTTATTCTCAAGGTAGCCACCAAATTGGTGGACATGATGGGAGATGAGCGAGGATTAGATCTCCAAATAAAGAAATGGCATAAGGTTTTAGAGAACCTAAAAGTAGAAAGGAAGCAACACTTCCAAATTCTGGTCAAATTATATGAGGGGTCAGAGCTCAACAAATTTGAGGCCTGGATCATAGGTATAACCAAAACAATAAAGTTTATAAGAAATGCCTCTATAAGATCAACAAAATGCATGAAGGGGTTATGATGTGGGTGGGTAGAAAAAATAGAGAAGTTCTTCACAAGTATAGACCTAGACTTATATGAAGATGATAAAAACCAGGTCTTGTCCCTGGTAAAGACTATTTTGTAACAATTCAAAGGGATTTTGGTAGGCATCAACACTAAAGAGGATCTCCAATAATATTTCCATTTCATGAAGGATATACAAAGGATGTCAGAGAATGATGAAGATATCAAATGCTTCTCTTATAACTTGAATACCTTCAGAGAGAAGCAAGAGAAATGCTTTAAGGATGGTCAAGTAGTAGACAATGAAGAGGCACAAGAGATAGTTCAGAGGCTCCAAAGTGCCCATCTGAACATCCTCCCAAATGACTAAGTATCAATTTTTGGAATTAATCAAATTTTGCAAAAAAAAATTCAAACACAGCCATTTTCCAAGGGGAAATTTTTGTCCTTTCGGCCTCTGAAAGTCTGAAATTTTGGGGGTCTTCAAGAATCTACACTTAGCCATTTTTCTAGCCTTTTAATGTTTGGAGCATAGGTGAGGGTCAGATATTTTTGATCCATTCTGACACTAAGGAAAGTTGCATGAAATATTTGTTTCAGATCACGCTACTTGAATGATGGGGGTTCATTTTGAGTTAACTAAAGGACATCTATCAATTTCACAGGCACATAAAATCTCAAATGAAGATTCCAAAGAGAACTCCACTTTTCAGAAGAAGACTTCAGTTCAAAATGGTGGAGCTCCAGTTCTAATTTCTTATTTCTAAATTCTTGTGTGGATTTGGCCCTGATTTTTTGTGCAAACAAGATGTAAAATGATTAAAGATCCATCCAAACTTGTTAACTATAAGCTAGGAGTAGTTTTGCTTAAGTAATATCTAATTTTAAGATTTTTTTGGTTGTTTTAGTGTTATTTAAACCCTAGTTTTGGGGTTCTGAGTTAAGTAATTGAAGCCCTATATATTCCATCAGAACAATGTAGTTAAGATTTGACTTTTTATGCAATAAATAGACATGTTGTTGGTGCTTCATTCATGGTGTGATTTCTTCTACTATCTATGCAAAATTGATGAATGTGTTTATGCTTGTTCATCTGATTTAGAGAGGCAACTGTATTTGTTGTGTATGGATCTAAAATAAATTAAATTAGATTTTGATGTTGTTAATTCTTTTTGTTGTGACGATTGATTGGAAAGATTAGTTCTTTTGATTTAAAGTTAAATCTGTGTTGTGGGTGCGTGCATCTTGGGGCTTCACAATTTGATAGATTTTGGAAAATCTTGCATCTGGGTAGAAGTTTCTTCAAAATATTGCATCTGCTAAACATATAATTATGATCTGATCTGATTCATGTTTCATGGGTTTCCATCCTTTGATCATTTAATTCACAAATGAGATTCTATGATGGTTTATGTCTATTAGATTTTATTTTCGTGAATATACTTACAATCCTTGTTACCCAAACCTTTTTATCTTTGTTGAAATTGATTTAAACAAGAAATAATTGTAGTTTTAAAGTTAGATTTGCATCATTAGGAAATTGCATACATTGAAAATTGAGAAAATACAAAAACTGCTAAATTTTATTTTGCAGCCTAAAGTTTTGAAAGTACTAGCAAAGGCCTCCTTGTGAACATTCACATTTATCTTCAACTGAGTTTACCAAGCAGTTGTACCACGACCACAGAGAACCTTGGGAATAACTTTGTTATTATTTCAAGAGAGGAAATCATATTTTGAATTCCTATTAATTGACTTGTGTAAAAGAAAAGCTCAACACTTATATTCTTAAATATAGGGTTACTTAATTTTCTTACAGTTCAATGTACTCATAATTTCCATTCCTATCCTTTTATACTATATTTTATTATTATTTTGATCCCATCCATTTCATTGTGAAAATTTACTATTCATCATTTCATTATGTTTAGCCTAATTTCTTGAGAATTTGGTGAGGTCCTTAAGTTGTATTTACAGAAGTTCTAGGTTAAGCCATGATTTATCACCACCATGACTATCTTATGTCATATACATCATATGATTACCACATTTCTAGTTATGATTAAGAAGATTATAAATAATTATCATGATCATGATGTAATTGTTGAAAATTATTTAAAAAATGAGAGATCAATAGAAATTGATATCTTTTTGCAATAAGTTACTTAACTTACACAAGGATCTATGACCTATTTCTTTTTTTAATATCCTCAATGCTATAAATCTGATTAAATGGCATGGAATAGACACAATATGATGTGTACTATTTATCAAATCCTTCTAGTTTCTATCTATACTATCCATCATGTTCCTATAATTTTTGTATACTATCCATCATGTTCATATAAATTTTGTATAGCTATCTGAAATTCTCGGTATATTGCATCACTCAGACTCCCATATTTTCATAATTTAATTTCTCTAATTTTTATGGAAAATGCCAATTATTCCCTCATTGATTATATTATCATAATATTTCTCATTAATTCATAGGCATACTTTCCATTCTCATATTTATGTTTAGGTGTGCAGTAATTATGTATTAACCCATTTATAATCCGCCATTTACTACACATATCCTTTTTTATCTGACTCATTTTTAGTCTTACCGCATTATTTTTATACCTATCCCTTTTTCCTTAACCAAACTAATTCCAATTTCTTTTCCTACATCCCTCAACATCATAGCCACCACCATGAGTGAACTATGGTGCGCGCATGCGTGCGCGCGCGCACACACACACACACACACACAAAGAGAGATATATATACACACACACACACACATATATATACATATATACATACATATATATACATAAGTATATAGATACATATACATATATATACATATATGTATTGTTGGAAATAATGGAATGGTGTGTACTGAAAGGGTAGGGGTGAATCAGTACCCTTAAAACTTTTTTTCAATTAACCTTAATCCTTTAGTAATCAATTCCTAGCATTACCAACCATATGTACTATTCTTATCTTATGCATGTTATATCAATTCACAAACTTAATTTGCGTGTAAACATTCATGAAATGTATTGACACATGACACAAGATTTGGGAATGTAGAAAACCGCTGTTAGAAGTGATGAGCCTCTTAAAAGGCCATCTTTTCAAATGTTTATTACTTTATTTTTCAGTAGTTTCCTTGCAAAATATATACTTTAAACTTGTGGTTTTATATGTATATTCTATACATGTAAAGACATAAGTAGGTAAATGGATGATAAAAGAACATGGTGTATTTTATTGGAACTAATGGGTAGAAATTATATGATATAAGTAGTTATATGCTAATGAATGATCATATTTCCTATGCTATGTTTATGGGTAGTCTCCTTCCTGTAGCCATGTGCCTTGCAAGAGTATTAATTGGAAACTAACACTTCTTTCCTAGTATTAATGATAAAAAAAAATATATGTATCGAAGGTTGTGTATGCTAACCATTTTGTAGGGATCAAGTCATGGCGCATTCAAGAACAACATTGTGGTGCTGAAGGAGTCAAGGAAAGTCATTGCTCCAAAAGCACCATCATGCCCAAAGAATCAAGAAAGTGGTTGAAGAAGGGTGTGCCACAAGACTTTTGTGGGAGGAACAAGTCAATACAGTTCTTAAGTAAACACAATGAATGGATCTAGAGCCACCACATGCTATATTCTGGGAAGGACTTGAAGACTTACTCTTGTTGATTGATATTTTCTATTATGAGAATTATGTATCCATTAGTGATCCTAGATTTAGGGAGTAGTTGTAGTTTCTTTTTAAATAAGCTGACTATTGTAACTCTTAAAGTTAGTCGAGTTAGTTGATATATTTCTAGAATAGAAGTTGATATGGTAATAGTGTTTTACTTTCCAAGTACATTTCTCCATGAATGAATATAATGCATAATTTAAGTTTCATTCTCTTATCTTGATTGCATTTCTATTC
This sequence comes from Thuja plicata, assembly GCA_018584345.1. Taxonomy (NCBI): domain Eukaryota; kingdom Viridiplantae; phylum Streptophyta; class Pinopsida; order Cupressales; family Cupressaceae; genus Thuja; species Thuja plicata. The sequence continues at coordinate 2,127,520 of MU225138.1, read as the reverse complement.
ACTCATCCAAGGGGGCCCACTTGGTGAGTGAATCACTTTGTTAGAGTAGAAGTTATTTCCTTGTTCATTAAGAAGTAATTAGAAATTTTTTGTTCCTATAGCCACTAGTAACAAAACAAGTAGACTGTTCCTGAAGCATAGGTGAGTATAGTAGTTCCTAGTTGTGATTACTATTTTCTTAGAGTAAACACATTTAATTGAGATAGTATAGATTTCCTGAAGCTTAATGCATTTCAATTCCATAGGATTAGCTATGAGAATCAAGAAGGTTTGAAGTATATACTTTGCAAATATAATTCCAAGTTTACGTCCCTGGTCGATAATTAAATGAGACTGAATAATCTACTTAGCAGCCATTTTGGGTGTCCAATCCTGAAATAGTAGTCCAATGCTATGTGTTTCTAAGACAATTGTTTAGCCAAGATTTTTTGGCACCGCTGCCAGGGATAGTGTTAGTTCAAACTTACTTTGGTGTTTATGTTCCCAGTTTTCATAATTTAGGACTCAATTTCAAGCAATCCTTTTATGCATAGAAGAAGAGATACTTGTGGGAGATTCCTTCCTTGCCAATACCAGGCTGAACCATTTGATATTTTCAATCTCGAGCCAGAGGAACCCCAAGTTGAGAGTGAAGAAGAAGACCCATTTGAAAAATCATTTGCTGACGCCCAAGGAGAAATAACATCACCATCATCCTCTGAAGAATCACTACATTTGCATGTCCTCTTTGATGAGCCTGAGTATCAAGACACCCCATTAGACCTTATTATCTATCAGCCACAATAGCTAGGACCTCCTCCAAGGATGGCTCAGCCTACCTTTCCTTTCCCAATTCCTCCTCAACAAGGTAATGAAAATCTGAAGAACATACCAGCCTCTGCACTTCCAAAATTCTACGGCCTTATCACTGAAGACCCAAAGACCTTCCTCTTTGAGTTTTATATCCTCTGTAGGAGTTATGATTACACAACTGATGCCCATATTTTGAAATTGTTTCTATCAACTCTTAAACAGGCTGCTCTAAGGTGGTTCATGGGGCTAGGAGCTAATGCTGTAAAAAATTAGGACGCCATGAGCAACATGTTTTTTCCCAAATACAAATATTACTATAGAGGATGAGATTTAAAGGGACATGAAATCTTCAAAATGTCACAAAAGGAGGATGAAACCTTGGAAGACTATGTTTCCAGGTTTATGTTTAACCTACAGTGCAACACTCAAAACCAGTGAATGAGGAATCATAGAAGCATTTGTTCCTCAAAGGTGTCAATGATGGAAGCATAGAAGCCTTAGACCTTATGACTGGTGGGGATACCAATCAGAAGAACTGGGCAAATATCAAGACTATATGTCTGAATTACTCGAGAGATACAATGAAAAAAGGAAGAGGAATAAGAGATTTGCCTCATAAGACAAATAGTTTAGGAGTATATAAGATAGAGCTATCCAACCTCCTATCTAACTTCAAGCAGGACATTATCAATGACGTGGCCACTCAGCTGGACAACATGCAAGCCTAGAGGAAGAAGGAGGATGTAGAAGCTATGCTGGCTGAATTATGATCTCACTGTAGAGAGAAGAAAATAAATTGTAAGTGCAAAACCATTGCATCCGTGGACACTACCTCAATGCCCACTGAGTTCAAAGCCATATATGAGGAGAATGGAGAGGTTTTCGACATGGCTCAAAGGAGACCACAGGCTCAGAGGCAAGGTATGCCTCAAGACCCCTTGAATAATTTTTGTTATAATAATAGTAATCAATGGCAAAACCAAAACCCCTAGAATTATGGACCTCAAGGATAGAATTGGAATCATAATTGGTCTAACCAATAGCCATAGTATAAACAAAACTATCAGCATCCATAGTACAACCAAAACTTTCAATAACAACCTTCATTTAACCCATACCACCAACAGTTAATATCAACAGCTGCAATAGAATAACCAATGGCAAGTGCATGGTAACTGGCAACAACAACCACAGTGGGGACCCAATCAACCTAATCAGTAGCAAGCTATCATGCCTCCACCTCAGCAACAAGCTATCATGCCTCCACCTCCTATAGGTAATAGTAGTCCTCAGAAGCCACAACTGCCTATGCAGCCAAATCCAAATCCTAATAAAAAGAAGCAAGCTTATTCACTGCAAGTGAATGACATCCACCTATAATCAAGAACTACATTTTCTATGCCTAGGGCGCCCATAATAACTAATTTTTTTGATGCTGAGGAAATTCCTGACAATCAAAACACTACTGTTCCACCTATTTCACCACCTACTCTAGTTTTGAAAACTCCACCTTATCGGCAAAGATTGGCTCAACAATCCGTACCCTTGAAAGAGAATCCTATTGCAACTGATCTAATTGACTAACTAAAGAAAATGACTGTCCAAATACCTTTATTATATGCCCTTAAAGAAATTATCATTTATAATAAAGAAATCAAGGAAGCCTATATCAAGCACCTTGGTAGGAAAAAGAAAGATCCTGATACCATCCATGTCCTTGGGCAACTTTTTGATCTTATGATCAGTAAAGCCTTGATGGCTAAATACTCTAATCCAGGGAGTCCATTGGTTACCATTCACATTAATGGTATACAAATACATAATGTCTTGGTTGATTTAGGGGCATCTATCAATGCAATGACTATGGATGTGTTGTTAAGACTTAGCATCATTGGGTTGATGGAAACACCCACCATACTCCAGTTAGTTGATAATTCCACTGCTAAGCCAGATGGTTTGGTAGAGGATATTGTTGTCACAATAGATTCCTTGGATTACCCCTTAGATTTCATCATACTGTCCCCCAAAGCCACACTAGCAGGATATCCATTAATCCTAGGAAGGCCTTGGTTGACCATAGAAGATGCTTGTATTGCATGTCACTCAGGTAAAATGACCATATCTGATGAAATTCCTACCAAGAAATTAACTTTGATTCTCTAGCCAAACCCCAAGCTGAACTTGACCAAGTTGTCTGGCCAGATCTAGGAGATGCTCCCCTCGAAGCCAATTCTGTGCAGTAGCTTATGGTTATTGGTAGAGATCCATTTATGGCTTCACAAGAGGAAGATGACATACTAGTAGCAATCCTTACAAACTAGTATGGCTCTAAAGCACCCTCTTGTCATGTCCCTGACTGTCCCTACAAACCATATTGCTGAGACAGTAATCATCTAAGTTTCTTGCAGCACCTGATTATCTCCATACCTTGTTACCCCATGAGATAAAGTCACCCTCATTTGCAAAAGTTCTTATTCTAGATAAAGTCAAAAGAGTAAAATTGCCTTAGGTAAAGAATTAAATGTCAATAATAATCTCACTGAATAGCATATGTCTAGTCTTCTCCAGCTTTTAAAAGAGATTCAACAAGCTTTTGCATGGGACTATACTGACCTAAAGGGACAAGACCAAAAACTATGTACCCATAAGATCTATATAATTCCCAAGTCCAGACCAATTAGGCAAGCCCAGAGAAGAATAAACCCTACACTGAGGGATATAGTAAAGGCCGAGTTACAAAAACTCCTCCAAACTGGCTTTATATATCCTTTTTCTGACAGCTAGTAGGTCTCTCCTATTTTAATTTTCCCAAAGAAAGGTGGAAAATGGTGAGTTTGTGTGGACTATAGAGAGCTTAATAAAGCCACTAAGAAAGATCACTTTCCATTACCCTTTATTGACCAAGTACTTGAAAACCTTGCTGGTAAGGAGTATTTTTAATTCCTAGATGGTTTCAGTGGATACAACCAGATCCAGATATCACCTTAAGATTAGGATAAGACAACGTTCACTTGTCCATGGGGACCATTTTCTTATTATGTCTTGCCATTTCGATTATGTAATGCACCTACTAATTTTTAGAGGGTAGTAATCAGTATTTTCTCTAACATTGTTGTTGACTGTGTTGAAATATACATGGATGACTTCACTGCATATGGAACTACATTTGAAGAGGCTCATGCTAATTTGGGAAAAGTTCTTAAAATATGTAAGGACTATAACCTCTTGCTTAATAGTGAGAAGTGTTATATGATGATGGAGGAGGGATTTTTCCTAGGACATTACCTCTGATCTTTTGGCATACAGGTTGATCCTGCAAAGATTACAGTCATCATTACACTCCCCACTCCAGCAAAGCAAAAGGATGTCATGAGATTTCTTGATCATGCCGATTACTACAAGAGATTTATTAAGGACTTCAGCCAACTTGCCACCCCATTGTACACTTTTTTGAAGAAAGAAGTAGAATTTGAATGGACAACTGATTGTGAACTATCATTTCAATAGTTGAAAGATGTTTTGACAAAGACCCCTATTCTTAGAGAACCTGACTGGAATCTTCCCTTTCATATCCACACGGATGCATCTGACTATTGCATTGGGGTAGTGCTAAGATAGAAAGAAGGTATAGTTAAGCATGTCATTTATTATATAAGCAAAAATCTACAAGGTGCTGAACTGAATTATACTATAAATAAAAAGGAATTGCTTGCTGTAATCTATGTACTTAATAAATTTAGACATTACATAACTTGTTATGAAGTATTTGTCTAACCTGATCACTCAGCAATCAAATACTTGATGAACAAACCTGCCATCTCTGGTAGGTTAGCCCGTTGGTTACTCCTCATGTAGGAGTTTGATGTAACTATCATTGATAAACTAGGTAAAGCTAATGTGGTGGCTGATTTCCTCTCTAGATTACAAGTTCTGATGATCCCGCAGCAATTGATGATAGCTTCCTTGATGAGAACCTATTCTCTGTTGCCACTTAAAATCCATGGTATGCTGACATCGCCAACTGGCTTGCTACAGGAAGAACACCACCTCATTTTTCACCTCGTGAACGTAGGCTACTGGTTGAGAAAAGCTTCAAATTTTCATGGATCTCTAGATTTATGTTATACACAGGTCCTGATCAAGTCACCCGCAGATGTGTTCATGAAGATGAGACCTATAATATCCTTCAGGCTTGTCATGATGAGCCGTGTGGTGGCCATTTTATAGGAAAGAGGACAACATACAAGGTATTGACCACTAGATATTATTGGCCTACCTTACATAAAGATGCAGCTAAGCATACCAGGCATTGTGACCGATGCTAGTGAATGGGCCATCCAACCAAGTCTAATGAAATTCCCTTACAGCTTCAGGTGGTGGTGACACCATTTGACAAATGGGGCATCGACTTTGTTGTTCCCATCGAGCCATCTTCCCATGGTAAGTCTTATATTTTAGTATACACTGACTATGCCACAAAATGGGCTGAAGAAAAAGCAATGCGGTGTTCTAGGGATCATAAGGTAGCATAGTTTCTCTATGAGTTTATCTTTACCAGGTTTGGTGTACCTCATGAAATAGTAACAGATCAAGGTGCACAATTTACCTCTAATCTTATTGTTGAATTGATGAATGAGTACATAGTGAGGCATGGTAAATCTTCACCATACCATCCTTAGGCCAATGGGCAGGCTTAGATCACAAATCAGGAAATTGAAGCCATCCTAACCAAAATAGTTGTTGTTCACAAAAAGGATTGGGCTACCTGCCTTCCTAAAGCCATTTGGGCTTATCAAACAACTTGGAAAACCATGACTAGTTTTACTCCTTTTGAGATGGTTTATGGAAAATTTGCATCCATGCCTATTGATTTTCACCATAAGACTCTCAAGACAACATTGGAGTTAGATATCAACCTTACCAATGCACAAGAGGATAGGCTCCTGCAACTTAATGGACTGGATGAGTATAGGAATTCTGCACTTCACAATACCGAATTGATTCAAAAGAAGCAAAAGAAGTGGCATGATAGATTCATCAAGAATAATAAATTTTCCATTGGTGATTGGGCCCTTCTCTATGACTCATGCTATCAACATACTCCAATAAAATTTTAGACCTGATGGTTAGGCCCTTATGAAATAATCTTAGTTTTTGATAATGGTATAGTTCAACTTTCTACCATTGATCCTGTGTGATGCAAACTTCTTGTCAATGAGAATCATCTTAAGATCTATCACAAACCCATGATTTTTTAAGACTTCCTATAGTAGTTCTAGAAATTCATAGACAACCACACTCCTATAGCCAAAGCATCTGGGTCTTCCACCCAGGTTTCCACCAAACTGTGATTTTTATCACAGATTCCATAATAAACATTTCACTTTCCGTGAAATGATTTCTCCACAATAAAATCCACCTCACCTCCTCTCTCTACCATGTGTCCATACCATTGCATCACTCCATCAGTGCATGTAGCATAGCGAAACACTCTTCCTATAGCACCTCAGAGGTTAGTGACACATACTTTTGCTCGTATATTATTTTATTAATTTTTATTTGGATTAAGTGTTCTTTTCTTATTTTTTTACTCTTGCACGCAAAGGCTTGGTGGGACCCATGCCTTACACTTAGTTGGGGGGAGGGATTATTTAATGCTTGTTTCAAAATATTTCCAAATTAACTTTAGCATGCAAAAAGGAAAACTTTATTTCTTGTCTTTTCATGATGACCGCCGTCATGTGGGAGCTTATCTGTCCTCCTGTGATTACATCATCATGATTTGAAAGCAATTAAAAGCTAAGGTTCACTTAATAATGATATTTTCGTGACATGTTAGGGTGGTAGACCTTAACACACATGAATATATTTATGAATATCAGTCAAAGTAACGCTTATTTTCCTGGAACTAAAAGATATTCGGTACTCCCATTTTTCTTGTAAGAAACACTTTGAGTTCGTAAGCAGCCCTGCATTTTCTAGTTTTTTGTAGCATCTATGGAGCTCCTGCAAAGCCACTTTTTTCATTAGCAACGGGCGGAGACCTTCAAAGGCATGAGTATACAAATCATAGATTTCTACTTGGGGACCCAGCTGCCTACAAAATGTTTCAAAGAAGGGGATGGCTGGATTACTTCCTTAGCCTTAATGACTTTGATGAAGAAATTGCTTTCCAATTTCTACACTCTAAACAATGGGTTTGCAGTGGTTAAAGTTCTGAGGATATAATTCTCAGGGGACATCATGGAATAAGTTTCAAAGTTTCTACAAGAAGGAGAAAATTGGAATAAGGATATTGACTTGCGCTCAGCCAGGGCACAATTTACCCTACATGGTGACCCATGGTTGGACGTTGATAAGAAATAGGGCACTTCAAGAACATCATTACCCATGGAGTATATGCAGCCAACTACATTCATAATATCCTACTTCACTTGTGAAGGCTGTTACAAGTACCTCCATGGACTGCATTTCAAGATTTTGAGTGCCCTTCGCCATGAAAATAGGCCGTAAACTTACCTAGTTTTCTATTTAACATTGTGAAAAATCAAGTGTCTCTAGTACAGTCAATAAAAGATCAATCTATTTCCAATCATTGCTTAATCAAATTAGTTATAGAAAGAGAATTAATTAAGCAATCGATTGGGACTTGGGATGAATTCTTAGCCATGGAGGAAATATCACCTAGAGTGGTTGGCCCTAGAGGCCAGGGTATAGGAAGAAGGGTTAACACAACAATGAGGGTTCATAAGGTAATACAAATAATAGAGGCCTTTCTTGAAGCCTCTTCTTCTAAACCTAACCTATCTAGGAAAAGATCTTGCAATGATAGTAATCCTGTGTCTAATAAAAAGAAAGGTAAAACTAGGGAAGCAGATGTCACTTCTGATACTTCACCTTTCAAGGAAACTAGGTCTGCTACCATGGAAGATAAAGGTAAAACCCTAGAGGTAGAGGGTATGACTCTAAAACAAAAACCACCTAATAATGAAGATATTAGTAACCTAGCTGAGGAACCCTTTCCCTCTCCCAAGGAGGCAACACCGATAGAACCTCTTGTATCTATTTCGGAGGAGGTGTCCACCAGTGGGAAGAAACGTAAAGATCCCCTAAGCTCCTTTTGAACCCCTGTCAGGAAGAGTGCTAGACTTTCTGCTAATATCAGTAAGGTAGACAAAACCCTTGTTCTATTTGTAAATGTTGAATCCTCTGAGTCTACAAAGAATTCCTCTTCGAAGGCAATGGCTCCAAAAAGTACAGATAGTGACACCATTTCCCACATTATGAATGATGAAGCTACAGGTAACCCACATGTTGATTACATCCTCATAAACAATGATAAGGATTCTGAGGAAATAGAGGAATTTTTTAATGACTCTGTTAGGAAAGATACTGATGTCAATTTAGAAAACCTACCCCCTAATGAGTTCCCTACAATAGATGAGGACATTGTTGAAAAGGTGTTTGAACAAATGAGTAAAGATGGATTAGACATGCTGGCCAAATAAGTTGAATCATTCCAAGTGTATGATTCAATAAAAACCCTTGTCATATGGAGAGGAGAAAATTCCATTGATGAATCCTGCCGAGGAGATGATTCAATAAAAACTCATGACATAGGAAAAGGGGCTACTATCACTGAAGAGAAAGTAGTAAAAATCCCTCAACTTGCATCTAGGTGGATTGATATTCTTCAGCAGGAACCCATGCCACCACTATATTTATCCACACCTTTAGCTGCAGGGTTGAGCTTGTACCAAAATTTTATATGGGAAAAGGTACAGTGGAAATTGGAAATAGAAAAACTGAAAAGGATCATTGAGGAGCAGGCTTGTCAACTAGAACATAAAACAAATCAGATTGCAGTATTGGAGAGGAAAATTGAGTAGATCACTGAATTGATTCTTGCAGCAATGGCATGTAGGTTACCATCTCCAGTCTATGTTTTGTTCCTTAAGGAGAAATTTGTTAATTTTCAATTGAATAGGATTTTAGAGGGACTAAATCCTTCTATTTCTACACCTCATGAATTTTATGATGCATTCCATTCACCTCCCATGTCCATCAAAAACCTATTATGTGAATTGTATTTACACAATCTTGTTGTACCATACAATAGGGATTGGAATTCACTTCTGTATGTGGGAGATGTTCAGTTAAGGGCAGTCATGTCTTGGATTCAGAATGAGATTAGCAGAGAGCATCAAAATTTTCCATATAGAAGTAGTGAGATAGATACACCCCTCATGATGAGGCTTGAAGTTCAGAGTTCTAGGTAGACTTTCCTTAATTGGATCTCAATTACTATGAACCCTAGTGGATCCCACAAAGTCCTTCCAGTCAGAGATCAGGCATACACAAATTGGGAAAAACATTCATCACAAGATATTGAGGCTGTGATTCTAGCTTGCAGACAAAGGTGTTTATGGATGTCCCATGACTTAAAATAGGGTAACCTCATTCTCTATAGAATTTAACTCTTGCCACTCGTCGAGCCCCATGGTTTATAATGCTGGGCAGAACACTGTTGAATTACTGGATTCCCTTAAGGTTTCAACCTCCTATCCTCTTGTAGCCTTTACTAGAAGTAAATAATAATGTAGAAGATCATGATATGAATCAGGAGGTACAGAGGTGGGAAAGACTTCAGGACAACCATGGGTATTTCAACTATGTTGCTGATGAACCAGGTGAAAAGATCACCAGTGACCTGAGGCTTAGGGCCAGGATCCATAATTTTATGATTGCTGGGGACCAACAATAGTGTAGTTGGGGGGAATGATGAGCCTCTTAAAAGGCCATCTTTTTAAATGTTTTTTACTTTCTTTTTCAGTAGTTTTCTTGCAAAATAGATACTTTAAACTTGTGGTTTTATATGTATATTCTATATATGTAAAGACATAAGTAGGTAAATGGATGATAAAAGAACATGGTGTATTTTCTTGGAACTGATGGGTAGAAATTACAGGATATAAGTAGTTATATGGTAATGAATGATCCTATTTCCTATTCTATATTTGTGGGTAGTATCCTTCCTGTAGCAATGTGCCTTGCAAGAGTATTAATTGGAAACTAACACTTCTTTCCTAGTACTAATGATAATATATATATATGTATCAAAGCTTGTGTATGCTAACCATTTTGTAGGGATCAAGTCATGGCACATTCAAGAACAACATCATGGTGTTGAAGGAGTCAAGGACATCTGTTGCTACAAAAGCACCATAATTCCCAAAGAATCAAGCAAGTGGTTGAAGAAGCACGTGCCGCAAGACTTTTGTGGGAGGAACAAGTCAATACAGTTCTTGAGTAAACACAACGCGTGGATCTAGAGCCATCACATGCTATATTCTAGGAAGGACTTGAAGACTTACTCTTGCTGATTGATATTTTCTGTTATGAGCATTATGTATCCATTAGTGATCCTCATTAATGGAGCGATCCTAGATTTAGGGAGTAGTTTTAATTTCTCTTTAAATAAACTGACTATTTTAACTCTTAAAGTTATTCGAGTTAGTTGATATATTTTCTGGAATATAAGTTGATATTGTAACAATGTTTTACTTTCCAAGTACATTTCTCCATGAGTGAATATAATGCATAATTTGAGTTTCATTATCTTATCTTGATTGTCACTCATCCAAGGGGGGCCCACTTGGTGAGTGAATCACTTTGTTAGAGTAGAAGTTATTTCCTTGTTCATTAAGAAGTAATTAGAACTTTGTTGTTTCTGTAGCCACTGGTAACAGAACTGGTAGAGTGTTCCTGCAACATAGGTGAGAAGAGTAGTTCCTATTCTTGATTACTATTTTCTTAGAGTAAACGCATTTACTTGAGATAGTATAGATTTCCTGAAGCTTAATGCATTTCAATTCTATAGGATTAGCCATGAGAATCAAGAAGGTTTGAAGCATATACTTTGCAAATACCATTCCAAGTTTACGTCCCTGGTCGATAATTAAATGAGATTGAATAATCTACTTAGTAGCCATTTAGGGTGTCCAATCCTGAAATAGCAGTCCAATGCTATGTGTTTCTAAGCCAATGTTTATCCAAGAAAGAAGGTAAAAACTGCAGTGGGGATGAAACCCACAAAACTTGACTATCTGCAGAATGGAAGGGGCTGATTAAGGCTTACAAGTTTGATCATTTATGATGATCTTACCCTGTTAGGAGTAACATGTTTGGAATATTTAAGGTCTACTCTATTAAGAGCTTTAGGAACATTGTTTATTGTGCACTTGGTTAAGAGATTTACAAAAGGGTTTGTTAAATCCACCTTCTCAAAGGATTTCTTCTATTTTCTACACTTGTTAGAATTTAGTCAAAAATACTTATTGACCTGAGTATATGCAATCTATATTTTCTAAGTATAGATCCATTCAAGTTCACATGAATATTTATCACCTATAGTGATTGATCAATACCTCTGTTCTACTCGGTAGTGTTGAATCTGGTTCTTGATAACCTATTTCATCTTTTCTTGTCCTTCTGCATAAAACTCTATCTCTGATCCATAGAAGTGCTCCTTGACTACAATCATCATCACATCTTCTTGTTCTAATTGATTACACATCTATTTATACATTTAATTTGACCTAAATGATTTTCTTGCTTTTCAATGTGAACTCTATGATCAAAGGTTTATAACTTGACCTTGATCACCTAGTTTGCGTGTTTACAATCAGTTAGACTGATTAAAATAATTACAATTAAATTTCTTGTCCCTCAAGAAATGGTTTTAAATATATTCTTTAAATCTAAATATAAAACTTAAATGTTTTATCTGAAATGTAAGTCAGATCCTCATTTCTCAGAATAAAATTGTCTCTCAGTAGACTGGTGCTTGGGTTGCTCTTTAGTCTTCCTTTTGGTGTTCACTAGAAACTTGTTTGTCTGGTTCCTCTATTGTTTGCTCTATTGGTTTACTCTATTGACTGCTCTATCGGGTTACATAGAAAACTTTTGTCGGGTTCCTCTTGTGAATTGTGTTGTTAGTTTACACAATAATCTGTCTTGTTGGGTTCCTCTGTACTCAACATTTTCGGTGACCTCTGTTTAACTATTTCTTTGGTTTGCACTGAAAACCTGTCTTTCGGTGATCATGTAACGAAGGTTCCAAAACTTGTTTCCTTTTCATACTAATGGAAAAATATGTCATCAGTCTCCCCCTTTGACATTAGTATCAAAAACATATATGTGCAATATTAAAATGTTTAGTACATACACCATATATTTTACCTTGTCAATATGACTCCCCCTATGCACATGTCGGTATAGTATAGTATATGGAATATACACTTGACTTTATATTATTTCCCCCTTTCACCTTATTTCTTCCTTTTATTATTTCTCACTTTATCACATATTATTTCCCCCTTTTTTTGATAATAAGGACAAAGTTTTCAAACTTACAATTTGTCAAAAATATGGGAATGGGAGTTCTGCATGTATTCCATCATTTTCTTCCACTTCTCCTTAAGTTTTTCAAGGGTCATGATCTCCAATGTGATCCTTACATGCATATCAGATATGCTTTCTATTACAGACATTTCTGGGGTGGAAATCAATTATTTTTCCGATGTCATATGTTGTTTCAGTAATGTGAGATTAGGTAGAAGTAGATCCTGGAGCTTAGTTACATCATCTTTGAACTTTGATTCTTCCTCTAAAATCTCTAGTCTCAGCCTTTTAGCTTTCATAATATTTTCATAATGAAACTTGATTGCATTTCAGTGGTTGTAAGACCTTTTGCACTAGCATTTAGATCTGCATCTATTTGTGGAATCTTCTCACTAGTCTCCTTAGTGAATCTTTCACAAAATTCTGCATACTTTGTAAGTGACTCTGGATCTAATATCCTTGGATCATAGTCTCGTATTTCAATGATCTCATCCAGGGTGACTGGATTCTTCGTCGTCTTCTTCTTCTTCTTTGAAAGTGTAGTGGAGGTACCTGTATGCAATACCATAGCAAGTTCCTTTTCTTGGTATGATGTGCTTGATGAAGGCTTTGGAGGTGTAGTTCCTTTTATCTATTGCTTGATGTCTACTTGTCAGTTTGGTGTGGATGTCTCCACATCAACCTTTGTTTTATCTGCAACTTCTCCTTCGCTATCCTTAGGAGTGACATCACCTTGCTTCTCTTCTTCACCTTTATCTTTCTGATCTCCATCTTTTTCTTTTTGTTCCCCACCTATTACATTCTTCTCATCAATTGTGTTTTTCTGTTCCTCTTCACCCTTATTTTTGGGTATGCGTGCATCATGCTCCAATTTTGTATATCTTCTTTCTGTCATTATATTGATAGCTTGTATCAATAATGGAATTTTTCCCAGTATATTCACTTGATCAGCATCCATTTTTGTGTCATGTTCCTTGGGCTGCTCAAAGGTTACAGTGATATCCTCATCTACCTTTGCTTCTTCGACAGGATCTTTAGTTATATCTATTATTGTCACATCTTGGATTGTGACATCGGTTGTGTCTCCTAAAGACTGCAATATTTGAGGAATGTCAACTATTGATTTACTTTCTTCTATGTTCAATTGAACTAAAGTGACATCCTCTGCATCATTTATAAGAATGTTCTCAGGGCTCGGTGTAGCCTCTTTTTCTTCATTGTGAGGCTTCTTGGCGAGTTCTAATACTCTCTCAGGGCTTGTATCCTTTTCAGGTACATTGAGTATTTTCCTCCAAGTATCCTCACTTTCTCTGTCAAGATCAATTAGGCTTCCCTATAATACTTTGTAGGATCTCAATTTTGGTGAGAACTTCTTTGAATGTAACTTCATTATTTCTTCAATTTCTTCCATTTTGGACTCGGGTGGCATAACAGAAACTAGGGATCTTTCCCTTATCTATTTTATAGAATTTAGTGCAAATGTCCACCTTGCTGATAACCTATCTAGAATTTCTTGTGGCATCTTATTTTCAAACTGTATAGAAACATATTTGAATTTACACATTGTTGTGATGATGGCTTCTTCTATCTTGTTCTGATCCTCGAGATTCAGAGTTAGCCATTTTTTAATCTTAAGCTCAATTATTGAACATGAACTGATGATTGATGGAGTTAGCTCATCAATTGTAGTAGGAAGTTTATTCTTTATAGGTTGTTCATCTTGTTCAGTGTCCTCAATATCTTCCTTGGTTCAGATTAGTCTTTTTCTCCTCTTTGGTTCTGAAGTTTGTGTTGGAAATAATGGAATGGTGTACTGAGAGGGGAGGGGTGAATCAGTACCCTTAAATTTTTTTATCAATTAATCTTTATCCTTTTAGTAATCAATTGTATTACCAACCATTTGTGCTATCTATCTCTGTGTATGTTATATCAATTCATAATTCAATAAGCACATAAAACATTCATAGAAACATTCATGAAATCTATAGAAAAATGACACAAGATTTGGTAACATAGAAAACCCCTGTTAGAAGGTAAAAACTACGGTGGGGATGAAACCCAAAAAGATTCACTATCTACAGAATGGAAGGGGTCAGTTAAGGCATACAATTTTGATCACTTCTGATGATCTACCCTGTTAGGAGTATTATGTAGAGATTGGTTAAGGTCTACTATATTGAGAGCTTTAGCAACACTGTTTAGTGTGCACTTGGTTAAGAGATTCACAAAGGATTGTTAAATCCACCTTTCCTGAAAGGATTTCTTCTATTTACTACACTTGTTAGAATGTAGACAAAACTATTCAATGACCTGAGTGTATGAAATCTACAATTCTTGATTACAAATCCATTAAATTCACATGTACAATGTATCACCTAATGTGATTGATTAATACCTCTATTAATCGGTAGCCTTGAATCTGGTTCTTGATAACCTAATTCATCTTTTGTTTTTCTTGCTTGAACCTCTTAGTCTGATCCATAGATGTGTTCCTTGGCTACTATCATCCTCACATCCATATGAAATGAAGTATTACACATCTATTTATACAATAGATTGACCTAATTAAGTTTATTGTATTACAAAGATAACTCTATGATCGAAGGCTTACAACTTGACCTTGATCTCCTAGTTTGCATGTTTTCAATCAGTTAGACCGATTAAAATAGTTACAATTATGATGCTTGTCTCTAAAGAAATGGTTTTAAATCAAATCAAAATTCTAAATATAAAACATAAGTGTTTTATCTAACGTGGAATTTAGATCCGCATTTCTTGGGATATAACCGACTTTCAGTGACTGATGCTCAGGTTTCTCTATGGTTAGTCTATGGGTGTTTCTTCTATGAACTATCCTTCGGGTTCCATTCCTCTGTCGGGTTCCTCTACTTTTCTACTCTATCGGTTTGCACTTCAACATTTTCAGTTTGAACTATGCAAACTGTGTTGGGTTTCTCTTGTGATCTGTCTTGTCGGGTTTCTCTTGAACTTAACACTTTCGGTGACCTTTATTATCTGTTCTTTTGGTTTGTACTGAAATAATATCTTTTGGTGTAGGTGTTACTGATGGTTCAAAAACTGTTTTCCCTTTGCATATTAATGAAAAAATGTGTCATCAATATCCCCCTTTGACATTAGTACCAAAAAGTGATATGTGCAAAATATGAAAAATATGTAGTATGTACACCATGTGTTTACATTGTCATTATGACTCCCCCTATGTATATGCTAGTATAGTATATGTATATACATGTACACATGCCTTTATACTATAATCCCTTTCCACCTTATCTTCATATCATTTTCCACTTTGTATTATATCATTCTTCCCTTTTTACTATTGTACATATCATTTTCCCCCTTTTTTTATTGTAAGGGCAAAGGTGTATACTTACAACTTATCAAAACTATGGGAATGGGAATTCTTCATGTCTTCCATCAGTTTCTACCATTTCTCCTTTAGGTGATCAAGAGCCATTTTCTTGAGTGTGATTCGGGCATGTATATCATAGATGTTGTCCACTACATACATCTCTGGGGTGGAAATTAAATGTCTTGCCAAAGTCATGTGCTATTGCAGAAATGTAAGATTTGGTAGCAGTAGATCATGTAGATCGGTAACCTCATCTCTAAACTTGGTTTCTGCCTTTACAATTTCCTATCTTAACCTTCTAGATTTCATAATCTTTTCTGAATGCATCTTGATTGCATTTTCATTTGTGGTTAGATTGTGTGCACTTGTATTTAGATCAGAATCTATTTGTGCAATCTTATCACTATTTTCCTTAGTGAATTTCTCTAAAGTGCACAACTTTTGTATTAAGGCAATAGCTTTAGAAATTATTGGATCTAATTCATTTTCAAGTTCTAAGAGCTTTACCTTGTCCACTGCCACTTCTTGGCTGATCTTTTCTATGAATTTGTATTGATATTTTTGTTCATCTCGTTCTTCAATTGCTTTTTCTGCATCTACTTTCTGAGATGTGATGGCCTTGGTTAGAATGGAAATTTGATCAAGGATGGGAGCATCTTGATCAACATCTATGTCAGGCACAATTTGTTTCAATATATCCCTTGTAGTTTCTAACACTATGGATTCCTTGTGCTATTTCCTTAGCTTTTCTTGGATAGCTTTCCTTTGACATATTTCCCCATACTCTTGGAGAGATTCAAAATTAAATGTAGAAGGGTCACACTTCGGTATCTCAATGATTTCATCTAGTGTTACCTTCAGCTTGGAATTCTTTGTCTTCTTCTTCTTCTTGGATACTGAGTGGGAAGCACTTGAATGTAGCACCAAAGGAAGATCCTTTTCTTGGTCAGATGTGCTTGATTAAGAATTTTGTGGTGTTTTTTCTTTTTCCTGTTGCTCAGTTTTTGCCTGTCGGTTGGGAGTGGACATCTCCACATCAACCTTCAGTTTATCTATAGCATCTCCTTCAGTATCCTTAGGAGTATCATCTTCTTTCTTCTCTTCTTTACCTTTTTCTTTCTGTCATTCATCTATATCTTATTGTGCTCAATCTATGACATTTTGGTAATTAGTTGTATCTTTCTATTCATCATTACACTTTTCCTCGGGTATGCTTGTATCAGGATCAGATGAGTTTTCCTTTTGTGAGATTATGTTAATATATTGAATTAACAATGACAATTTTCCTGGTATATTTGATGCAGAGGAAAGGGTGGTGAACCAAGAAACAACCCAAAATGAGCAATAGTGTAGAAGTGTTCCAAGTGACCCTTCTAGGTCCTGATAGGAAAAATCCACAAATAGTCAACTCTAGGAGGTTTC
>MU225138.1:2086713-2106438 GCA_018584345.1 Thuja plicata | reverse complement strand
AGGCTCCTCAAATGCATTAAAATTGACAAATACATAATCAATTTCAGTCTATGGCTTCATTAAACCCAAAAACCCCAATTCATCCCTTACAAACCCTTGTTCCTAGGGCATCATCAATCTCACACGTGCAATGACTTCTCTGAACCATTCAAGATGCAGACCTTAGTGTTTCCACATCATAATCATGAATCAACACTCAAATGCTGTCCTCCTTAAGACAAATCACTCCCTATATGACTGTCCCCTCACTTTTCATCTTATTTTCACTTTTAAATGCCTGGTGGCCACCATTTATAGTAGTTAGATGATCATTAATGGATTAGAAATACTTATACATGTTAGATAAATACCATTCGATGAAGAAACAGAAGACATTTCACAGAATGGTCATGATTATTTGAAAAAACTTCAAAACTGTCAATAAACTGCCTGTAACAGTCAGCACTCAATGAATTTGAACAAACCACTTACAAATTTGGATTCAAATCTTGGACCTTTACATCAGAACATGTCTGCAAACACCATATAATGTATCCCAATGCAAAAGATGAACAAGAAACTCGAAATTCCTCCAATTTCTATTAAAACAAAGCACTTTTATTCAGTTTTTGAGAAATAGTCCGTACAAAACTGCCTTCCAGCCCGTACAAGAGAGTATTTATAGACTTGGGGGGTGATAACTAACCCCCTTAACCGAATCCAACTGCTCTCATGTGTTAACTCTTCATAAAATTTAAACTATGGAGTTTCCCTCCAAAATGACCTCCTAACCGTTACATTCAAATATTTAAATTTTCTAAAACAATAAACTATGTTTTAAGAGACTTATTGAATGTTTCAAATTATGAAATGACTTGATATTATTATAACTTCATACTAGACCCTAAAAAATGACTTCTCTACCCTAGAAAACCTCTAGATCCTATTCCATGGATCAATTACAACTTTTCAACATTATAATCAATCAAGACATCATATAAACTTATATCTTTTTGTGTTTTCAAATGCCATGATTGGCTGTAGAATTGACCAATTGACCTTATGAGATGCTCCATGTACCCTGTGATTCCTTGGACCTTCAATGTTCCTTTGATAAGCATATTATGCTCCTACATCAATATTCACCTATGCAGCATCTGTAGTTGTGTCTTGTTTGTCAATTTGGGCTAGGACAATAGTCACATCATCATGTTTTTGTACTTCATCTAAAGGATCTCCTCCAGTAATATCAATGATATTATTATGTTTCATCTACAGTGTCCATATCCTTTTTAGCTTTTGTGTTCAATACTTCTTCATTTACATCCTCATCAGTTATAATGATGTGTTCGGGGCTCGATTTATCCTAATCTTCTTCATTGTGTGGGTTGTTAGTAAGAGCTACTTGTGGCCCGGGGCTTGAATCCATTTTTGATACATTAAGTATCTTTCTCCATTCATCCTCACTTTTTCTATCAAGTTCAATTAGATGTCCCTTTAGCACTTGGTAGGCTCTTAAATTTGGTGAGAACCTGTTGGAATGTTTCCTCATCATTTTTTCAATCTCTTCCATCTTAGATTCAGGTGGCATGACTCAAACCAGGGCTCTTTCCCTTATTTGTTTCTCTTCCTTTAGAGAATATTTCCACCTAGCCGACAATCTATACACAAGTTCTTTTGGCATTTTATCTTCAAATTAAATTTATATATATTTAAATATACTCACCATGTTGTGGTGATGCCTTCTTCTAACTTGTTCTGGTCCTCGGGGTCTAGAGTTAGCCATTTTATTATCTTGGGGTCTGTGATTGATCCCAGGTTAGTAATTGATTCACATACCTCATAAATGGTGGTAGGAAACTTATTCTTAACAGGTTATTCATCCTTTTCAATATCTCGTAAATCTTCTTTAGTTCTGATGAACTTCCTTCTTTTTGTTGGTGCCTTTTTTCCCTATTTTAGGCTTTATTTTATATGTCCTTACTTGTCCTTTCTTGATCAGTGAAGGACTTGCATCCTTTACTATCTGACTTCTGGTCCTAGTTGCAACAATAGTCCTAGGATTCTTCATGGGTGGTGCATCGGACTCTGTGGATTCTAAGTCACTTAATTTCTTAGCTTCACCGACACGTGACTGACCCTCAGTTTCTTTTGTCTATTCTCTTTCCTCTTCATTTACCAACATATTTTTCTTCAAAGTCTTAACCATTTTGTCCTTCTTCCTGTCAATCTTTTTCACAACTAAGCTAGTTTTTATCCTTTCCTTGGCTTCCTCATAAGTTCCAAACTTAGGTTGCGACTTGTCCAATGGTTCATTTATAATTGCCTCAATAGAATTTGGTGCTTTATCTATGTTAACCTCATAGTCAAGTGGTGCCATCGATGTTGTCCACGGTACAATTGGATTGATATAGGTTTAATTTGTGTCCACCACAAAACAAAAGTTAGTCTTGTACTTTTCTACCAGTTGCTCTGGTATCCTCATCCTCTTATGCATTTTTTCTTTGAATCCAGTAAAGTATTCATCCATGTCTGATTCAAAATGATCTCCTAGTGATTTGAAGAACTCACTAATCTATGTGGTCACTAGTCAGGCAGTGTCCCATTTGACATTGCCGATAGATGGGAAGGATTATTGAAAATAGAAAAATATGCACATAATGAGTGAAAAAAACTTACATGAGTTAGACTTTGCAGTCATGATTGTCCTCATGTTCTCATATAATTGCCTTAGTAGAAGTTCTGATAGATCTATCTGCAGTCCCTTCTTAACAATTTTATGTGATGTATCCACTGCTCTAGATGCAATACTATTCATCCTTATATCATGAAAGAATTTTTATCCTAAGACACATGCTCCAAATTTCATTTCATCATCATTGATGGTGGATACCTTTAATCCTCTTCCATCCCATAATGCTCCTGTGTTCTTTTCAATATCAGCCCGAGGGGGGTGCTTTAGTTCCTTTGCTTTATCGGTTATAGGATAACCAATAACAACATGTATAACATCCCTGGTTATTGGTTTTGGCTCATCTAGCCACATATTTTGATCATGTATTCTACTTAGCACTAACCAAATCCATTCAGTCTTGAAATCCTTTGGAAATAATAGGGCATATGTGAGTCGTTTCACTTCAATGTGATTATGTTCTTCTTTGATTGTTCCATCATCTGTGAAAATTATTTTGTAAGCTTTATCAACCTCAAGATCTCCTATCTCTGCAATATTGTAGTGAATATACGCTCAGACATCCTCAATGAGTAAAACCCTAGTTGGTATACTGGAGAATGCACCAGCATTGTCATGTTGTGAAGCAACCTCAGGAAAGATCTTGTAATGAGGTTCTTCACAAGTGGTATTCTTTATTAGATTCACCTTTTTCTCCTTTGCATTATAGATCTTGAATGTTCGTGAAGTAATTGCCATCGTTTCAGAAATTATGGATTTTTCTCGTAAAAGAAAACAAAGTTCTTGGTGAATGTTTTTACTTACTTGAATATTTCTTAGTGCTCTAAACAGTGTTGAATTCGCTCTGTATTATGGTCTCTTTGTGCTCTAGTTTTTCTCTTCTTCTTCACTCAAATCACTTTATGATTAATGAGCTCTTCCGTCGACTATTTATAGACTTTTTTCCCTAAGTCATGTCATAAATTATTACCCACTTCTCAGTGTTTGAAGATGGAGATGTCAGGTATCATACACACTTCAATGTCAGTGAGAATGTGATGCTTTGGCTAGGTGTCAACTCATTTGACTATTTACCAATGGATCTCAGTATATGGTGAAGACAACATTGTCTTTTTACATGATTATTGATGGAGCTTGGTTTACACTAGTGACTTATCCTTTTATTGTGTTAACCAAAGATGCTTAGTAAGTATAGAAAAATTAGTTTTGTATGTACACTGATGATTTTTTGTAAGCATTGACTGATGAGATTGAATTCACATAATCATAGAAAGTAATACCATAGTGCATCTTTAATCATGCTAGTTTGACATTTCACCAATGTATAATGGAACTGATGCAAAATATAACTTGGTATAATGCAGTTCCATACTTACTTGTTCTTCTTAGGTGGGGGTGGTGATGTCACCAGATCCATTGGATAAGGTGTCACCATTTGCATTTCTCAGTCTAGCATCATCTGTGTTTGTAGCTTTCCTCTACATTTCTTTTCTCATCTTCCTGATGTCTTCAATGGTGTTTCCATTGGAAAAAGTGCTTGTCTCTGTCACTCGGTCTCTAGAGTCCTTTCTTAGATGACCAACTTTATGACAGTGTCGACATGCCATTCTGGGGTTAGTCTAGCTCCTAGAATTTCTCATCCATTTTCTTATGCAGTTTTCAGCTATGTTTCCAAATCTTCCACATGCAGTGTAATTTTACCATGTGTTGTAATCCCAAATATATGAGTTACCGACTCTTTTCGGTTGATAGGCAATTTCATTTTCTTTAGGCTTCCATGATTGCGTTTTCTTCTTCCTGCATTCATGAGATGTGTGCGTATGCATTTTTCAAGTAGGATAGTATTTGTCCATGTAGGCTTCCTTATTTGGTTGTTTCACCTCATATTTATATTCATATGCTTTATGTCCTTTCTTGTTACAATTATAACACATTCCTATGAATGAACGTGTGGGTTTAGGAATAGATTTTATTTTTCTCATGCAAACATTTGATGTGTGGCCTGGTTTTCCATAGTGATTGCATGACTACTTTCTTGGTCTTGGATTTGTGTAGACATTCTTTGGATCATCTTGGTATGATGATTATTCATTCTCAGTATACCCTAGTCTGGTATTCTTGTTGACTCTTCTTTGTCCATCCAGAAAACCATCCATCCTTTTGGTGCTTTCTTCAGCTCTCTTAATCATGTCATTATGTTGTTGCTAAATTCTCACGTCATGCTTCAGTTTTTCATTTTCTTCTCTTAGCTCACCAATATATTTTATCCTTTCAGTGATTTATATGTTCATTCGGTTTGCCTCCTGACTCATAAGAATAATCTGATTGGTGATCTCATGATGATGTTCTGTAAGTCTTTGTATTTCTGACTCATTCTCTTATAGCTTTTTAGTAATCTTCCTTCTGTCATCAATAGCTAGTGTTCTTTCTGGCTCAGCTTGTCTATCATTTTTCATGACATCAATCATTCTTACCATTTGTGTCTCTTGACTGTAGATATTTCACTTGTCCAGCCAGATGCTGATTGATTTCATTTAGAATTGTGATTCTTTCTTCAGAAGTGTTTGATGCTTTGCTAGATACATAATGTGATGACTCAAATATATTAGGTATATCCTCTTCATGATAGTCTATTTCATCACAACGAGATGCCATAATATTTCTTTCATCCAACAAATGTCTCATCTTGATTCTAGCTTCTTTATATTGTTCATAGTAGATCTGTATCTCTAATTTCTGATGCTCAATACTCTTGTCTAGGTTGTACCTTTCCATTGTATGATCTTTTCTCTTAAGTCTTTAAAATTCTCAAATAAGAGATCTAGCTCTAATACCAATTGCTGGAAATAATGGAATGGTGTACTAAGAGGGGAGGGGTGAATCAGTACCCTCAATTTTTTTATCAATTAACCTTTATCCTTTTAGTAATCAATTGTATTACCAATCATTTGTGCTATCTTATCTTTGTGTATGTTATATTAATTCACAATTCAATAAGCATGTAAAACATTCATAGAAACATTCATGAAATGTATAGACACATGACACAAGATTAGGTAATGCAAAAAACCCATGTTAGAAGGTAAAAACTATGGTGGGGATGAAACCCACAAAGCTTCACTATCTGCAAAATGGAAGGGGTTAGTTAAGGCTTACAATTTTGATCACTTCTAATGATCTACCCTGTTAGGAGTATTATGTGGAGACTGGTTAAGGTCTACTCTGTTAAGATCTTTAGCAACACTGTTTAGTGTGCACTCAGTTAAGAGATTTACAAAGGATTGTTAAATCCACCTTTCTTAGAAGGATTTCTTCTATTTGCTACAATTTTTAGAATGTAGACAAAAATATTCAGTGACCTGAGTGTATGCAATATACAATTGATGATTATAGATCCATTAAATTCACATGTACAATGTATCACCTAACGTGATTGATTAATACCATTGTTTCTCAGTAGCCTTGAATCTGGTTCTTGATAACCTAATTCATCTTTTGTTGTTCTTTCTTGAAACTCTTAGTCTGATCCATAGATGTGCTCCTTTGCTACTATCATCCTCACATCCATATGAAATGAATGATTACATATCTATTTATAAGATTGATTGACCTAATTAAGTTTATGTATTACAAAGATAAGTCTATGATCAAAGGTTTACAACTTAACCTTGATCTCCTAATTTCTAGGTTTTCAATCAGTTAGATTGATTAAAATAGTTACAATTACAATGCTTGTCCCTCAAGAAATGGTTTAAAATAAAATAAAAATGCTAAATATAAAACATAAGTGTTTTATTTGACATGGAAGTCAGATCTACATTTCTCAGGATATAACTGACTTTCAGTGACTGATGCTCTGGTTGCCATGTTGTCAGTTTGTCAGTGTTCCTTCTATGAACTGTCCTTTAGGTTCCCTTTCTTTATTAGGTTCCTCTGATTTTCTGCTCTGTCATTTTACACTTCAACATTTTTGGGTTGAACTATACAAAGTGTGTCGGATTTCTCTTGTGATCTGTCTTGTCATGTTTCTCTTGAACTTAACTCTTTCGGTGACCTTTGTTATCTATACTTTCAGTTTGTACTAAAATATTATCTTTTAGTGTAGGTGTTACTGATGGTTCAAAACTATTTTCCCTTTGCATACTAATGGAAAAATTTGTGATTAGTTTGTCCGGTTTGAGGCTTCCTCTTGTAAGTCCTCACTTTTCCTTTCTTAACCGGTGATGAACTTGCATCTTTAGTTGTCTGACTCCTTGTATGAGATGCAGAAGTATTTTTTAGCTTCTTTGGGGGTGGTGCATTAGACTCTATTGATTTAGAGTCACTCAATTGTTCATTTTTACCGACGGGTGATTGTCCCTCAGTTTCTTCCATTTTTTTTGTTTCTTCTTCATTTACCAATTTTTTTTTCTTAAGAGTCTTTACCATTTTATCCTTCTTTCTATCAATTTTCTTCACAACTAGGTCGGTCTTTATTCTTTCGTTAGCCTCTTCATAGGTTCCAAACCTTGGTTGTGACTTGTCTAATGGTTCATTTAACAATGCTTGAATAACATTGGTGACTTGATCTATGTTGATCTCATAGTCAAGTGGTGCTAACCATGCTATCCTTGGTACAACTAGTTTGATCAAGGCAGTATCAGTGTCCACCATAAAACAAATATCAGTCTTATATTTTTCTACCAATTGTTCTGGTATCCTCATCCTTTTCTACATTCTATCTTTAAATCTAGTGAAATATTCATCCATGACTGTTGCAAAGTTGTCACCTAGTGACTTAATGAATTCACTAATTTGAATTGTCACTAGTCGGGTAGTATCCTTGTTGAGATTACTGATATATGGGAAAAAGTCTTGAAAGTAGAAAAACATGCACATTAGGAGTGATACAAACTTACATGAATTGGACTTTGCAGACCTGATTGTCCTCATGTTCTCATCTAACTACTTCAGTAGAAGCTCGAATAGATCTAATTGTAATCCCTTATTTAAAATTTTGTGGGTATTGTCAAGTTCTCCACATGCAATTTTGTTCATCTTTTTGGCTTGGAATATCTTGTATCCCAGCACACATGCATGAAATTTCAATTCTATATCTTTAATGGAATTTACCTTCAATCCTTTTCCATCCCATTCTGCACTTGTCATCTTCTTAATCTCAGGGCGAGAAGGGTGTTTAAGTGCCTTGGCCTTGTTAGTTATTGGATAACTGGTCACTGTATGAATCACATCCTTGGTGATCTGTTTTGGCTCATCCAGCCATATCTTTCAGTCTCGCACTCTACTCAGCACTATCTTGATCCACTTGGTTTTAAATTCCCTTGGTAACATTAGGGAGTTTGTCAGACCTTTGACCTCTATGTGTTTAAGCTCATCCTTGATGGTTCTGTCTGTGCAAAGCTTTTTGTAAGCTTTCTCAACCTCAAGATCTCCTATCTCCATAATATTGCAATGTATGTATGCCCTAACATCTTTGATGAGAAAAACCCTAGGTGGTATGCTTGAGAATGCTCCAGCATCATCAGGTTGTGAAGCAACCTCTAGACAGAACTTGTATTTAGGTTCTTCACAAGTGGAGTTCTTAATCAGATTAACCTTTTTATCCTTGGCATTCTTCATCTTGGTTACACAGGATGTGGTTTCCATGATTTTTTTAATTTAGGTCTTTTCCCATAAAAAAAAACTATGAGCTCAGTGATTCTAGTTACTCACTTTTTCTATTGAAGTTGTTGAAGATCAAAATCTATCATAGTGGTTGTGAGGGTGCTCATGACTCTCTCTGCAATATTTTCACCTTTGGTTTCTCTTCTCTTTGCTCTCAAATGTTAGTGAATGAAATGAGGTTTTTGTTGTCCTTTTATAGACAATGCCCTAAGTGGCGTAATAAATGCTCTACCCACTTTGCAATGTTTGAAGATGGAGTTGCTCAAGTATCACACAAACTTTTGTAACCACCTAGATTTTGTCTTCTCTGACCATAGACCCTATTTTCCCTAAGTGTGATCATACCCCCAATTATGCCCAGACAACTCTTCAATTGATTGGCATAATTCATTCAAATCAGATTTAATCTTCTAAAGTGATCTAATCACTAATTTACATTAATCATCTTAGCCAATCCAATCAAATCAATTCAAATCAATACCTGGCTAAGGTAATTAATTTAAAAGGAATTAATGAAATCCTAAATCATACCTCATCACTTGCAAAATCAATCCCCTAGCCTAATTGATTCAATTTGGTTATAGTCCTAATTAATTATTACAAAGCAATCAAAAGCTTAAATGATTAATTAAATTCCTATTATTGAGTGAATACGTTATTACAACAATTCATTTTATTAATATTCCCTCTAACCTAACCAATCTCAACTACCCAACCATGTGTTCAAACTCATCCCAACCCCTTCTCACATGCTAATTCTTCTTAATTAGCTAATTAACCCTAATTAGATAATCCCCCTCCACTCATTCTCTCTCCTCCCATCTCTATCTCCTTAATCACATGCCTTAAGGCTTAAACCTAATCCTAAGCTACCCTTAAGCTTGTCACATTCTATTAAGGTGTGATAAGGAATTCAACCCTCCCCCTAAAGTCAAATTTGTCAGGCTTGACTCTAAACCCTCACCCATGCTTCTTAAACCCTCACCCATACCTCATTAATTCTTTCATAAATGAAGCATTAATGGCTCTTACATATTCCTTCCACCTCTCCTCATTAATGATTCATACACTCTCATTATTGGCAGCCCTTCTAGAGTCTTCTCCCCTTCCTCCATTTCTCCTATAAATAGGATGGAATTTGAGCTCAAATGGCCCTAAAATTGGAAGTCTTTTATTGTATTGTTGTAATGCTCCTAATTTTGAATAGTTGATAGCATCCTTATGTTTCCCATATTTAAAGACTGGGAGGAGCAATCTCATGTTGCTCATGTTTTAGGGATTTTCATAGTGCTTTCTAGCTTATTTCTTAGTCATATTGTTATACTCTTCATTTCTAGAGCTAGAATGCATTTTTTTGAATCATTTAGATTAGTTTTCATTTGAATCTTCCATTCGTAGGTTGTATTTGTCACTGGAATATGCATAATCTGAGGGCTATTATGTCATTTTTCATACTCCTCCTAGATAGGAAGCAATAGATCGATTTTAGTGATTGCTATGTTTGCTAATCCCTTGCTTTCACTAATGAAATGATTTCTTGAAGTGTTGTGTATCTTAATAGGTACAAAAATCACACACACATCACTAACAATATGCAAGAAAGCAAGGATGCCAAGGTAACAACTCCCATACCCAAAGCAAACAATGATAATAGCCAGGGTCAAACATGGACTTCAAAACCTCAAAGAACATTCACTCCTTTGGGAGAATCCCTTGAGACTATTCTGAAAACACTATTGGATAACAAAGTTCTCACAATCCCAGATTCCAAACCATGGGAACCAATGGTCAAACCCAGATGGTGGGATGATAATTCCTACTGTGTCTTTCACAAAAACAAAGGACACAAGACTAATAATTATCTTAAGCTCAAACATGTCATTCAATACCTCATTGAAGGAGGTAAGATTAAAGTGGACGGACACACTACCAATGAAGATCATACAGGATTCAATAAACCATTCCCAAATTATGACAAAGGGGAAACATCTAAAGGAAAAGGTAATAAAGTAAACTACACCTATTCCAACAATGATAATGTGATCAATATGCTAGACATGAAAATTGAATCAATTAATCTGGTCACAATCAAAGGTGTTTCATTCCACTCGAATGGGGTGACTTGGAGCCAAGCACAAGTCACGATCAAAGGACCCAATTCTTCCCCAAAACCAGCATCAACATCCAAGGTTCCTATTGTTACTATCCCTAAACCAACAAAAAAACACGTGGTTACTATTCTTGGAGCAAAGTATTACTTGGTAGACCAATTGCAACGAACCTCTGCCAAAATTTCCATTTTTGAGTTGCTCAAAATATCCACAGTACATAGGGAAATCCTAGAACAAGCTCTACATGTTGCTAATATCCCAAAGGATATTGATATAGAAAAATTCCAAGTGATGTTCAATCACATCTCAGCACCACATTACCTCTCCTTTTTTGAAGATTATGATAAGTCATTGACACATCCACATAGTCAACCCCTCCATATTGAAGTCCTCATTCATAAATCCTGTGTTGGACATGTGTTGATAGATGGAGGTGTAGGATTGAATATTTGTACACTTAATCTCATTAGAAATTTGGGTTCAGAAAGTTGGGTCTTTCATAACAAACCATTGACTCTAGAAGAAAAATAACTATCAAAGCTTATGATGAGGAAGAAAGATCCTCTAAAGGTCTTATTGTTCTGCCTATCATAGGCGGGCTAATTGAAAGGAATGTCATATGTCAAGTCATGAATCTACCCCTAGCCTACAATATCCTGTTGGGGGAGACCATGGATTAGCAAACTGCAAGTTGTACCATCTACTTACCACCAGTGCATAAAGTTCCCACATAATGGGGTGGAAGTGACAATTCCTACGGATGCTAATTATACTTGTAAAAATATCAAAGCAGGTAGTATGATTCCACATAACAAGGAAGCTATGGATGAGATCACTCCTGAGACCACTAAGGACATGGTTATGAAAATTTTTGGCAAAACCTCAAAACTTGAAGAAATAGGTATGGGAGAATACAAACTGGACCTGACTCTGTCACTGACAAAACTTCCGGTGTCACCAAGATCTTATGGGAAACCTTCCTCAACATTCACACCTACTACATCCAAGGAGCCATAAATACACAAAGAAATTGGCATGGTAAAGGCATCCACATATTCTTTAGATAACATAGAAGAATAGGCAGCCTTGGACTGGCTTTACAGAGGAGAACCAGAGGCAGCTGAAGTCAAACATGTGGAAATATCCCCAGAATAGTATAGAAAAGGATATGATTTCCTCAAGAAAATGGGATACAAAGGAAAAGGACCTCTAAATGAAAAAGGAAGAGGACTTATTGAACCTATACCCATGGAGTTCAATAATACCAGAGATAAAATAGGACTTGGTTTTAATACTAAAACTGATAAACCTGCTTCAAAATACAGTCCAGCCTCAGACAAAGGGAGTGATGAAATAGATGAACTA
Source organism: Thuja plicata (assembly GCA_018584345.1). Classification (NCBI taxonomy): domain Eukaryota; kingdom Viridiplantae; phylum Streptophyta; class Pinopsida; order Cupressales; family Cupressaceae; genus Thuja; species Thuja plicata. The sequence continues at coordinate 2,094,627 of MU225138.1, read as the reverse complement.
GAGCAGTGGTCCTATGAAAGGTTATTACATGTTGGCACAAAGAATCCCAACTATCAAGGAGAGTGCTATGTAGCAAGCTTTGAGGTACCTCAAGATCTTCACATACCTTTGTTAGCACAACCTCCCATTCAAGAGGTAGGAGACTCAACAACAGATGATTCAGAGATACCATTGATAGAAATAGCTACTACAAGCACATCCAAACAATAGGATTCACATCCTAACTGGGGGTAGTTGGTCATAGTTTCACATGTTCTTGGTCTACCACACTTTGATCCACAGATAGCTAAACGGGTACATCAAATAACCATTGTTGAATAATTAAACATATCTGATGAAGAGGTCACTGACTCTCATGATTATGAATGGGATGAGCTATCTGTTTCTCTAGAAGACATTGAATTAGATACAATTCACATGTTTGCAGCTCCCTTAGCTCCTCATGAATAGTCTAACACTACTCCCAACAACACTGATAATCTTGAAGTAGAGGAAGAGTTCCTTCTCCCCATCATGGATAGATAACTGGTGCTTTCCAAAGTCTGGAAGAAGTTCAGAGGTGACAAGAAAGAAGCCTCCTTTTACGGAGAGATGATGATGAGAGTTATATTGAAAAGTCACTAGAGTTTGGTCTGCATATAATTAACAATGACCCTTTTAATGATGATCTATCTCTTATTGATCTAAACATCAAAGAATTTAACTTAATAGGACATGTCATGTTAGTTAATAGTCATGATGCTAACACGATTTTGTCCTTCCTAGAGTCTGATTCCTTTTCTTTGATAAACCCAGATCTAATTGATTGAACTAGTACAAACCCTACTCCTACTCTTGACTTTCCCAAAGACTATACCTTGGCTTTCTATCTAAATGCTTGTGAAGCCTACCCTTCTTCCACCAATGCAAGGAGTGTGAACATGTCATAGGAGGATATCAAGTTTCTCAGTCAAAAATTAAAAAATATAAAGAAAAAGGGGACTGATGGTGAAAACCATGTTGTGGCAGTGTCAGATCCTAAAATAGTAAAAACAAAAGACATATCTAATGGTGGAAACCTCTTAGAGGCGCAAAAGGATGAGATTCTTGATATCCTCCCTAAACATTTTTAGAAAAGGTCTTCAATTCTAATAGAACCAACATAGCCAGTTAATTTGGGCATAATTAAAGACCCTCAAATAGTTCACCTGGCACAGTCTTTGTCAAAAGAAGAAGGGACACAGTTCATAGAGTTCCTCAAAGAGAAAAAAATCAACTTTGCATGGTCTTATATGGATATGCCTAGACTAGATCCTAATCTAATCATGCACCACTTATCTATAGCTCCTGGGATCAAGCCCATGAAACAAAAATTTAAAAATATACATCCTCATGTTGCACTACTAGTAAAAGCGGAGATAGAAAAATTATTGAAAGTTTGATTTATCAGAGTCATTGCCTACGCAGGATGGATCTCCAATGTGGTCCCTGTGTCTAAATCTGATAAATCTATCAGGATTTGTACTGACTTCAGAGACTTAAACAAGGCATGTCTAGAGGATGACTTCCCACTACCTAATATAGATATGATCATAGACCTCACAACAACCTACCAGATGTATTCACTAATGGATGGATTCTCGGGCTATAATCAAATAAAAATTTCTCTTGAGGATCAAGATAAGACTGTATTTACATGTGCATGGGGCACATTTTGCTAGAATGCCATGCCATTTGGGTTAAAGAATGTTGGTGCTACATATCAAAGAGCAATGACTACTATATTCCATGACATGATGCATAAAAACATGGAAGATTACGTGGATGACACCCTAGCTAAATCCAAAGAGAGGAGCACTCATATTGATGATTTAAGGAAAATATTGGATCGAATGGAGCAATTTCAGCTTAGGATCAATCCAAAGAAATGTGCCTTTGGAGTCCAATTAGGAAATCTCTTAGGGTTTATAGTTTCAGTAAAGGGAATTGAGGTAGATCCTACAAAGGTAAAAGTTATTCTAGGGATGACTCCTTCACGCAACATCAGTCAAATGAGGATGTTACAAGGAAGACTTCAATCAATCAGGAGGTTCATGTCACAACTTGTTGATAGGGCACAACACTTTACCAAATTTCTACATAAAGGGGTCACTTTCAAATGGGATGAACACTGTGAGGCCAACTTCAAAGAATTAAAAGGGTACCTAGCTAATCCTATTCTTATGAAACCTATTCATGCCAAGCCATTGCTCCTCTATATTTCAGCTATAGCTACATCATTAGGAGTATTATTAGCACAAGAGGATGAAACAAAGAAAGAAAGAGCTATCTACTACATCAGTAGAAGGCTAGTCTCCTATGAGCTCAATTCAAACATTATTGAGAAAGCATGCTTAGCAGTCATCTTTGCATCACAAAAATTGAGACGGTACATTCTCTCACATACAGTAAGGATCATTGCTAAGATCGATCCTTTGAAGTAACTTTTGAGAAAAATAGCATTAATAGGGCATTTGGTGAAATGGGTCCTCATTCTAAGTGAATTTGACATTGAGTATGTAGACAGGAGGGATATTAAAGGACAAGTCTTCGCTGATCAACTAGCTGATTCACCGCTTCAAGATGATGAACCTTTAAAGATTGAATTCCCTGATTATACCATTATGCACCTAACTAAGTACCTATGGAAGATTTACTTTTATGGTTCCTTCACACAAAAAGGCTCTGGAGCAGGGGTTCTATTCATAACTCCTCAAGACTACAAAATACCCAAGTCTTACAATTGATGTTTCCATGCATGAACAACATTTCTGAATATGAAGCATTGGTAAATGGTCTTAAGCTTTCCATGGAGTGGAAGATTGTAGAGTTACACATGTATGGTGACTCCCAAATCATCATTAATCAAGTTAATGGAGGCTACGAGACAAAAGATGAAAATTTGACACCTTACAAGCAATTGGTTGATGACCTAAAGAAATACTTTGTCTTCATCACATTCCAGCAGATACCTAGGACGGAGAACAAAGCTGCAGATGCTATGGCTACATTGGCATCCATTTTACAACTGGAAGAACATCAGTTCTACTATGACTTCTTGGTGGAATAACTATCCTATCCTACCTTTGATACCCCTGAATACCAAGTAATATATGCTTTGAACACCCTAGACAAATCTCGGTATGCCAATATCATTTCCTATCTCACTGACCAAACCATTCCTACTAATCTATCCAGAAATGAGAAAAGAGCCTTGATTAGGAAAACATCATGTTATTTCCTCATAAATAATAATTTATATCGATGAGGTCTTGATGGTACACTTCTTAGATGTTTAGAACTCGAAGAGTTAGATTACGCGTTAAAAGAAGTCCACGAAGGTGTATGTGGATCACATTCGAACAAATTTTCACTAACAAAGAAACTGCTCAGAGTAGGATATTACTAGCCTACCATGGATAAATATGCTATTCAGTTTTCCAAAACCTATCATAAATGTTAGACACATGGAAATCTCATCTATGCTCCTACCAGATAACTTATACCTTTTCTAACACATTGGCCATTTCAGCAATGGGCCTTTGACTTGGTTGGACAAATATATTTGTTAGGGTTAGTTAGAGTCACCATTGTTGAAGTGTCAAAGACCCTTGTTAGTTCATTAACTTGAAGCTCTTTAGTGCATTCCCTTGAGAGTCTTTCCTTGTGGTAACCCTTCAAGCGCATATACCCTTCAAATTTGTCAAGTTCAAATTCGGCGTTCCTTGGACGGATCCTTTCCAAGGCTCACACTTCACCAAAACCACTTTGAACCTCTTTGAACTCTAGTTCAAAGTAGTTCAAAGAAATTCAATGAATGTTTTCTCTTCTAACGACTATTTTTTACAGGTGGGCCCTGGCCTATATCACCTTGTGGAGGTGAACCATTTTGAACCTCTTTGAACCCTGGTTCAAAGTAGTTTGAAGAGGTTCAAAGACAGATTGCAGGTAGAGTCATCAGTGAAAGGTTAGTTGATGGGACCCATGACATAAGCTTTTGGCATAATAATGCTTAAGTTTTTAAGAGGGGCAGTTTTTGATTTGACGGGAGCCACGGAGAAAACTTCGAATAAGGTTTTGGGTGGCATTTAATGAGATCATTAGCACAAGCAGAAGATATCATTTGGGGAATGGTTAATAATTATATTAAAGATGGAAGATTTCAAGGACATCCTATTGCTGAGTCATTATAGCTCACATCATTGAAATTAATGTCCCTGACTTATGCTCATTAAAGTCGATCTTTCCGGGCATTAATTTGAAAATATAAACAGCTCTATAAGTTTTTCTTTCCTATTATTTTTCTGCACAGTCTCGGCTGTGGAGAAGAGTTTGTTCCGATTCTGCATGAAACAGGTAGCTCCTAAAGCCTTTTCTCATTTCCTGTTGCTGTTTAATATATTGATTCAAGAGGGGGGGAACATCTATGTTTTTATTCTTGAAGAAGGGATGAGGTCCAGTTTACATTTCTTCGGGAATGTTAGAAATATACATCACCAAGCTCCTATTGTCTCAGATATAGACTTGTTAGGGATATCAGTAGAAAAAATGGTAGTTGACTACATAAACCATGCAGCCGAAGACCATAGTCTAGAGTTCCTATCAAGTAGATTAGTAGAAGCTGCGGTGTTCCCGCCATCATTCGTATGCCCAGAATTTGTTCAACAATGTATTAATAGATATGATGTTAAATCCAAGTGCATTTTGAATGCAGAAGGCCAAACCCTTCTGCCAGTCAATAGGGAGACTATTATGGCTATTTTCAAAATCCCAAAAGAATCTCTTGTTAGTTTTACACCCACCCAATCTCTAGCTCAGTACAGAGAGAATGAAGATAAAAACTGGAGTCATGTGGCTAGGAAGTGGACTCAAACCAGTTATAGAGGCGACTCTCGGTTGCCTAAAGTGCTCACTAAGGATAATATCAAACCCCTGATTCATGATGTGATAGTGTTGCTTCACCGGATTAAAGGTTCAGAACAAGTTCTTCTCTATGAGGAGTGGATGTTTCACTTTATAGAAATAGTCTTGGAAGGGGGTCAACATATTGCTTGGGCAGAGATCATTGCTAGTTCCCTCAGGTACCAACTTAAATAGGCTTAGGCCATTAAGAATGAATTATTTATGTCCTCCTATTTGATATACTGCCTAGCATGCACATAGGATTTGTCTGCCATCCAACACGTTCCTTGGAATGAAGATCTTTTAATTTATGAGTACTGTCCATTATTAAGGAAAGATAAAATTTTGGAAAATTATAGGAAGGTTCATGATGTTTTCCTGGGTAAATTATGTCAACAATTGTCAGGAGTCCCAAACCAAAGAGTTTCATTGGAGGCACAAAAATTGATTCAAACCTACGGAATCCTGTATATTTAGTTCCCATGTTTCACCTACATTTGGGTCGGAGGCTTTGATGATGAACCTCTCAGACTCCCAAGGTTTACTTTCGATTGTTTTATTTTGGCAGAAGTTTGCAGGCAATTGTTTGTGGTTATTAAAAATCCTTTGCCAGAAGAAAAATGGCCTTCTATGTTCCTAGTTAAAGTTGTTAATTTAGCTTGTAACAATATGATGGACGCTGCGGTGATAGGAAGCAACTTGTTGAACTTTCACTTGCAATTTTATAAGTTAAGAAGGGGTTTTGACAATAAGGGCTTTGCCAGGCAAGTTCTAAGCCTAAGTAATTATCCTTCACCCAGCTCACACTTGGAAGACCTATGGGAAGATCTTGATGATGAGGAGGAAATCTGGAGATGAGATCATTCCAAACTTGTAATTTCACAGATCAAAATCTTGCAATTGAATTTTGATATTAAGGATGTGGAGGAGGATAGTTCCAGAACCACAATTTCAAGGGCTAACAATGTGGACACGAGAGTTCCCCCAGACATAGATTGGAATAGGAGAGAAGAAGATGATATAAAGGTGAGGGCCCAAACTATTTTTGAGGTCACGGAAAGCTGGTTACTAGAGAGGAAGAAGGAAGGAGCTGAGAACCCCCCTCTTGAAAAGCATAGTGCAAGACCAGCCTTAATAAATTTGAAACATGCCCCATATAATGTATCTCTTGTGACTCCAAATGTAGGTAGAATTATGTCTCCCAAGAAAAAGGTGGTTTCCAGTAGGCACCCGAATGCACCAAGATCGAGACTGAGAACAAGATCAGAGAAGCGTTCTCAGATGGCAGCTTTAGGACTCGACTACCTGGATGTTGAGGTTAATGAAGATGATATTTCATTTTCTCTGGATCAACAAGTAAAAGGACAAGAGACTTCTATCATGAATACAGAGGTACCCCAGGCTGAGAATAATCCTGTAAAAACTCCTGACAATTGGATAGTCACCGGTTCAGTCCCTCCTTGGCTAACTAAATTGGTGAATAAGAGGAAGAGTTAAAAACCCATTTCACTTCCTGTGAAGGAGATTGTTACTAAATATGCTACCCAGACCCCCAAAGCAAAAAGAGTGAAGAGTGATCCTAGGCTATCTACCGATCCATCTACTGGAAAGGTGACTGCAGAAATAGCCACTTTCAAGCCTAAAGAGGGAATTCAAGAACCAGAGGCCAAAGACTTTGAAATTACAAAGATGGAACTTAGTGTTCTGAACATGGACTCTAGGGATCACCTATTTAAATTCTCAGCTCATCATATGCTCGGGGAGTCACAAAAGGATGGAAGGGAGAAACGTAAATTGAAGCAGCTAGTTTCCACTATGGTTGAATTTCTTTCCTCACTCACTGATAATGGAGTTCTGCCACTGGCCCAGTCTTCACAAGATTTTGATCCAAATTTAGTTGAAAGCCAAAAGATGGTGAAACAAATACAATAGGGGAAGGTTCTGATGGAGGTCTTGAAGTCTTGGATAAACAATATTATCATTGAAGGGAGTGCTTTCATCCACGAGTTTATATCTACTTGCTTAGATGGAGAAAAATTACTTGGTGAGGTTCAAACCCTAGTTCCAAGCTGGGAAATGGAGGAAGAAAAATATGTAGCGATCATCATACTGGTTCAAGAAATAGAAAACTATGGTGTGACTTAGTCCTTAGCTAAGAATCTGATGAAACTGGTAGATCTCTGTATGTTGTTCATCTTGAAGCATAACTTCGGATGGAAAAATACAATGTTTAAAGCTGAGATCTCTCAAGCCAAAGCAATAGAAAAGGAGGTGCTGAATATGCATGCAGATGCCCTTAAAGACATCAAGATAGTGAATCCCTCAAGAATTTTGCAAATTTATAGAGGTAACAGGGATGCGAATGCCATGGTAAAAGTCTTCACAGACACCATGAATGCTCTCAAGGAAAATGAAACACCTACAGTTTAGGATTTCACCAGAATTACAAACGTGGAGTCTATATTGCTGCTAAACAGAGGTCAGTTTCCAAAGAAGATGGAGAGAATTAGGGAGTTAAGGTGGGAAAAGAATGTGACTCGGGCAAAGCTAACAGGCCTAAAGAACCTACATTCCCAACCAGCCCAAGAGTTAATGAATGGGTTCCGATCCTAGAAGCTCGTACAAACTGCCATGTCAGAAGGCCCTGAAGGGAGTTAGTAGTTTTCAAGACAGCATTTCCCTTGCTTTATGCTTCAAATGATGTGTGTTTTGAAACTCTGTTCTTAGTTATGTAACTGGTTTTAAATGGTTTTTCTTTGGTGTTTGAGAGGCTGGGTTTTTCTGGAGGCTCTCTCAGATGTGAAACTATTAATGGGGGAGCTTTGAACTGAAAAAGGGTTAGAAAATTAAGACAGAAAATCGATAGCTTCTTTTTGGAAGTAGATAGTTAGCATAGGCTTTTCTTGAATTTCTGAAACAGCTGGTGACTGATTTTTTATTAGACTTTGATCCGATTAATATATGAATATACAGATGCATGGTATGGTTTAGATC
>MU225138.1:2076182-2086656 GCA_018584345.1 Thuja plicata | reverse complement strand
TAGGTTGTCTATTTTAGAAGTAATTAGTAGATCTCAGTTTACTTCATGGTTATTTCAATCATTAGTTGATTCTGTAAATTACCTCAATACCCAAGAGTATTTGAGTGGTCCTTCTACACTTTCTGGTCAAAGGCGTATGAATTTACTTTTATGTCAGTAATTCATTGAATATCTCACAAGGAAGCTGAACCTTAGAAATTCAGAGGGAAGCAATTTCTCATGCTTACCCAACTGTTGATGAATCGTTTGTCCTCAAAAACATAGAGTCTTTATCCATTTTCATTTAAAAAGAGAAAGACAAATCTGTTCGCCAACAATATCCCAACTCTTTAAATGGACACAAGTTCATTATTACGACCACTGATTATTTCATGAAGTGGGTCGAGGTCATGCTGCTAATCAAAGCCAATGGAAAATAAGTGGCTATGTTCATTCTGAACTACATTATCTATAGATATGGGATACCCTCTTCAATTGTAACAGAAAATGGGGGCCAATTTGAAAATCAAGACATTGATGACCTTTGTGAACAGTTCCACATCACTCAACATTGATCCTTAATCTATTACCCTCAAGGTAATAGACAGGCTGAGGCATCTAATAAGAATATTCTCAAAATCCTACACCAAACTGTAAGTACATCTGGTAGAGACTGGCATCTACAACTAAATCTAGAACTATGGGCCTACAAAACAAGCATCAGAACACCAACTAGAGCCATGTCATTTTCTCTTGTCTATGGCACTGAAGAAATACTACCTATTGAGGTTGAAATACCATCTTTGTGGATATCTTTACAAGGTCTTGTTATGGATGAGCAATACCACATCGATAGGGTGAATTCTTTAGACCTACTTGATGAGCACAGGCAACAGGTGTTCAATCATCTAAAAGTGTACCAAGCACGTATGTCCAAAAGGTAAAACAAGAAGGTCAAACCATGAAAATTTGAAGTAGGGGATCTTGTCCTAAAGGAGAATCCTAAGAACCAGCCTAACAGAGAGAAGAAAGGGAAATTTGAACCTAATTGGTTGGGACCTTATGTTATCACTGCTACTCTTGGGACTGGAGCTTATCATCTGGCTACACCTAAGGGAGACGTTCTTCCAGATCCTATCAATACTCTACATCTAAAGCGGTTCTACATTTGATGTTCAGCTAGCAGAGCCTGTACAGTCAAATAGTTCTCAAAAAATACCAAAAACATTCAAAAAATTGATCCTGAAGGAAATCCAAAAAATAGTGGAAAAATTCCTGAAGAAAGGTATCCTTGGTGAAAACCTGGCAAACAGGTGCCTTGATACTACAAAAACATTCAAAAAAGAAAAATAGAAACAAAAAATTTGAAAAAGAGAAAATTACCTTGATGACATCCTAGTAAAATAGGCATCTTGGTAGCAAAAATAGAAAGAAAAGATCTTGCCAAGTGGTGAAAACCTGGCAATCATGCATCACTTGTGTTCTGCACTCCATCTATCAATGCATTACTGATACTAAGCCTTCATGATTACACCTGTGCTAAATGCTGACGTTGTTTCCTTATAAAAATCTTATCCTTGCTTGGGATTTGTCTACATTTCTATCTTAGGGAATACATCATTCTACACTGCGGGGCATCTAGATGCTTGCACTAAACTGTCACTTTCATGAAATAAGGCTGGCACAAACATTTCTCTAATATGAACGGTGTTCCTAAAACATCTGTTGGATTACAAAAAAAAATGAAATTATACTTAGATATGGAACACATATTGCTTGAATTCCAACTTTTGATTGATGAATCTATACTGCACTTGAAAAATGAATCAATCGTATTTCTCAATACTACCTAAACACAGTTTGATCTTGGTTTGATTATGACTCTTTTATGAACCCATGCTATTTTCACTGGGGGCATCTAAGAAGTTATGAATTTTATTTGATTGATTCATAATTGATAGTTGTTATGTTTTTCAAGTTACTCCATGACGTCTGCGCAAAGACAAAGAGTCACAAGGATGGGGGCATAACATTTTCTTGGTTTTCTACATACGGTGATTGTTCCAAATGATCCAATAAATTTCACCTAACTTGGATGTTTATGGCAAGAGCTACCGCCATGAGTGGATAGCCGCATATATCTTGATATTTGTTATGTGTAAACTATGGTGAGGTTGCAACAATTTCCTTGTCTATTTTCTAAAGGCAGATTCTCACTAAGGTATACGAAGCATAATGTACCCAAGGATATGAATTTTCAAGGTCATTATGGGTCCAATATCTTACCTTATATAGATTCTGATATAGTAAAAGGAAGGTGACTATTTTGTTATCTTGGCTTCTATGCCTTGATGCCTAAGTCTATTTCAGACATTTGAATAAACATAGTATTCATACTTTCATGATATCAATGGGTATAAGTGATTGTTGTACTATCAGGTGGTATACGTTCCAAAAAGTGCCCAATGATGATAAAATGTTATAATATCTATAAATCAGGGACAGTCCTAAGAGTATGCATATAGATGCATTTAGAGATTGCATGATGCTTTTTTTAAAGAACAACATAAGGATTTGAGCTCAAAGTCCTTTCTATTTTTAGTTCATCTGAAATCCAAGCTATTTACATACCCATGCTTCCCAAAATCTCTGATCTATCAGGAACAAAATCAAACTCACCTTTTCAAAATGTGATTAACTTGGTACTCGTGTGTTCATTCTTAACACACCCCCATTTCTTCACTTCTTCTAATCTATTCTTTTATTCCCCTACCCAATCACTGCAAGTGATACATTATTTTAACAGAGGAATTTTATTCCTTCAATTTTGTTCCTAAGGGGGCATGATCACACTATTATCAATCAAATGTTTACTCAAAACAACATAAAAAATGACTTCTTCATCAAACAAACTAGGGGCATGACAATTTTATTGACTAAGTTAGGACTGTTGGATAGAAAGCTTTGGTTCTCATAAGCTAGATATCTTGTGTTTCCTCATTTTAAAAGATTCTTACTAAGCTCCTAACAGCTTCATATTGACTTTTGGATGACAACCAAGTTCAAAATCAGTATTATCAATCTTTGGATGACAACCAAGTTAATAATTGGCATCTTTAAGATATTTTATTGATCTTTGCATGAAAACCAAGTTCAAAATCAATACTATTAGTTTAGTTCGATCAAGTGCGAGACTGATCTCAGCAAGCATTTTGTTCGACCACGAGCAAAATTCTCAATCTTTCTGAAGTCAACATCAAAAAATTTCTTTGAATCAATGCGCTACTCGCACATCAATTCAAAGAGGGGCAAATGTAACCACCTAGATTTGGTCTTCTCTGACCATAGACCCTATTTTCCCTAAGTGTGTTCATACCCCCAATTATTCCCAGACAACTCTTCAATAGCTGGCATAATTCATTCGAATAAGATTTAATCTCCTAAAGTGATCTAAGCACTAATTTACATTAATCATCTTAGCCAATCCAATCAAATCAATACCTAGCTAAGGTAATCAATTTAAAAGGAATTAATGAAATCCTAAATCATACCTCATCACTTGCAAAATCAATCCCCTAGCCTAATTGATTCAACTTGGCTATAGTCCTAATTAATTATTACAAAGCAATCAAAAGCTTAAATGATTAATTAAATTCCCATTATTGAGTGAATATGTTATTACAACAAGTCATTTTATTAATATTCCCTCTAACCTAACCAATCTCAACTACCCAATCATGAGTTCAAACTCATCTCAACCCCTTCTCACTTGCTAATTCTTCTTAATTAGCTAATTAAACCTAACTAGCTAATCCCCCTCCACTCATTCTCTCTCCTCCCATCTCTATCTCCTTAATCACATGCCTTAAGGCTTAAACCTAATCCAAAGCCACCCTTAAGCTTGTCACATTCTATTAAGGTGTGATTAGGAATTAAACCTTCCCCCTAAAGTCAAATTTGTCAGGCTTGAATCTAAACCCTCACCCATGCTTCTTAAACCCTCACCCATACCTCATTAATGCTTTCATAAATGAAGCATTAATGGCTCTTACATATTCCTTTCACCACTCCTCATTAATGAGTCTTACACTCTCATTAATGGCATCCCTTCTAGAGTCTTCTCCCCTTCCTCCATTTCTCCTATAAATAGGATGGATTTTGAGCTCAAATGTCCCTGAAATTGGAAGTCTTTTATTGTATTGTTGTAATGCTCCTAATTTTGAAGAGTTGATAGCATCCTTATACTGCCCATATTTGGAGAGTTAGAGCAGAAATCTCATGTTGCTTATGTTTTATGCATTTTCATATTTCTTTCTAGCTTATTTCTTAGTCATATTGTTATACTCTTCATTTCTAGAGCTAGAATGCATGTTTTTGAATCATTTAGATTACTTTTCATTTGAATCTTTCGTTCTTAGGTTGTATTTGTCACTGGAATATGCATAATCTGAGGGATATTATGTCATTTTTCATGCTCCTCCTAGATAGGAAGTAGTAGATCAATTTTATTGATTGCTATGTTTGCTAACCCCTTGTTTTCACTAATGCAATGATTTATTGAAGTGTTGTGTCGCTTAACAGGTACAAAAATCACACACACAACTTTCAGCTCGAGGTAAGTGACAAATCACTTGAATTTTCACATGGTTACCAATGGTGCTTGGTAAGTGGTGAAGAATGATTTTATTTTTACATGATTACCAATGGTGCTCGGTTTACATTAACAACTTAGCTTTTGTATGCACACCAATAATTCTCGGTAAGCATTGACCGATGAGATTGTATCCAAAAAATCATAATAAGTAATACCATAGTGCATCTTTAATCATGTTAGTTTGGCATTTTATCAATGTATATTAGAACTAATGTAAAGTATAACTTGGTATAGTGTAGTTCCCTAATTACTTGTTCATATTAGGTGGAGGTGGTGATGTCACCAGATCCATTAGATAAGGTGTCACCAATTGCATTGCTTGGTCCAGCATCATCAGTGTTTGTAGCTGTATAGTCAGAAAATGGAAGCACTTCCATGGTAGACTATTTTATCCTTTTGAGTAGGTGTTTTGGGGTCATATCAAGAACCTTGAATGGTTTCTTGACTTTGACCTATCTTTCCCCCTGTTCTACCTCTTAGTCCACTTCTTTTCGTCTAGTTTTTGGCATCCTGGACTGCAGATCTGAGGTTTTTGACTTCAGGGTCAGGGTTGACCTTTTAGGTCTATTTCGACCTCAACCCTGACCTAGGTTAGGGTTGACCTCGACCCTAACCTATTTTAGGGTCAACCTTGACCTTGATCCAAGGTTCAAATCTCAGGGTCCCATAGTTTCCGGATCTCGGTCTTTGCAAAAACTTATTTCCCGCTTCCGGGTCGGCTGTTTTGGGGTTCCAAAGTGGTAAATATTAAATTATATTTAATATAGGTCCTCTTCTAGGGGCATGGGTCTAATTGGAATTTAATTATCCTATGTTTTCCTCCTTAGAAGATTGTGCCCTAATTTCATATAAAAGGAAGCCTTTCTCTCTCATTTTCTCTAAGTCTTCTAAGTGCAAAAAGCTCTAACCAAGATTTTGTCAAGAAGAAAAAAGTTCAAGCATCCATTGTTCTACATGTTTTCAAGTTCTCAAGGTGTTCAATTATTCCTCTCAAGCATTCAAATTCCTCCATTTAAGGTCAAGAATTCAAGCTCTCAAGCCTTTGAAGGGATTTGGTTCAAGCATTCAAGATTTATCATTCAAGCCCTAGATCTAGCCATCATGATGGTGTGATCTTCCTTCAAGATCCTTTGCACATCCTCAAGACTCTTTTAGCATCTCTTCAAGGTGGGTTACAAGTATACAATCATGGAGGTTTATGGTTTCTAAAGTACATGCTTTCATATTTACATATTTGTCTACATTTGAATTACAATTGCATATCTATTATCATAGCTTCATTATTAGATTCAATTCTACTACTTGCTGGCATTCTTATTTTAATTATTGATTTCAAGGTTAATTCCTAAATTGGGGTTTGACTAAGGAAAACCCCTCCCCCACAACAAAAAAAACTCTTTTTCTTGCAGGTACAGGCGTAGGATAGTAGATTTCAACCCAGATCTGGATACCCTTTTTAGCTTTCTTTCGAACGGCGCGAACAGAGTCACTTTCAGATCTGTGCAGGTCAGGGTCAACATTATTGGGTCAGGGTTGACATTTGTGGGTCAAGGTTGACCTTTTTCATAAGATGACATTGGAACGGAAAAATATTTCTGGGTTTTTTTTGTCTCTGCATTTCCTTTCCGGATCATACTTCAAATTTTCCAGAAACTGAGTACAGACCCTAGAAAATAGCATTCTTTGATCTACAATATTTCAAGGTTAGTACTTTTCTATCATTCATTTCAATTCAAATTATTAATCATTCTAAATCTATCACACATTTACATTCATTTCAAAACACATTTTAAGAGGGAAACCTAGGATCTCCTTCTTTATTCTTATTTCCAATAGATTGATTCACTTATGCATTGATCCTTTTTGGGTTGATCAATTTGGATCCTTCCTTTGTGCATTTAAGAATAAAAGGGAATATCTTATCTTTCCCTCCACTCTAAACATTAAATGTAAAGGTGATAAGTGATTTGAGTGTCAAAACACTCATATTCCATTAACATCATTTTCTCCTTTACATTTTGGTGAACCCGCGATAGACAACTCTTTCTTTTTGGTGTTAGATGTGTATTTCATATTAGATCTTGCATGCATATAGAAGTAGGTTTTATTTTATGATCTTGCATTTATATTTCAAAATTCACAAAAATCACAAAATTTCCTTAAAAATACAAAAAATTTACATTTTTCATTGTGTTCAACATGTATGATTTTTGTTTTGAATACTTTGATGAGGCTTTTGTTGCTAAAGAGGATAGATCCCCTAATGAGGCACATGGAAGTGAGGATGAAATTTGTTTTAATAAGATCTCCCTTGATCCTATTCCTATTTTATCCTCCTCAAAAATCTCTTCAATTAACCTTTACCATAGAAGTGAGTTAAGGATAGATGTTGCTTCTTCTCCTAATATATGTCTTTTCTATGGGCCTACTATAGAATAAAATTATTTCCTCTATAGGGATCAAGCTTTAGGTGCTCCTAAAATGGTCTTTATTGATGATAATCCTCCTATTTGGGATGAACTATTGGATTTGGATGTTGATTACTCTCTTCCTCATGAAGCCATTAGAGATGATTCTACTTTTTGGGATGAACCCATGGATAAAGAAATTGATTTATCTCCTCCTTGTGAAGATGATTTGATACAAGAGGGTGATTTATTAATGGATGAAATATTCATACATGATCATGACTCTTTTTCTAAATCACACCCCCCTTATGTGGACATTTTAGAGAAAGAAGATAATGTTATTAATACAAAACCTCTAATTGGGATTTCTTCTAGTAATGAGACATTAGCAGGGAATGATATGAATTCCCTTAATGCTCTCCCTCTTAGTGATGATCCTATAGAACATCAAGCTCCTACCCCATCTTCTCCTAGGATGTATTCCCTTATTTTTCCTTCTTTTGAGTCTATCAAACAAACTAATGATGACATAGTGACTACTGAAGTTCAATTGACTTCTTTTCATACGGCTTCTTGTTATGGTCATAGTTATCATTTACTAGTTAAACAAGGATTCCATAGTGAAGGATGTACTAAGCATAAACATGGAATGCAAATTCCCTTACAGAATGGGGGGCATGAGCATTCTTGTGGATTGGGATTTATTCCTCAACAACATATCAATGTTACCAACATATCAAATAACATTTCAAAACATGATGACCCTATGAAGGAATTTGACCTATAGGTTGTTCTACCTAAACTTTGTCATGCTAAGATAACTACTGGACCTAAACACAAAAAGAAATGTAGTCTATACTTGAATATTCTTCCTTTTTGTTTCTATCATAGATTTCATGATCACTCTAATGAATTTCAAGCTTTACATTATAAGATTAGGCAGCTCATTGATAGTAAAGTTATTATATCATGTGGCAATGAGTTATATTTCAATCCTATTTTCTCTAAATAACATTTATGTTCCTATTATGGAACTCCATATTATGTAAACAATATTAGCCTAATCTTTGGGGGCTCATTGTCTTGCATAGTATTGTGAGCGATATAATAGGTCCCCTTTCATCCTTGTCCCTAGACTTGGGGGGCAAGGATGCCATCTCCCTCTTTTCTATCTTTTCGGGATCCACTTTCCCTTGGTTAAGAAATATTCATCTATTATGTGATATCCAATCACACATGAAAATCTTGGTTTTCATTAAGGATCTATGTCCTTGACTATAACCTATTTCATTGTTTTTGGGTTTCCATGGTTGATAAATCTCTCACCTTGGAAACTGAATAGTGTGCTATCCCTTGTAAGGGTTAATTTTTCACTTCTTACATGATATACCTTTGCTACAATACCTCTTGATATAATTTGATATATTCCTTGCCTTCACAGCTAGGGGGAAAGGTATTCTCCTTCTTCCTCTATCTAAGGATCTACTTTCCTTAGCTTAGTGGCATTTGTTTATCATATAACATTATTTCCTTATAAAGATTTATGTTTTGGCTACGGATACCCTCTTATACAAGAGGTGATTGTCCTAGGTCATCACCTCTTCTTTATTTTGCAAAATATGCTCTTGATAAACTCTTGCTCTTGCTTTGGGTTAGAGTTTGATTCCTTCATCCTAGGATTCCTCTTCCTCTTGATTACAGGGGGCTTGTTGATTGAATCTTTGTTCCCTCTTCTCTTTAGAAGATGAGATTTTATCCTAATCACTCCTCTATGGTAGGGCTCTTGTTGAAAAGATCTCTTCCCTTTTTGAGGATCCTTTTTCCATAAGTCACATATTCATTTCATGATTATCTATATTCTTGGATGTAAGAGTCAAGATTCTTCGCTAAGAATATGGTATACATTGTTGTAAAGCTGGATATCTCCTTACCTTGTGAAGTAGCTATCCTCTTTCTCTTCCTTATCCTACCTAGTGGGTAGTCATGATAAGGAGGGGGGAATATATAGGGTCTCCCTTGTACTATAGTTTACATTTATTTACATTTTGTAGCATGCTAAATCCTTGGAAGGTAACACACAAGTTGCTAAACCCTGAAGAGACGCACATTTTTACTTTTATGTTTGCTAAATCCTTGGAAGGTAACACACATAAGTTGCTAAATCCTAAAGAGATACGCATCCTTTTTATTTTTTTGCAATATGCTAAATCCTTGAAATGTAACGCACATAATTTGCTAAATCCTGAATGGACATGCATTTTATATTCTATAGTGATACAAGAATGTTGATCTATGGATATTTTCAAAAAGCCATCAGAAGACGCATTTACAATTACAAGCATAGTTTTTGGGTGAACCTATTGGGCTCTCCCTCCTTGGTGATTCATAGTAAGGTGGGCATCTTACTAGGTGAGGTAATTACATTCTCTTCTCTCTTTCGCTTTCATGCTAGTAGGATTAGATCATAAAGCTATGTTATCTATGGTGTTGTTCTTATCTTACTTATGTAGTCATGTATGTTTTCTATGATTAATTTCTCTTTATATTCCATATCTCCATGGATGAATGTTGAGTTAGAATCCTTTGTCTAAGGACTCATGTTTTTGACTTAGTGATATTCTACTTTGTTGCAACCAACCAAAGTCTTTCTTCTGACTTTACCGTGAGCATGTTTGATTTCTATACTCCCGCTAAAGTGGGGGCTAAATGTATAGTCAGAAAATGGAAGAACTTCCATGGTAGACTGGTTTAGCCTTCTAAGTAGGTGGTTTTGGGTCATATCAAGCACCTTGAATGGTTTCTTGACTTTTACCTAGCTTTCCCCCTATTCTACCTCTTATTCCACTTCTTTCCATCCAATTTTTGGCATCCTGGACTGCACATCTGAGGTTTTTGACTTCAGGGTCAGGGTCGACCTTTTGGGTCTATGAACCTCAACCTTGACCTAGGTTATGGTCAACCTCGACCTTGACCCAGGGTTAAAATCTTAGGGTCCCACAATTTCTGGATCTCGGTCTTTGCAAAAAGTTAATTCCCACTTCTGGGTCAGCTATTTTGGGGTTCCAAAGCGGTAAATATTAAATTATATTTAATATAAGTCCTCTTCTAGAGGAATGGGTCTAATTGGAATTTAATTCTCCTATGTCTGCCTCCTTAGAAGAGTGTTCCCTAATTTCATATAAAAGGAAGCCTTTCTCTCTCATTTTCTCTAAGTCTTCTAAGTGCAAAAAGCTCTAACCAAGATTTTGTCAAGAAGCAAAAAGTTCAAGCATCCATTGTTCTACACATTTTCAAGCTCTCAAGGTTTTCAAGTCTTCCTCTCAAGCATTCAAATTCCTCCATTGAAGATCAAGGATTCAAGCTCTCAAGCCTTTGAAGGGATTTGGTTCAAGCATTCAAGATTTATCATTCAAGCCCTAGATCTAGCCATCAT
>MU225138.1:1992513-2068741 GCA_018584345.1 Thuja plicata | reverse complement strand
GAGAGAGAGAGAGAGAGAGAGAGAGAGAGAGAGAGAGAGAGAGAGTTTATTATTTATTTTCTGGACCTAGGGTTTCTTGTTTTAGTTGTCTAGGTTTACATTTTTGTTATCTACCTAGGGTTTTGAGTTTTAATAGTTTTTTTAGTTTTCTTGTTTTGTATGATAATTTACAAAGCAAATTAAAACTAAAAATAACACAATTAAACATAAAATATAAATTTTTTATACGCTATTAGAAAACAAATACTTGTCTAACTATTAAAAAATAAAAATAAACAACATTTTTTAATGAAAAACATAATAAAAATTAAATAAAAATAACAAAAAACAATGGTACATACCTGGAATCAAGAAAAATATAGTTGAGGGGGTTTGCGGTAGCACTCAAAATGGGAACCCGTGCACTAAAAAATATTATCCCATTTGCAAGTTGTGAAAATGACTTGCAAAATGGTTAAAAAAAAAAAGAAATAAATACATTTGGGAAATGGGTGCACATTTTTTAAAAATCGGGTGCCCATTTAGCTTCGAGCACCCTAAGAAAAATGGGAAACCATTTTTTAAAAAATGGGTGCCCATTTCTTGCGCCAAAAAATTTTTGTCGTGGAATTTCGCGAAATTGGCATCCAACTTTTATCTCTTTCCCTTAGCAAAACTAATTTTTGAATATCTAGAACTCAGAGGAGGTGGAAGATCAACACAAGTATCACAAACCAAGGTGGATTAAAGTTAACATAAGTTCAAGTGACCAAAATTATCCTCAAGTAGTGCTCTTTTCTAGATGTAGGGAGTACATTAAAAAAAAGGTATTAAAAGATCATCTAGAGAAAAATTTGAAAAGGCATATAATTTAGATGGATGCAACGAGACTAACAACAATAATATCTCTACTCTTTAAGTCTCTAATATGCACTAAATTAGGTATAAATTTAAGAGTCTTCTATATCCCATTATGTTATTAAAATGATAGATGAAAATATGATCAATGGATATTGAATGAATGTATAAATTAAATTATGAAATATGATATCATTACTATTAATTGATCTTTTCCGTCAAACTCTTGTATATATGTTATTTACCATCAGTATGTGTAGTAATGTGCAAAGCTTAAGTAAAGAGAATATACCATGTGATGAATTCATATGATGTGGGCCTCATAAATAGAGAAGTCACCATCCTAACTAAAGAATAGTAAATTCAAAGAGTGCATTGATTTTAATCTTGCCTATTATATTTTCTATTTCCAATTGACCTTAATTGAGTATATGGTGATTTCAAAGAAGACGATGCACTGGAAGACATTAATGATGAAAACTAAATATTGTTCTTCTTAAGAAGGTATTTTAACCCATAAATCTATTTTACAAAAGACTAATTATTATTATGTCCCTATATTTTATAATATGCATAATTTTGTTTTTCCTTTAAAATATTTAAACCTTTCAAGATAAATAGCACTTGAGGTTATCTTTTGAATGTGATTGCTTTTTTTGCTCATTATTTTTGAAATCTTAATTTTTTTCTTTCATTTCTTATTTATTATGATCTTTTTTCTCTATGAGATTCAATAAGGGACTATAGTTTGAGAGACTTAAATATTCGTATTTGTACCAAATTTTCCCACCACAAGTGATTGATGAAGAAAATTAATCAAGTGAAAGAATAAAAAATGTATTAGTATGAGCATATCTAGTAGCATAGAATGTAAAAACCAAAACTAAATAATCAATATCAATCTTGGTAAGGACAGGGATATAGTCAATCTGGTGTTTCCTTTCTCAATGCCACATTTATTAGCAGTAACTTGAGGGGTTTAATTTTGTTGAAGAAGTATTGGATGCTATCAAATTTTATAAGATAAAACTAACTTATTCATTCTCCAACTAAAAGTCTCACAATGTATCCTGGCTACCAAAAAATGTATCCAAACATATCTGATTAGGTATAATGTGTTGGAAATATATGATGTGCCCAGTGACTGGGGGGGGTGAATTAGGAACCGATTAAACTCAATCCTTTTAATACACAATTAGATTAACTTATTTGTTTGCATGCATAAAAATTGAAAGTAAAGAATCATACACAACACATAACATAATATTTGGTTACCCAGAAACCTTCCAAAAGAAAGTAAACTAAGGTAGGGATGATACCCACAATATTTAGTACTGCAGTATAAATTTATCCTGTTAGAGCTTACAATGACCACTTCTGATGGTCTGCCCTATTAGGAGCATAGAAAGGACTGTTAGGTCCACCTTGTTAAAGGATTTTGTACAATAATATAATATGTAATGCAACTCTGTTAAGAGATTTAGAGAAAGGACTATTAGGTCCACCTTGTTAAAGGATTTTGTTGATCCACCTATGAGAATGAACCAATAGATGATCTTCTTTGTGCAACTATGATTGTTGAATAAGATCCTTCTAAATATAACTAATCACCTGAATGTGATAGATGAGACTCTACTGTCCTAAATAATTATACTCTTAATCAAACTTCCATTTGCATGTCTTTACACTTATGCATATATTTCATACATATGCACCATACATTCTTACTTTTCTTACATATATATATCTTTATCCAAGCAAATAACTTTGTAAGTCGGCTTGCAATAAACAAAATGATATTTAACAATATATGCACGGTCAGCTTCAAACTGGCACTTGGGTCCAGAAGTCTACTCGGGTGATAAACTGTCACTCAGGCGATACTAAAAATCACTTGGGTCATACTGATCAATCGGGCGACGCTGATCACTTGGGCAACACTGATCACTCAGGACTTTGCATAATGCTTGCTTGCTCGGTCGACACTAGTTGGCTAAGTGTTTTGACACTAATTGACAATATTTCTTGCCATAAGGTCTACAATCTTCCCCTTTGGAATTAGTGACAAAAACACTTATCATTTAATTTTTTTTCTGATATATCAAAACTCCCCCTTACTGTCTACTTGGGTTTTTGACACTGCTTCTACTTCTCGGGTCCAACTGACTCTTTTGTGTTTTTCAAAAATTGTTTTTTTTTTGTAAAGTATATTTTCTACATTGTTCCACCGTACATGTGTTTCCTCAAGGATATTTCCCCTTAATTACAATATAATTATATTTCCCCCTTATTTTTGATAAAAATGCCAAAAGTGATATTTACAGGGTTATTCCAAAGTAGGATAGGAAATCACTATATACCTTCAAAATCTTAGACAAAGTGTTCTCCCAAATGTCCTGCAGCACCTTCATGATGTGCAATTCAACTTAACTCTGCAGACAACTCTATCATTAGCTCGGCAACTGAGAAATTGTTTTCATGAATGAGTGTCCTTGCATGTGTTATGTGTTTCTACATTCCATCCATGTGTGGTAGGAGTTGGCTCTGGATTTTTGTAAGTGATTCTCTAGTCCTTTCTTCTTCTCTCAACAATTCAGACTGTAGATCAGTAAGATAGTTGACCTTCATGAAGTGAGCAGAACTGGTGCTCGGGTCAAGTGCTAACTACCTTGCACTTTCCTTCATGTCTGCATCAATCTTCACTATCTTGTTTTTGATCTCAATAGTAAAGTTACATGTGTCACTCAACTTTACAAACAGTGCTACCACATTGGTCACAGTGGTTTCTAGAGTGTTGATGATATTGGTAAGCTGCACCTAGTCAATTGCAATATTCTTTGCAATACTTTCTAGAACCTTGTTCTCAAATTTCTTCTCTGCTTTTTTGAGTAACTTCTCTTGACCATTCATATCTGTGTTGAACTTGTGGACAATATCAACAAGTTGGTCCATTATTGAGTCACTCTCATTGAATTCAATTTGCAATGCATCTAAAAATATGCCTTTGACATCTTCAAGTACTTTATTCCTTTGTCTTTCCTTTGGGAGCTTCTGCTGTGTATCTTTTTTCTTCCACAGTTCTCCCAAAATATCAATTTTCTCTACAGATAAGCTGGATTGATCCCAATTTGGAATCACAATTTCTTTATCAAGATCTATCTCATCAGTAATTATTACTTTTTATTTTCTTTTTTGTCTTAGGACTCGGTGAAGGAACAATTTACTTACCTTTACCTCCCTCATCCTTTTCTTCAATATTCATTTGAATTAGGTCATTGACCTTTCTAATACCAATTGATGAATCAATGTTAATTGATGAGTCAATACTGGTAGTAGCAATATCTACCTTGTCTTTCTACAACTCGAGCATGCTTGGTTCAGTAGTAAGTGGAGCCTATTGCTTAGTTACTACATGTTCAGATGTGGATTATGCAACATTTTCCTTGCTTGGAGGTACTATATTCTGGATAGGACATTGGGGTAATGATGCAATTACCTCAATTGCAATTTTCTCAACATTGGACTCTTCAATGGTCTATACCTCGGGTAGTGTATCATCATTTTCCTATTCTAGATGGTCTATACTTGGTACTTCTGCCTCATTATCTTCTTTTATCTCAAATTTTGATTTCCACACTAATGTGGCATGCTGGATTAGATCTTCTATGTTTTTGTTCAATACTTGGAATGCCCTGAATCTGGGGGTGTGATTATTTTGATATTTTCTCAAGGCCTCTTTTACTTCTTTGCTCTTCATTGCAGGCATAACTTGCTTCAATGTCTGTTCCCTAATGCCCATTTCAGTTTGGACTGCATTGTTCTAGGGAATGGATACTACCTTGAATAGCTCTTCAGTCATATAACTCTTCATCTTGGAGGGGTCATATTTCCATTTTCCCATCTTCTCCACCACTGATTCTTCAATCTTTTTCTTTTCTTCCTTGGTCCTAGAAGCACAATTCAGTGACTTCAGAGAACTCATAGCTCTTCCTTCTTTCAATTCTTTAATTTTGTGATCAAGTGTGGGTGTTGGTTTCATGAAAAACATAGTATCATCTTCTTCATCATCATTCTCATCATCACTCAGTACATGTATTCTCCATGATCTCCTCAAGGTGACAATAGGGGTAGTGCCTTTTTCCTTTTTCTATTTGGGTGTTGCCTTCCTCTTCTTCTGTGGAGGTTCCATATTAGTTTCTTCCTTTTCTTCTTTAGATTCAAAATCCTTTGTTTTAACCATATCCTCTTTACTCTCAGAGATGGTAGGAGATTCAAAGGTCTTTCCATACTTCTTCTATAATGTATCATGCCTCTTCTTTCCTCTTTTCAATATCTTAGGAATCTCAATCTCCAAAGATATCCTGTTCTTTTCTTCCTCATATGTTCTAAAGTAGGGTGCCTTTGGATTGGTAGGTTCATTTACAAGAGCCTATATGACATATTTTGTGTCATCTTTGTTGACTTCATATGACATGGGTTTTACCCATGCAACCCTAGGTTTTTCTTCTTGTATATAAACCTTATCACAATCAACTAGGAAACAGATTTCATCTTTGTAATATTCAACTAGTTGTTTAGGAATTTTGTACCTACTCTGCATCTTCTGTTTGAATTTATCAAAGTATCTATCCATATTGTTATCAAATTTATCTCCTATCTTAGATATGAATTCATTAATATGATGGATTATTGGCCTATCCTTCTTCATGCTACTGTACCCTTGGAGGGAACGAACTTCTCAACATAAAAGAGTATGCAGATTAGAAGAGAACCAAACTTACATGAATTGGATTTGGATACTCGGATGCTTTCCATATTCTTTCTCAACTGGACAAGCTATAATTCTGTCAAGTCAAATACTAGATTCTTCTTCACCACTTTGTATGCTAGGTCAACATCTTCACATGGAAGTTGTTGGGTCTTCTCGAACTGTATATCTTGTAAGCTATAACATGAATGTAAAATTTAAAATCCATATCAGTTACTACATTAAAAGTCTCATGCCTCTGTTATCCCACTCAACAAGAGTTAACTCAGGTAGTTCATCCCGGTTTAGGGTTTTGGTAGCTTTCAAATTTTCTAGCATAGGGAACACAATGACATAGTGAATTATCTACTTCATGATGTTCACAAGATGTTCCAACCATAGGTGCATGTCATGGACATGGATAAGAACATATCTCATCCATTTTTTTCTAGAAATCCCTTGGCATGTGCATGATGTGTGTCAAACACTTGGTTTCAAGGTGCTTATGCTTAGGCTTCAGACTCCCATTTGTACATAATTCATCATATTCTTTATTCATCTCAATAGTTCCAAGCTCTTTTATGTTGCAATGATAGAATCTTCGGATGTCATTAACCAATAACACTCTTGGAGGAATTAGGGAATGAGCTCCCATCAGGTCTATCCCCTCTGTAATTTCTAGATGAAGCTTAAACACTAGCGGATCACAAATTGCATTTCTTACTAACATCTCAAAACCTTTCTTGACCTTGCTACTGGAAGTGGATGCCATATTTGTTCAGACGAAATCATCAAAATTTGCTTTCAATTAGAAATTTGTACGGAATGAATTGATTTGTAAACTGAAAATTTTTTAAGAAATAATATTTACAATCCTTCATTTATATGATATTTTCAACTGTTAGAGTATCTCACTAAATGCTTTGTACATGGTAGCTAGCATGACCTGGGTGTTTCTCTAGGATTCACTCGAAGCTCAGGTGAAACCAGCTTTCCAATTATCAATGTTATCTGACTCAGGTCGGTTAAGCTAGAGTAGCTTGGGTGTAACTAACATTCTAACTCAGGTAGAACTATAATATGTCCACATGCATCAATATACAAATTTGGACTGTTAGCTTATCTGGAACTGATGTAGGATGGCTTGTGTTGCATAGTTCCAGTCATCTCCTTAAATTCCTATTCTATAATGGTAGATCCACCCAGTTCACTATTTAGGGTGTCATTAGATCCTTCATTGCTTTGATCTAAATTATTTGAGGATTTCCTTACCCATTTCTTGTTCATCTGAGTTCTAATTTTTGATACTTTGGCTTTACCATTCTCAAAACTAGTATCAAATTTTTCTTTGTTCATACAGTTCTTGCTTAGATGGCTGAGTTGCTTGCACACATAACATCTCTTAGTAGGATCCCTTTTTCTGAAGTGATTCTTCATACAGTTTGCACCAATGTGTCCATATTCACCACAATGAAAACATCTATACCATGTGTTATAATTCCAACTAAAAATTTCCTTGGCTAATTGTTCAACAGGATTCCAATTCTTAGTTCTGCACTCAGAAGATCTATGACCTTATTTGTTGCACTTGTAGCATTTTCCTTCAAACTTAGGCTTCTCTTTGCATTCACTTTCTCTATGTCCATGTTTATTAAAAATGTACCATTTACCATTAAATTTTGACTTTCCATTGCTCCAACATTTATTTTATGTGTGCCCTAACTTACCACAATGATTTCATGTATGCTTGTTGTTCCTTTGAGCTCCTTAATGTGAGGATTCACCTTGTTTAGTATAACCTAATCCAATCTATCTATGACGTATGAATTCTATTGCCTGATCCATCCTAGTTTGTGAACTCACCAAAATTTCATTTTTTTTCTTTTCAGTATTGAGATCATTTTGCAATCCTTCATTTTCTATTCTTAGATTATCAACTTCCTGTGTTGCATTGTTGAGTTGACTTACCAAATCAGCTTGCTGAAGTGACAAGTGTTGGATTTCTTTTTCTTTTTCTTCTAGTCTTGTACTCAGCAGTCTTTTATCTTCTTATGCTATATTTCTCTCATCTTCTGCTTTGTTCTTTAGTTCCATGACTTCGCATATTCTTATTGTGTGAATTTCTTGTTCTCTCTTCAACTTTTTGAATTCTTCATGTAAAGAGAGATTTTTTGTAAGTAAGTCTTCAATGGATGCACCATCCTCTTTAGAACTTCTATCGTTGCAAAAGTATTAAATTCTTTCTTCTATATAGTTCTTGTCATTCATCTGTACTGCTAATTCTTTTCTTCTTTTTAGGGAAAGAGAGAGTTGCTCCTTAAGTTTCATGATCTGTTCCATGGCCACTTTAAGATCTATCTTTTCATTCTCGATGGATTTCAGTCTGTATGTTTCCATAGCCTCTGATCTTTTCTCAAGCTGTTAAACTTCTAATAAGAGAACCACTTCTCTGATACCAATGGTTGGAAATATATGTTGTGCCTAGTGACTGAGAGGGGGGGGGGGGGGAANAACTTCTAATAAGAGAACCACTTCTCTGATACCAATGGTTGGAAATATATGTTGTGCCTAGTGACTGAGAGGGGGGGGGGGGTGAATCAGGAACCAATAAAACTTAATCCTTTTAATCCATAATTAGATTAACTTATTTGTTTGCATGCATAGAAATTCAAAGTAAAGAATCATACACAACACATAACACAATATTTGGTTACCTAGAAACCTTCCAAAAGAAAGTAAAACTGGGGTGGGGATGATACCCACAAAATTTAGTACTGCAATATAAATTTAGCCTGTTAGAGCTTACAATGACCACTTCTGATGGTCTTCCATGTTAGGAGAATAGAAAGGATGGTTAGGTTCACCTTGTTAAAGGATTTTGTACAATACAATAAGTAATGAAACTCTATTAAGAGATTTAGAGAAATGACTATTAGGTCCACCTTGTTAAAGGATTCTGTTGATCCACCTGTGAGAATGAACTAGTTGATGATCTACTTTGTGCAACTATGATTTCTGAATAAGATCCTTCTAAATATAACTGATCACCTAAATGTGATAGATGAGACTCTTTTGTCCTGAATACTTCTTCTCTTAATTGAATTTCCATTCGCATGTCTTTACACTTATGTATATATTTCATACATATGCACCATACATTATTACTTTTCTTACATATGTATCTTTATCCAAACAAATAACTTTGTAAGTCAGCTTGCAATAAACAAAATGATATTTAACAATATATGAAAGTTCATCTTCAAACTGTCACTCGGGTCCACAAGTCTACTCGGGTGATAAACTGTCACTTGGGAAATACAACAAATCACTCGAGTCATACTGATAAGTCAGGTGATACTGATCACTTAGTAAACACTGAACACACGGGACTTTGCATAATGCTTTCTAGCTCAGTCGACACTATTTGGCTAAGTGTTTTGAGACTAATTGATAATGTGTCTTGCCATAAGGTCTACATAGTGTGGAACCCAATGTGAAAAATGGAATCAAGAAATATGTACATGTGTGATGTTCCATCTGATTTATCGCATATGTTTTATTATTTTCTCTTTAATGTAGCTATTGTTGGTTAAATTTTAATACCCATGACTATTTGATACAACCCTTGTTTCTTCATTATTTTCTCCATTTATTTTTCCCACTTGTACCTTTATACAACATGTCCCATTTTGGTTTTGGAGAAATATGAATCCATTGTTTTAAATCTTAGATTTAAGATATTCCTAGGCGCTAGAAAATGTATTCAATTTTACCCCTAGGTCTCTTTTAAAATTGACTAAAATTTGTTAAGGTAATGTGTTAGTAATAACTGAGAGGGGGGGTGAATTAGTGGCCTCAAAAATATTCCAATAATCAACACAAAAACTTAGTACCATAATATTAAGCATCTAGTTATCTTTAGTCCTATAAGATGAATGCCTCCAAATACAATTATCAAATTACTACTACTTGGAATGCTTTGTTAGACCTTCTACTGTATGTTTACCGGAGAGCAATTTCTTAATTTACCGAAAGATAATAAATTATCTAGAGTATACTGATTAATCCAGTTAAGCTATGTCTAATGCAAAAGAGTAAAGTAATGACTCATAAATGCATTGACACATGAATTTTTAACATGGAAACCCTGTTAAGGGAAAAACTACTTAGGACTGGTAACCCAACATTTTTACTCTTCTGAAGTGAGCTCGGTGAAGAGCCAACCCTGTTAAAGGTTACAAACACACTGTTAGGTGTGACCTTGTTACAAGATTTAAAAGCTTAGTCTGTCACTTGATATCGGGCATCTTTATGCGACCTTCTTTGATCAAACACTCATTTGGCCTGTCAATAGGTATGTGGCATCTCATTCTATCTTCATGATCAAAATTTTTGATACTCCTTGGAATGTATCTCCAGATAGAAAGGATCTTTAAATCCCACTTGGTTAAGATACTTTCTGAATCAATGCTTAAACTGAAACAGTATGATCTGTTCACATATACAACTTATACTTGCAGATTTATAGATCTATTGTAATCTCATAAAACTAATCTGATCAATATCTCTCTTTTAATACCTTTGCTCCACTTTAGTTCTACTCAGTGATGCTTTTCTCTATTGCTCGATGTTTATAGACAACTTTAGCTCTTTCCTCAGCTTGATTGATCAGGACTGTCTAAAGTTTCTCTTCATCAGTTTCTCTTTAGCATCCTCCTTTTATTCATTCACCCTCTCTTCTCATAATGAATTAAGTTGTCTCTTTTATAGACATGATATCACCATTTTTAGGTTCTTCATTTTCTTGATCTTGGCATGATCCACAATCTTAGCCAATTAGATTTAAAGAAAAACTCTTGTTTTGTCTCGCAGAGATCTTCTTTCCAACTAGACAAACTAGCTTTAAATCCTTTCCTTATCTCTTTCTTTTTCTTATCGATGAAAACAAAGATAACTACCAGTTAATTCCATATTTAGCTCTACCAGCTAGATATTTTTTCATTTGTGACCTCAAGTTAATTTTGGTGTTTTAACTCTTTGATAGCTTTGGTTAACACTCTAGTTCTCCTCGAGCTTCTCCGTCAGTTTACACTATGATTTTGGCAGTTGGTTATGCTTGTGATTTTTCTCATCAGTAATTATCATCAGTGTTCTTGCTTAGGCATCACTGTGACTTGACTTTCGGTGATCTCTGTTTGTCAGTTCCACTAGTCATCGATGTTTGAAGTCACATTGTGAATGCTTGTCTTTTATACATTACTAAAATCATAATCTTTATCTTTCTGATTCTATGAAGTCTTTGACACTTTGATTATAACCGATTAGATTATATCAAGTTGAAATCAATGACAATAAAATCCATTAACTGATTTAATGTCTTGCATTATCCTTCTGCATTTTCGTGATCAACTTAACATCTTCAAACATTCAACCAGTTGCATGTCATCAATCTCTCCCTTTGGCATTGATGGCAACATACTACATTATCATACTATACTATCACTAATACAATATGAAATATAAAATTTTCATCAAGCTTTCCTAATGTAACTGTTACAAATGTCTAGCTTTCAGTAAGCTCAAATAGCTTAGATTTGTTTCTTGCAGAATGATCATCTTCAATTTTCAATCCCTTCACTAGACAGATGTAGCATCTAATGTCTATGTTCATATATGTGCTCTGCCTTGACTGTTCCTCTTCTTGATAATCTCTTTTCCTTTGATAGAAATTTCTCTCTTTGTATGTAGTTTCTTCCTTTGTTACTTCTCTCCTTGAGATGGATATTTCACATGTAATAAATTTCTCTCCCTTTGAATAATGATTAACTCTTCCTTCTGATTTGCAGGAACTTAACTTCATGGACAATGATATAATCTTTGATGATCAATGAGATAATCTCTCCATTATGATTCAATGAGATAATCTCTCCATTATGATTCAATGAGGTAATCTCTCCCTTTTGATAATGAGATAAATGATAATGATGTAATCTCTCCCTTTGACAACAATGCCAAATAAAAATCATCTATATCATGTTCCATCAATTTATATAATATATTCCTTGAATTTCCCTATCCATTAGCAATACAATGTCTGTGGTGTTCAGTGCATACTTGTACCTTGTTGTGTATAGATATATCTTTTGTTTTTCATCTCAGTTTTTGCATCAACTTGATAGATCTTCAGATTTGGTATCGGTTGATGCAACCATCTAGTCATCTTACTGACCGATAGACAAGGGTTGGACCCCTAATCTCTTTCTTAGGTACTCAAATGTATCCTTTGGTAATGGCTTGGTGAATATATCAGCTATTTGTTCCTTTGATTGAACATATTCCAATTTCACCTCCTTTGCTTGCACTTGTTATCTCAGATAGTGATACTTGATAGCAATATTCTTAGTCTTAGCATGCATGACTGGATTCTTAGAAATGTTAATGTCACTAGTGTTATCATAATAGATAATTATTGGTTCAAGAATCTTCATATTCATACCTTCCAGCAATTGTTTTATCCATGCAATATTGGAGCAATTTGAAATAGAAACCACATACTCTACTTCTACAGTAGACTGAGAGATGCATCCTTGGCTCTTGTTGATCCATGTGACAAGTCTGTCACCCACGAAGAATGCTCCTCCAGTTGTGCTCTTTTGGTCATCAATGTTTCCAGCCCAATCAACATATGTATAGACTTGTAGATCAAATTTTCCTTCTATTTTATACCATAAGCCATAGTCATTGATGTTCTTCACATATCTCATAATTCTCTTAACAACAGTCATATGTCATTCTTTGGGATTAGCAGAGAATCTTGCAACTATTCCAACTGCATGTGCTATATCTGGTCTTTTGTGAACAACATACTTTAGTTTTCCAATCATTGATCTATATAAGGTCTAATTTACCTCATTTGATTTGTCTTCCTTTGTCAGCTTACATCCAGTAGCCATAGGTGTTCCAACTTGTTTGGAATATTCCATCTTGAATATCTTCAGTAATTCCTTGATGTATTTGGATTGGGTGATATATATGCCTACATCTTGTTGAAGAATTTATAGACCAAGAAAGAATTTGATCTCCCCAAACAGAGACATTTCAAATTATTTTCTCATTTCATTAGCAAAGGATTTTCATAACAACTCATTTCCCCCAAAAATGATATCATCAACAAAAATTCCAGCAATCAGAATATTACCATCGGTATCTTCTTTTAAGTACAGATTGTTATTTTCACTTGTTCTAACAAATTTTATGCTAATGAGATAGGGGAAAATTCTTTCATATGAGGCTCTAGGTTCTTGTTTCAATCCATACAAGGATTTATGTAGTCTACATACCATGTTCCTCTTGTTTGGATCAACAAACCCTTCTGGTTGTTCAATGCATACCTCTTCTTCCAGTATTCCATTTAGGAATGCATATTTGACATCCATCTGGTATACCTTGAATCTTTTAAATGCATCATAATAAAGTAAGATTCTAACTCCTTCTAGTCTAGCAACGGGTGCAAAGGTCTCTCTATAATCAATACCTTCTTCTTATGCATATCCCTTGCATACTAACCTTGCTTTATTTCTTGTGACTTCTCCATTCTTATTCAGCTTGTTTCTGAATATCCATTTGGTACCGATGACATTCTTGTCATCTGGTCTCGGTACTAGTGTCCATGTATTTTTCTTCTTGATCTGTTCTATTTCTTCATTCTCAAGTGCAGTATTAATAAATTTAGGCTCAAATCACAAGGAAAACATCTAGTGTTTAGTAACTTACTTCTTGTTCTTGTTCTAGCTTTCTTGTCTCATATGATTTGATTATGTGGATGATGTCTTCTGACATACTTGGAAAGTTTTGGTTCAGCCCTTTGTTCATCATTCTAATCATCTTCTTGACCTTCATTCTCATCTCCATTGTTTGAAACATCATCTTGAGGATTTTCCTCATTTTTGATAATTGCAGCCTAATGCTCGGGTGCAATGTTCTCTTTCTCGGGAGCAATACACTATTGCTTAGGTAGAGTGTCAAGTTCTATATAAAAAAACTTGTTGTAGTCCTTTGGTTCTTGTCTGCTTTCCTTATCATTATTTTCTGCAAATTCATCTATTTTCACATTTGCACTCTCAATGATTTTGTTAGATGACTTGTTTAGACATTTATAAGCCTTGCTTTTGGTTGAGTACCCTAGAAAGAAACCTTCATCACTTTTGGAGTCATGTTTTCCATTTCTATCATCCTTCAAAATATAACATTGACTACCAAAGATTCTAAAGTAACTTACATTGGGTGTATGACCATACCAAAGCTCATAGGGTGTCTTCTTTGTGTCCTTCAATTGTACTCCGTTTAATGTGTAGACAGTAGTACTGACAGCTTCTCTCCAGAAAGTTTGAGTGATGCTCTTCTCAATCATCAATGTTCTTGCACAGTCAACAGTTGATTTGTTTCTCCTTTCAGCAATTCCATTTTGTTGTGGTGTTCTCAATGTAGAAACCTATCTTTTGATTACATGCTCATTGCAATAGTTAGTGAATTCATCTGAAGTAAATTCCCATCCCCTATCTAACCTTAAGCATTTAAATTTCTTTTCACTTTATTTTTCTACCATAGCCTTGTACCATTTAAACATCTTAAATGCTTTTGAATTATCTTTTAAGAACATGACTATCATCATTCTAGAATAATCATCAACAAAGAGAATACAATACTTATCTCTATAGTATCTCTTTGTCCTCATGGGTCCACATAGGTCTGTATGGACTAATTCTAGAATTGCATTAGATGTATGGGTTTTACTCTTGAAACTAGACTTTGTCATCTTACCTTTTTGAAAATTCTTGCACATGATATGCTCGGTCTTAGTCATGATTGGTAAGCCTCTGACATTCCTTTTTTTCTTTTCTTTATCATGTTGTCAAAATTCACATGACACAATCTTTTGTGCCACAACCATATGTCTTCATTTCTAGCCATTAAACAAGTGGTGTTAGTGTCATCAAGATAGAAAAGGTTACCTTTTGTCTGCTCACCAATTCCAGTCAACCTTATTGATTCATTGAAGATCTTTGCCTTCTTATTTTCAATTGCGACTCGGTGACCTATATTATTTAGCTGTGAAACACTTAACAGATTATAATCTAGTCCTTTTACCCAGTAAGCAGTTTCACATTTTATCAGGTCATTCAACATTATGGTTCCTTTACCTTCAACTGGACAAGGTGTATCATTTCCCATTCTCACTGAACCACCATTTTAGTATTCAAAAGTCTCAAACTTTTATTTATCACCAGTCATATGGTGAGTGCAGCCACTATCTATGACCCACACATCATTCTTAATAACTTTAGATATGAGTGATGTTTCTACATACCTTTCTTCTTCTTCATCTGAGTTATCTTCCATAGGTACAATTACCATCTCAATGTCTTCTTCTGATTTAGTGTTAGTGTCATCATCTCTGTTCTTAGCTAGGTAACAAGCTTTCTTCCCTTTGTCCTTGTAGTCTTAGGTATCTCTTTTGTCAAATTGTCGGTTGCTTCAGTAATCTCTATTATCACTTCTATCAAACTTCTTCTCATATGATCTGTGATTTCCTCTATCATCTTTTCTTCTATTTGGACATCTTGTAGCAAAGTGTCCAACCTCTTTACAATTGAAACATACAAGTGGTAATTTACCTTTGTATCTATCTTTGCCTCTCTTCAATCCTCTGGTCATAAGTGCTTCAATCTCATCAAATCCTTGATCCTCATTATCACTGTCACTATCATTTCTAATAGCATGTCTATGACTTGAATTAATTATCTTTAAAGAAGATTTGAATGCAGATTCTATAGATGGTAAGACACTATCATCAAAGTTATTAATCTCAAATGAAATTAGTCTACCAATCAGACTATCTAGAGTAACTGTATTGTTTGTAACTACTCTCATTTCTTGAATAGCAGAAACTCTAATAGCATATACAGGCAGTAACATTCTTAAGATTTTACTTGTCACTGTCTCCTCTTTAAGTACACCTCCCACTCCTTAGATAGCATTGACTACCTCTTTGATTCTACAGCTATACTGAGTGATATTTTCTCCTTCTTTCATCCTTATGTCATCAAACCTCCCTCTTAGGCTTTCTGCCTTTCCTCTTAGTACATTGGCATCTCCTCCATGTACCAGCTTCAACTTATCCCACATTTTCTTTACAGAGGTGCATGTTTTGACATCTTCAAACTCAACATCTAAGAGTGATGTTGCAATTTCTATCATCATGCAATTATTCTCATGCTTTACTCTTAATTTCTCAAGAGTGTGAGGTAGTGTAGGCAACACATATTTAGTATCAAGGTATTGAGTAACATCATTTCCAATACCTGATAGGTGGAGTCTTATTCTACTTTTTCATGATGCAAATTTGTCTTTATTCAACTTGGGCACATCTCGTCTATTCATCTTGTGATTTTTTGCATGAGCTATTAAAATCCCTTTCTAAGTACACAATCTATGATACCAATTGTTAGTAATAACTGAGAGGGGGGGGGTGAATTAGTGGCCTCAAAAATATTCCAATAATCAACCCAAAAACTTAGTACCACAATATTAAGCCTCTAGTTATCTTTAGTCCTATAAGATGAATGCCTCCAAATACAATTATCAAATTACTACTGCTCGGAATGCTTTGTTAAACCTTCTACTACATGTTTACCAAATAGTTGTCTGTTAATTTACCAAAAGATAGTAAATTATCTAGAGTATACAGGTCAATCCAGTTAAGCTATGTGTAATGAAAAACAGTAAAGTAATGACTCATAAACACATTGACACATGGATTTTTAACGTGGAAACCATGTTAAGGGAAAAACCACTTAGGACTGGTAACCCAAAATGTTCACTCTTCTAAAGTGAGCTTGGTGAAGAACCAACCCTATTAAAGGTTACAAACACACTATTAGGTGAGACCTTGTTAAAGGATTTAAAATTTTAGTCTGTCACTCTATATCGGGCATCTTTATGCTACCTTCCTTGATCAAACACTCACTTGGCCTGTCAATAGGTATTTTGCATCTCATGCTATCTTCATGATCAAACTTTTTGATACTCCTTGGGATGTATCTCAATATAGAAAGGATCTTTAAATCCCGCTCGGTTAAGAGACTTTATGTATCAATGGTTAAAATGAAATAGTATGAGTTGTTCACATATACAACTTATACTTGCAGATTTTCAGATCTATTGTAATCTCATAAAACTAATCTGATCAATATCTCTCTTTTAATACCTTTTCTCCACTTTAGTTCTGCTTGGTGATGTTGTGATATGTTGCTCAATGTCTGTAGAAAACTTTAGCTCTTTCTTTAGCTTGATTGATCGGGACTATATGAATTTTCTCTTCATAAGTTTCTCTTCAATATCCTCTTTTTATTCATTCACCCTCTCTTCTCGTAATGAATTAAGTTGTCTATTTTATAGACATGATATCACCATTGTTAGGTTCTTGATTTTCTTGATCTTGGCGTGATCCAAAATCTTATCCAATTAGATTTAAAGCAAAATTCATGTTTTATCTCACAGAGATCTTCTTTCCAACTGGACAAAACATCTTTAAATATTTTCCTTATATCTAGCTTTATCTTGTCGATGAAAACAAAGATAACTACCAGCTAAGTCCATATTTAGTTCTGCTAGCTAGATATTTTACCATTTCTAAAATCAAGTTAATTTTAGTGTTTTATCTCTTTGATAGCTTCGATCAACATTCTAGTTCTCCTCGGGCTTCTTTGTCGGTTTACACTATGATTTTGGCCATTGGTTATGCTTGTGATTCTGCTCATTGGTAATTCTCATCGGTGTTCTTGCTTAGGCATCACTGTGACTTGACTTTCGGTGATCTCTGTCCATCGGGTTCCAGTAGTGGTTGATGTTTGAAGTCACATTGTGATTGCTTGTCTTTTATGCATTACTGAAAGCACAATCTTTATCTTTCTGATTCTCTGAAGTGTTTGACACTTTGATTATAACTGATTAGATTATATCAAGTTGACATCAATGAAAATACAATCCATTAACTAATTTAATGTCTTGCATTATCCTTCTACATTTTGGTGTTCAACTTAACATCTTCAAACATTCAATTAGTTACATGTCATCATAATTGAGAAATTAGATTGTAAGATTTGACTTTCCAGTTTGACCAAAATCTAGTTTAGTTCATTTTTTTCACAATATTTAATTCAATTGAGAACTCTCACATTATTCCTTTGTTGAAACCTAGCCTCTATTCAAACTTCATAAAGTAAAAGTGAAAAGCTCTAGTCCACATTCTTTTTCTACACCTGATCTTTCATAAGTCAAATCTAACTTTTTTGGAGTTCTAAAGCTCAATCAAACTATCTTTTTATTGATTTGTCTATATGCTAGGTACATTTGATTTTTTTTGCAATACATACATTTATAAATTAGCTTTATGTCATCATCCTTTTGTGGGGTTTCTCAACTACTAAGAAATGATCTAAAAAGCTACATGTATATTATGATTATGTTTGAAATTGATTATTTTTTTATATCATCATTCTGGAGTA
The DNA here is from genome assembly GCA_018584345.1 of Thuja plicata. Taxonomy (NCBI): domain Eukaryota; kingdom Viridiplantae; phylum Streptophyta; class Pinopsida; order Cupressales; family Cupressaceae; genus Thuja; species Thuja plicata. Next base: position 2,050,591 of record MU225138.1, on the reverse strand, counting down.
ATAATCAACCCATGCTTATATCATACTTGCATCACACATGCATGATGATTACATTACATTATTATTTAAGTAATGTTGTAGATGAATTTTTTTATTTGAATTGGAAATGAAAGCAATCACAAATTTAATGAGTTATACATGGATTTTCCACATAGCTAATTGGAATTAAGATGTTTGCAAGAGACAATATTGCAAATAAGCAATCCCCATTACAATAAAATTCTTAAGGCTACATTAAATGGTTTGGTTCACATCAAAAGGCCTACACACTTGAGTATAAGTGAATTAAAATCCATACTTATGGTAGAAAAGGAATGCCCATTTAAATCAAACATACCTAAATAACAATTGTAATTTCTAGTTGTAATTCAAATCTTTGCAAAATGGTTATTTTACAAAGAGAATCAATATTAATTTCCTTAAATTCATACCTAACCAAGACTTCTAAATAAGTATCATATCAAATGTAGTTGTAATATCATAAATTAAATCCTATGTTGTATTACATTACACAAGATTTCCCTAAATAGTTGTAATTAATATAGTTATGCATCCTAAACGTCAATCTTGATCTAAAATACCCCTTGCCACCTTGCACGCAAAATTCCTTGACCATTAGGTCTAGAGTACACTTGAATGTATGTGTTCCATAGAAACATTCACATGTCAATCTAGAATATTGCAAATATATGCAACTATTTTAGCCATGGGGATGTTACAATTGTTGAATTTTGACATTGTAACACCCCTACCAATCTAAACCAAATTCAAGGGTCAATGGGTGTTGTTAAAACTTGTCCATTTTGCCTCCTTTTCAATCTTGTAAACATAATTTGAACACATTCTTAGTAATTTATCAATTATTGAATATCTTTTACACACTAGTAGTCCATGTTTTGCACTTTCCATACACAACACCTTCTACCATCTATTTTTTCTATAATTTTCATGATATATTATGAAGATCCACCATTTCAAGGACTATTTTTTTCTTCATAACTCCAATAGGATCCCTTTCTTCTAGTTTTAAATGGTCGTAACTCCCCTGGGTTTTTAATATTTTATTTACTATCATATTATTAGCATATGATTGTTCTTTCATGGTTTATGTCTATTTTTAAAATTATTTTATATGTGGCTATACATGGAGGTGGAAACAAAGAAAATGAGGGTTTCACTAACGCAAAAATCCTAAATGATGACACATTTTACCATTAGTATGCAAAGGGAAAATAGTTTTTGAACCATCGGTAACACCTACACCGAAAGACAGGCTTTCAGCACAAACCAAAAGTATAGATAACAAACATCACTGAAAGTGTTAAGTTCAAGAGAAACCTGACATAGTTTGCATAGTTCAATCTGAAAATGTTGAAGTGTAAACCAATAGAGAAGAAAAGAAGAGGAACTCGACAGAGGAAGGGAACCTGATGGATAGTTCACAGAAGGAACGCCGATAGACAGACAACAGAGAAACCTGAGCATCAGTCACCAAAAGTCTGTTATATCCCGAGAAATGTGGATCTGACTTCCACGTCAGATAAAACACTTATGTTTTCTATTTAGCATTTTGATTTGATTTAAAACCATTTCTTGAGGGACAAGCAATGTAATTGTAATTGTTTTAATCAATCTAACTGATTGAAAACATACAAACTAGGAGATATAAACCTTTGATCATAGAGTTATATTTGTAATATGTGAAACTTAATTAGGTCAATCTATTGTATAAATAGATGTGTAATCATTCATTTCATACGGATGTGAGGATGATAGTATCCAAGGAGCACATGTATGGATCAAACTAAGAGTTTCAAGAAAGAACAACAAAAGATGAATTAGGTTATCAAGAACTAGATTCAAAGCTACCGAGCAACAAAAGTATTAATCAATCACATTAGGTGATACATTGTACATGTGAATTTAATAGATCTGTAATCAGAAATTGTAGATTGTATACACTTAGGTCACTGATTATTTTTGTCTACATTCTAACAAGTGTACCAAATAGAAGAAATCCTTTCAAGAAATGTGGATTTAACGATCCTTTGTAAATCTCTTAACCAAGTGCACACTAAATAGTGTTGCTAAAGCTCTTAATAGAGTAGACCTTAACCAGTCTCCACATAATACTTCTAACATGGTAGATCATTAGATGTGATCAAATTGTAAGCCTTAATGGACCCCTTCCATTTTGCAGATAGTGAAGATTTGTGGGTTTCATCCCCACCACAGTTTTTACCTTCTAATAGGGGTTTTCTACGTTACCAAATATTGTGTCAAGTGTTTATTAATTTCATGAATGTTTCTATGAATTTTTTACATGCTTATTAGTTTATAAATTGATATAACATACACAAAGATAGAATAGCTTACGTGGATGGTAATACAATTGATTACTAAAGGATAAAGGGTTAAGTGATAAAAGTTTTTGAGGGTACTGATTCACCCCTCCCTTCTCAGTACACCATTCCATTATTTCCTACAATTGGTATCAGAGATAGATCTCTTATTTGGAAAATTTTAAATACTTAAGAGAAAAATATCATATAATGGAAAGGTACAAGCTAGACAAGAGTATTGAGAATCATAATTTAGAGATACAAATATTCTATGAACAATATAAATAAGCTAGAATCAAGATGAGATATTTGTTGGATGAAAGAAAGATTATGGCATCTTGCTGTAATGAAAAAAAATATCACAAAGAGGAGATACCTGATCTATTTGAGTCATCACAATCTACTTTAAGCAAATCATCAGGCACGTCTGAAGAAAGCATCACAAGCTTGAATGAAATCAATCAACATCTGGCTGGACAAGTGAAATCTCTGCAAATCGGTCAAGAGACATAGATGGTAAGAATGATTGATGTCATGAACAATGATAGACAAGCTGAGAAAGAAAGAACACTATCTATTGATGACAAAAGGAATATTACTGAAAAGCTACAAGAGAATGAGTCAAAAATAGAAAGACTTATAGAACATCATCATGAGATCACCAATCAGATTATTCTTATGACTCAGGAGGCAAACTGAATGAACATAGAACTCATTGAAAGGATAGAAGCTATTGGTAAGCTAGGACAAGAAAATGAAAAAATAAAGAATAAAGTAAGAATTCAGCAACAACATAATGACATGATTAAGAGAGTTGAAGAAATCACCAACATGATGGATGATTTTATGGATGGACAAAGAAGAGTCAACAACAATACCAGACTAGGGCATATCGAGAATGAAGAATCACCATACCAAGTTGATCCGAAGAATGTCTACACAAATCCAAGACCAAGAAATAAATCATGCAATCACTGTGGAAAACCAAGCCACACATCAAATGTTTGCAGGAGAAAAATAAAAGGTATTCCCAAATCCACACCTTCATTCATAGGAATCTGCTATAAATGTAACAAGAAAGGACATAAAGTATATGAATGTAAATCTTAGGTGAAACTACCAAAGAAGGAAACCTACATGGACAAATATCGTCCTACTTGCAAAATGCATGGGCACACATATCTTGAATGCAAGAAGAAGAAAAGGCAAGCATGGAAGCCTAAAGAAAATGAAATTGCGTATCAACTAAAAAGAGTCGGTAACTCATATATTTTGGATTACAATACATGGGCAAACTGCACAACATGTGGAATATTTGGACACATAGATGCAAATTGCATAAGACAATGGATGAGAAAGTCTAGGAGCTGGACTAACCTCGGAATGGCATGTCTACACTTTCATAAAGTTGGTCATCTAAGAAAGGACTGTAGAGACTGAGTGATATAGACAAGCACTTTTTTCCAATGGAAACACCATTGAAGACCTTAGGAAGATGAGAAACAAAATGTGGAGGAAAGCTACAAACATAGATGATGCTAGGCCAAGCAATGCAAATGGTGAAACCTTATCCAATGGATTAGGTGACATCACCACCCCAACCTAAGAAGAACAAGTAAGTATGAAACAACATTATACCAAGTCATATTTTGCATCAGTTCCATTATACTTTGATGAAATGCCAAACTAGCATGATTAAAGATGCACTATGGTATTACTTGTTATGATTCGATGAATTCAATCTCATCTGTCAATACTTACTAAAAAATCATCGGTGTACATACAAAGCTAAGTTGTCTATACTTAAAAAGTATCATCGGTTAACACATAAAAGATAAGTCGCTAGTGTAAATTGAGCTCCGTAGGTAATCATGTAAAAAGACAATGTTATCTTTGCCATATACCGAGATCCATCGGTAAAAAGTTAAAAAATTTAACACCTAGCCCAAGCATCTCATTCTCACCAAGAATGAAGTGTGTATGCTACCCAACGAATCGGTCTTCAAATATCAAGAAGCGGGTGAGAATTTATGACACGAATTAGGGGAAAAGTTTATAAATAGTTGATAGAAGAGCTCATTATTCACAAAGCGATTTGAGCGAAGAAGTAGAGCAAAACTAGAGCACAAAGTGACTAGATTGGAGATAAAATTCAACCCTGTTCAAAGCACTCAGAAAGATTCCTAGTAGTCACATAAGGTTGAAATAAGTAACAACATTCACCAAGAACTCTGTTTTCTTTTACGAAAAAAAACCCTAATTTTTGAAATGATGGCAACTACTTCACAAACCTCCAAGATCAAGAATGCAAAGGAGAAAAAGGTCAATCTAATAAATAATACCACTTATGAAGAACCTCATTACATGATCTATCTCAAGGTTTCTTCACAACTTGACAACACTGGTGCATTCTCAGTATACCAGCTAGGGTTTTTCTAGTTGAGGACATCTGAGCGTATATTCACTGCAAGATTTTAGAAATAAGAGATCTTGAGGTTGAGAAAGATTACAAAAATCTTTGCAAAGATGATCAAAAAATCAAAGAAGAACATAAGCACATTGAAGTGAAAGGACTCACATATTGCCTATTATTCTCGAAGGAATTCAAGACCGAATGGATACGGTTAGTGCTAAGTGGAGTGCATGACCGAAAGATGTGGATGGATGAGCCAAAACCAATAACCAGGGATGTTATACACATTGTTACCAGTTATCCTATAACCAATAAACCAAAGGTACTAAAGCACCCCCTCATGTCGACATTGAAAATAAAACAAGAGCAGCATGGGATGGAAGAGGATTAAAGGTATCCACCATCACCGATGATGAAATGAAATTTGGAGCTTGTGTCTTAGGATACAAATTATTTTAGGCTAGCAGGATGAACAATATTGCATTCAGAGCAGTGGATACAACACACAAAATTGTTAAGAAGGGATTGCAGTTAGATCTATCAGAATTTCTACTAAGGAAATTATATGAGAATATGAGGACAATCAGGATTGCAAAGTCTAACTCATGTAAGTTTGGTTCACTCATTATGTGCATATTTTTCTATTTTCAATAATCATTCCCATCTATCGGTAATGTCAAATGGGACACTACTCGACCAGAGACCACACAGAATTGTGAGTTTATCAAATCACTAGGAGATAATTTTGAATCAATCATGGATGAATAGTTCACTAGATTCAAAGATAGAATGTAGAAGAGGATGAGGATGCTATAACAACTGGTAGAAATGTACAAGACTGACATTTTTTTTATGGTGGACATTGATTACACTTATATAAAGCCAGCTGTACTTAGGAAAGAATGTGATGGGGAGCTCCCTCTCCTAGAGCTACCTTGCTCTCTCCTAGAACTTCTCTTGGTCTTTATTAGGGTCTCATTCACTACCTTAACTAGAGGATCCTAATTTGATCCACTACCACACTAGGAGCTCTCCACCAAGTTCAATTATTCATTAAACCCTTCACCATAGCTTCACACCCTCATGACTTACTTTGGTCATCTATCCTTCCAACTATCTCTCCTTCTTGTGAGTTGGATTCTTGAATCCTTTCTAGTCTCTTTCAACACTTATTGATCCAGTCTTGAGGATCTTTCAACCAATTTCCAATCAGTTGCAAGATTTTAGTCTTCTAGGCCTTATAGCCTTTTTAGGCCTATTAGCCCTCCTAAACACTGAAAAGATGAATTTTATCTCAAAATCCATTAACACCCCTAGAAAAAAATTACATATTCCTTCTGTTTTTTTTCCTAACCTTAGATATTTTCTAGGTTTTAATTCCCCACCTTGTTCGTATAATGGACTTTCACCAAACCCCTAAAATTGAGGGTTTCTAGGGCATGAATACTGGTCTAGTTTATTTTATTTCTTTAACTAATGAAATGAGCTCCTCTAAAATTATCCTCCCATAATCATGTTTTTATTTCACTCACATACACTCCTCTATCCTTTATTGGCACATACCAATCACCAAGCAATCACCATTGCTACTGTACTGTTTAGTTTCCCTAACCAGAGTAACCAGTACTCGCCTAGGGCCTGAATTTTATCCTTCCTTCCCTGCACACACACACTCCACACATTATATATACATTGTATATACAAGGCCTTACTTTATTCCAAGTGGTCATTTGGTTTTGGACCACGGGAACTTCAAGAAAAACCAATATCTACATGACTAGTCCAAAACTGGACAGAGAACCAGTCAAACATAAAGAATTTACAAAATGATAACTAATATGCACAAACGATCAAAAAAATGCCACAATTCCTAAGGAAACTACATAAGGAACACTAGAAATGCATTAATTCAATCCATCTAATCCATTAAAGTACTGGATGATGGCTCATTTTGCAAATTACAGTGATAATTGCTCCTTCACAACAAACAGTTTGTACAAAATGAAATGTAACTGACATTTTAGGGTTTGTGTCACCTTATATAATCCATTCCCACATGTTTGGACCCTTATTTTGGTATTTGGGCATCATAAAATCTGATTCCTACAAACTAGGAAATGTTGTCAAGACAACTTTGCAAATTTTAAAAGTTGTCATGACAACTTTGACAACTTTTGTCAAAATGACATTCTCTCAACTTTCATGGCCCAATTTGGTTTCAAAACTTACCAAATGGCCCTAAACACATAAAAAAATTAAAAACTTGAAAATCTCCTCACTTTGGAGTTTTGGTCAACCCTTTGACCTTTTGGTTGACTTCTAAAGGGTATAGACCCCTAGGTGCAACTTGACTCTAAAACTTGTAAACCCTAAACATTTACTAACTCTAAACCAACCTTAAACACACTTGGGACTTTATAACTTAGTCATTATTCAAATATGGTTGGCAAAACCAACCTACAAGCCAAAATTACTAACAAGATCTTTCAAAGACCTTAGGGTGCTCCTGCACTAGCATGGCTGGCATCACTTGACTATGAGGTTAACATAGATCAAGCCACCAATGCCATTGAAGCATTGATAAATGAACCATTGGACAAGTCACAACCTAATTTTTAAACTTATGAGGAAGCCAAGGAAAGGATAAAAACTGGCTTAGTTGTGAAAATTATTGATAGGAAGAAGGACAAAATGGTTAAGACTTTGAAGAAAAAGTCGTTGGTAATTGAAGAGGAAACATAACAAACAAAAGAAATGAAGGGTCAGTCAGCCATTGGTGAAGATGAGAAGGTGAGTGACAGAATCCATAGAGTCTCATGCATCACCCCTGAAGAATCCTAGAACAACTAGTGCACAGAGGACAAGGATTCAAACTACTAACGCAGACTCACCACCTATCAAGAAAGGTCAAGTAAGGACCTATAAAAGAAAGCCTCAAACAGGGAAAAAAAGCACCAACAAAAAGAAGGAATTTCATTAAAACCAAATAATTTTAAGAAGATACTAAAAAGGATGAACAACCTGTTAAAAATAAGTTTCCTACCACAATTGATGAGGTATGTGCATCAATGATCAAGTCAGGATTAATAAGTGAGCCTAAGATTAGAAAATGGTTAACTCTGGATCCTGAAGATTAGAACAAGTTATAAGAAGGCATCATCATAATGATGAGTGTATTTAAATATATACCAATTCAATTTGAAGATAAAATTCCAAAAGAAATTATGGATAGATTGTCGGCTAGGTGGACATAGCTTTAAAGGAATAGAAACAAATAAGGGAAAGAGCCCTAGTTTCAGTTATGCCACCTGAATCTAAGATGGAAGAGATTGAAGAAATGATGAAGAAACATTCCAACAGGTTCTCACCAAAGTTAAGAGCCTACAAAGTGCTTCAAGCACATATAATTGAGCTTGATAGGAAGAGTTAGGATGAATGGAGAAAGATACTTAATATACCAAAAAGGGATTCAAGCCCCGAGCCATAAGCAGCTCTTACTGACAAGCCATACAATGAAGAAAATCAGGCTAAACCGATCCCCAAACACATCATTATAAATGATGAGGATGTTAATGAAGAATAATTAAACAAAAAATCTAACGAGGATATGGAAACTATAGATGAAACATGGCCTGATAATACTATCATTGATATTACCGGAGGAGATCCTGCAGATGAGGTACAAAAAGATGATGATGTCACTCTTGTCCTAGACCAACCCAACGAACAAGACACACCTACAAATGTTGTACATGTGAATATTCTAGGCCAAATACCATTATTAATACAATCTATTAACATAATATCACAAAAGGAAAACTCACCTGATCTGGATGTAAGCATACCCGAGGATAAGGGTAATGATGAACAAAAAGATACAACTGATGACCAAAATGTCATAGATGGAGCACAACAAGAAATATATGAAGGGAAGAAAGAAAAAGGTGAAGAAGAGAAGAAAGAAGATGCTCCTCCTAAGGATACCAAAGGAGATGTTGAAGATAAACCAAAGGTTGATGTGGAGATGTCCACTCCCAACTGATAGGCAGCTATCGAGCAGCAGGCAAAAGACACAACACCACAAAAGCCTTCATCAAGAAAACATGACCAAGAAAAGGATCTTTATTTGGTGCTACAATCAAGTTCTTCCCACTCAGCATCCAAGAAGAAGAAGAAGATAAAGAAGTCCAAGCTGAAGGTAACACTAGATGAAATCATTGAGATACCAAAGTGTGACCATTCTACATTGGATTTTGAATCTCTCCAAGAGTATGGGGAAATATGTCAAAGGAAAGCTATGCAAGAAAAGCTAAGGAAGGAGCACAAAGAATCCCTAGTATTAGAAACTACAAGGGATATATTGACACAAATGGTGTTTGACATAGATGTTGATCAAGATGCCCCCGTCCTTGATCAACTTGTCATTCTAACTGAGGCCATCACATCTCAGAATGTGGATGCAGAAAAAGAAAGAGGGACGAGAAGAACAAAAATATCAATACAAATTGATAGAAAAGATCAGCCAAGAAGTGGCAGAGAACAAGGTAAATCTCTTATAACTTGCAAATGAATCAGATCCAATAATTTTTGAAGCTATTGCCTTAATACAAAAGTTGTGCACTTTAGATAAATTCACTAAGGAAAATAGTGATAATATTGCACAAATAGACTCTGATCTAAATACAAGTGCACACAGTCTAACTAAAAATGACAATGCAATCAAGATGCATTTGGAAAAGATTATGAAATCTAGAAGGTTGAGAAAGGAAATTCTAGAGGCAGAAATCAAGTTTAGAGATGAGGTTACCGAGTTATAGGCTCTAATGCTACCAAATCTTACACTTCTGCAACAACACATGACTTCAACAAAATAATTAATTGCCACCCTAGAGATGTCTAAATCACACTGGAGCAAATGGCTCTTGAACACCTAAAGGAGAAATGGGAGAAGCTGATGGAAGACATGAAGAATTCTCATTCCCATATTTTTGATAAGTTATAAGTATACACCTTTGCCCTTACTATCAATAAAGGGGGAAAATGATATGTGCAGTAGTAAAAAGGGAAGAATGAGGTAATACAAAGGGGAAAATGATATGAAGATAAGGTGAAAAGGTCGTATAGTATAAAGACAATTGTACATGTATATACATATGCTATATCTACATATACATAGGGGGAGTCATAAATGACAAGGTGAACACATGGTGTACATACTACACATTTTGGTATTTCACACAAATCAATTTTTTATACTAATGTCAAAGGGGGACATTGATGACACATTTTTCCATTAGAATGCAAAGGGAAAAAACATTTTGAACCATCGGTAACACCTACACCGAAAGACAGGATTTCAATACAAACCAAAAGTACAGATAACAAAGGTCACCGAAAGTGTTAAGTTCAAGATAAACCCGAAGGAGATGGATCACAGGAGAAACCCGATACACTTTGCATAGTTCAACTCAAAAATGTTGAAGTGTAAAATGTCAGAGAAGAAAAGAAGAGGAACTCAATAGAGCAAGGGAACCCGATGGACAATTCACAGAAGGAACACCGAATATAGACAAACAATAGAGAAACCCGAGCATTAGTCACTAAAATTCAGTTATATCTTGAGAAATGTGGATCTGAATTCCACATCAGATAAAACACTTATGTTTTATATTTAGTATTTTATTTGATTTAAAACCATTTCTTGAGGGACAAGCAATGTAATTGTAATTTTTTTAATCAGTCTAACTATTTGAAAACATGCAAACTAGGAAATCAAGGTCAAGTTTCAAACCTTTGATAATAGAGTTATATTTGTAATATGTGAAACTTAATTAGGTCAATCTATTGTATAAATAGATGTGTAATCATTCATTTCAAATGGATGTGAGGATGATAGTAGCCAAGGAGCACATCTATGGATCAGACTAAGAGTTTCAAGAAAGAACAATAATAGATGAATTATGTTATTAAGAACTAGATTCAAGGCTACTGAGCAACAGAGGAATTAATCAATCATATTAGGTGATACATTGTACATGTAAATTTAATGGATCTCTAATCAGAAATTTTAGATTGCATACACTCAGGTCACTGGATATTTTTGTCTACATTCTAACAAGTGTAGCAAATATAAGAAATCCTTTCAAGAAAGGTGGATTTAACAATCCTTTGTAAATCTCTTGACCGAGTGCAAACTAAATAGTGTTGCTAAAGCTCTTAACAGAGTAGACCTTAACCAGTCTCCACATAATACTCTTAACAGGGTAGATCATCAGAAGTGATCAAATTGTAAGCCTTAACCGGCCCCTTCCATTCTGCAGATAGGGAAGCTTTGTGGGTTTCATCCCCACCGCAGTTTTTACCTTCTAATAGGGGTTTTCTGCATTACCAAATCTTGTGTCAAGTGTTTATTCATTTCTATGAATGTTTTACATGCTTATTAGTTTATGAATTGATATAACATACACAAAGATAGAATAGCTTACATGGATTGTAATAGAATTCATTAATAAAGGATAAAGGGTTAAGTGATAAAAGTTTTTGAGGGTACTGATTCACCCCTCCCCTCTAAGTACACTATTCCATTATTTCCAACACTAACACATCCACCCAAAAACATTTATTTAGTCTTATGTGTGTAGGTACACATGGATAGGATTTTCAACCTTGTTGGAGCTTTAGAAAAATCTCTTAGTGATATATTGAAACTTTCTTTTGTCCTTTTCACCATATTTAACATTTACATTAATTATTTAATTCATTTTTATAGTCTTTTAAACATTATACGGATCATTCTATATATTTGTGTGGTGACTCTAGTTTTCTATTTGTGGCTTGTAATTATGTTTTCTAAATTTTAAATTATTTAATTAATACATATGCTTGGCCTAACACGCGTTTGATTTAATAGTAGAAAAAACTTGAAGTTCATAGCCATTTGACTATTTTTCCAAAGTGAAGAGCTATGATCTAATTATTTAAAGGGATTCATTATTGTTTACAGTGGTTTTTTTTCATCCTCTGCATTTTGGTAAACTTGACATGAACTCACCTTTTCCAAATCCTTTAAAAAAAAATTAATCTTTCAAAGCAACATTTAAAATTCAAAACCTATTTTTTTCTCTTCTCTCATTTTCTAGAGTTTGTGATACTATGCATCTTGATAATATTCTATGAGATTTATGACCGAGCCCATGACTTGAGGATATGTAGTTAGAAGGATCTTGAAAATTAGTATATGTCCTAGCTTGTAGAGTTGCACTAGACTTGGTCACATGTTTTTTTGGAAATTTTGATCCTTTTGGTCCTAATTATTTACTTTTAGTATTTAGGGCCTATTCTGCCTCTAATTATCAACCTCACTCATGACCACATTTTTCTAATAGGTTTCCTCCTAATTTTTACCATGAATATGCTCTTAGGTACTCTTGGAGAATATACAATCCTTAGAAAACTTTAGGGATTTCATGGGTTTTCTTGATTGTAAGAGATTAATGCCTCAAGTCACTCCTATGATTAGAATTTTGATAGTCTTACTCTTCTCAAATAATAGGGCATTGAGTTTTTGAGGTATTTGACTCATTGTTTAGCAGCATGTGCCTTCTTTTATGCATTTGTCATATCTTATGCTCAAGATACCCATTTGAACATCACTAGTCCTTAGTTGAATATCCCAATGCATGAAGTCTTAGTTCACATGGTTGATATAGATCTTGTTACAAATCATTAATATTTTCTTTGTAACTCAAATTTTAAATCTACAAATCCCCTTACTCTTGAGATTGTTGTAAATTAGGATTGCACCCTTAGAAAATATGGAATTTGAATATCCTATTGAAACATGGAAACACTCTTAGATTGTGGGTGATTTATGAAGAGAATGAATCTTAGGGGTTAAAAGGTTGGTTCCTTGAAGGTACTCACCTAAAACTAAATGATGACAAGGAAAGGGATAAAAAGGTATGCTTGTAAAAAGTGAAATCCTAAAACCTAACGGGTGATGCACCAATGTAAAAATCTGACTTGCAGCTAATAAACTTCATAAGATTACCCATAAAAGACACTTAAAACACGCAAATCAATCAAATACACCTTGTAAAATAGACTCTTGTGAAAGGTACCAGTATTCTAATGCTTGTAACGGAAAATAATAATGTCTTCTCAATTTAAACATCAAAATGAAATACACAATCAAAGATCTGCACTTTGATATGTCAAATTATGTATTAAACATTGAAATGATATTGATAAAATAAAGGTGAAAAACAATATTAAATAAACTCACTCACAATCAATGGTGGATGCAAGAAATTGAGAAGGAATTATTAGTAATAACTAAGAGGGGGGTGAATTAGTGGCCTCAAAAATATTCCAATTAATCAACCCAAAAACATAGTACCACAGTATTAAGCCTCTAGTTATCTTCATTCCTATAAGATGAAGGCCTTCAAATATACTTATCAAATTACTACTACTCGAAATGCTTTGTTTAAACCTTATTCTGTATGTTTGCCGAATAACAGTCTTTCAATTTACCCAAAAATAGTAAATTAGATAGAGTATACCGATCAATCTAGATTGTTTGTGTAATTCAAAACACTAATATAATGACTCATAAACATGTTGACACATGGATTTTTAATGTGGAAACCCTGTTAAGAGAAAAACCACTTGGGGTTGATAACCCAAAATTTTCACTTTTCTGAAGTGAGCTCAGTGAAGAGCCAACCCTGTGAAAGGTTACAAACACACTGTTAGGTGTGACCTTGTTAGAGGATTTAAAATATTAGTTTGTCACTTGATATCGGGATTTTCTATGCTACCTTCCTTGTCCAAACTCTCCTAGTTTGTCAAATGGTATCTGGCATCTCATGCTATCTTCATGATCAAAATTTTTGATACTCCTTGGGATGTATCTCAAAATAGAAAGGATCTTTAAATCCTACTCGGTTAAGAGACTTTCTTAATCAATTGTTAAATAGAACAGTATGATCTGTTCACATATACAACTTATACTTGCAAGATCTATTGTAAGCTCATTAAACCAATATGATCAATATATCTTTTCAATACCTTTGCTCCACTTTTGTTCTACTCGGTGATGCTATGCTATATTGCTTGATGTCTGCAAAAATCTTTAGCTCTTTCCTTAGTTTGATTGATCAAGACTGTATGAATTTTTTCTTCATTAGTTTCTCTCCAGCATCCTCTTTTTCATTCACTCCCCTTAATTTGTAATGAATTAAGTTGTCTCTTTATAGACATGATATCATCGATTCTAGGTTCTTGATTTTCTTAATCTTTTCGTGATCCACAATCTTAGCCAATCTGATTTAAAGAAAAACTCTTATTTTATCTCATAGAGATCTTCCTGCCAACTAGACAAAACAACTTTAAATCCTTTACTTATCTTTGGCTTTATCTTGTCGATGGAAAAAATGATAACTACTAGTTAAGTCTATATTTAGCTCTGCTAGGTAGATATTTCATCATTTCTAAACTCAAATTAACATCAGTGTTTTAACTCTTTGATATCTTTGGTTAACACTCCAGTTCTCCTCGGGATTCTCTATCGGGGTTTTCTATCCGTCGAGGTTGTCTATCCTTCAAGCTTGTCTGTCCATCGGGTTACACTGTGATTTAGGTCATCAGGTATGCTTGTGATTCTACTCATCGGGTTTCTTGCTCGAGCATCACAGTGACTTGACTTTCAGTTATCGATGTCCGTCAGGTTCCACTAGCCGTCGGTGTTTGAAGTCACATAGTGAATCCTTGTCTTTTATGCATTACTGCAAGCATAATTTTTATCTCTCTGATTCTCTGAAGTCTTGGAAACTTTGATTATAAATGATTAGATTATATCAAGTTGACATCAATGACAATACAATCCATTAACTGATTTAATGTCTTACATTATCTTTCTGCATTTTGGTGATCAACTTAACATCTTCAAACATTCAATTAGTTACATGTCATCAGGAATTAGCCTTCATATATCAATAACTAGGAAATTTGCTAGAACTCATCAAGTGTGAACTCAAAACAATAATATCCTTAATTTACAAAACTTAAAAATCAGGCCAAAGAAAGAGCCCCCGTCACAAGAATAGGGTGAAAAATGAAGATATAGATCCATAACCCTACAAGGGTCGAGAAGAAGAAAAAATCAAAGAGAAAGAGGGGTCAAACTACCTGAAACATGCAATTCACCACCTAGAAACTCCCCAAAACTCATAACCTATGCATGTGTCACTCCAAACTAATCCAAAACTTCTCATAAATGCCTCAAAAAAGCTCTCCATTTGATGTACAAAAGTAAAACCCCCTCTTTTCCAATTATAGAACTCCAAGTTCAAAAATAAGCTCCCTCATGGAAAATAGATCTCCTCTAAACTCTAGGAACTAACGCTTTTTCTTAATTTTGGATTTTAAATTTAACATCCGTTACATGTTTTATAACTCAACATACAATGAAAGTTAATTATAAATTGATATATGCAAAAATAGAATAATTATAAATTGATATATGCAAAAAATAGAATAATTTAATGATTTATTTATATTAACATTTATTAAATAATATAACATATATCCCTTACTAAATGTTAATTTTTCAAATAATATTTATTAAGGGATACATATTATATAATTTAATAAATATTAAAGTAAAAATTTAATCATTAATCTATTTGAATAAGAAAAGGCCCTCCTTCGATCATATCGGATATTAATTTCAAAAGGAACTTCAATAAACTTATAAGGAAAAAAAATAGCTTATTTCCTTTGAATGAATTTAGGGTTGGAAAAAACTGTGAACCCTAAATCATTCTCACCTTTTCAATTCATTTTGCATATATTTTTCTTGTAGAAAGCTAAAATAAATACCTATGGGACACATATTTTTCATAATTTTTTTTATTAATTTTCTATTTTTCCTGAAGCATCGAAGAGAAAGGTTTCTAAATGGATAGACAACCTATGTTTAATTAAACTAAAAATAGAAAGTCATAATGAACTAAATATATATTAAAATTATAGTCAGTGTAAAGCTTGTTCAGAGTACCATAATATGTAATTTTTTGTTTAAGAAGATTGTCTTATTTGGCACTTGATTGAGGCCTCCAAAGGGATGAATGCTGCAGAATTCTAGTGTCCTTTGCCCAAAAATCTAAAATTTGGGCCTTCGTGCGAACACCTCTTCATGCAAAGGGATTGGGGGGGTGAAGGACCCTTCACACAAAAACCCCTTGGTAAAAGTTTGGAAGGAAATGCACCGCAATATTTTTCCCAAGGGATGTTCGCGCAACCTAGGTCGACCGGGTTTTTTTTTTAGGTCGTATTTTTTATTTTTCGTATAAATTAAAGTGTTTATTTTTTAATTTTTTAAACCACAAACTTGTTACTCAACTAATGGAGATGGTGATGAAGACTAAGATAATAGGTATACAAGATTGTATAAAGGATTTGATCATTTTTTATTTTGTCATTAACGTCGAGCAATTGATTTATGGTTCATATTGAATTGTCATATCTCTCGGAGTTGATTTAATTGGGAAGTTAATAAAGATCAGACAATGATAAGGTATTATAGAGATAATTGTTTTCTACTTTATCAAGTTGGTAAATCAGATTGGGAAAGTCATTAAGAAAAATATTTAATTTACCAAGTAGAAAGAAGTCTATCATTAAAGGGTTGTGTACGTTGGTCAACACAATGAGATATTGAGGCACCGAGTAGTGCATGTTAGTTACCAAGCCATGAGTTAGTTATCGAGAAGTACAGTTGTTAGAAACAAGGATAAGAATGCATTTAATGTCAAGCCACAGTGATATGGAATATTCTAAGAATGAAGAAGTTAGTTACAAGATCTACACACATTAATATTCAAGGTAAAGATCTATGGTATAAATTAATCGACAAAAGTGATGGTTTTACTTCCAATAAAAGTGCAATTTCCGAGGTGATACTAAAGCACTTCACTGAGTATAAAATTCATTGAAACAGTTCAAAAAGTTGATCTGACAACTAAGAGTGATTGAAGGAAAACATAATTAGGGAGATTAAGAGGAAAAACATAGTCTATTTAAAGGATGAATTTGAATAACACAAGGGCTGGAAAGTTGAAGTGCTACCAAGTGAAGTAGTTAAGATAAAATACATATAAATCTGAGTCTAAAAGAGAGATTCATGAAGTGTTTATGCCAGTCGTTAGAGAGCGCATTAGGGATCTGATCAAGCGAGAGGTAGTTGTAGTATTATAGACCAATTTATATATTGTTTCTTATTTACATTTGTAGCAGAAAATCTCTTAACTGATTGGACTTAACAATATTATTATAAAATCCTTGAGAAAGGTGACATTCTAAAAGAGTGTTCAAAGTCCTCTAACTAGGCCACTCCTAACAGGGTGAATATCTTAACAATTCTGAGGTAAATCCCCTAGCAGGGTCACATATAATAATGGGTATTGTAATCTTTAACAGGATTGGCTTTTAATTGAGAATACTTCAGAAGAGTATTTTCATTTATGGGTGACAATTGCCACATAGGTTTTTCCCAAATTGGTTTTCCTCATTATCTAGTGTTATGTGTGTTGAATGATTTATCTGCATGATATTTACTGTTTATTAAAGTTATTGATTGAGTTTTTAAGTTATTGGCAATTCGGTTCCTGCTATATTTTGTTCTACCGAGTTGAATCAGAGATAAGTTTTAAAGGTTTAAAGGATCATATTTTCCTGATTCACCTCCCCTCTCAATAAAATAACAATTAGTATCAAAGCTAATTACTCTAAGAGATAAGTTTAAAAGACTTGAGTTAAAGATCCAAAGATATATAAGAGGGAGGCACCAAATTTGAATAAGGATAACTTCTCTACATGGAAAAAAAGAATGAGGTTACATTTATCTAGGATTGGAGAGTATGCACTATACTATCTTGACAATGAGTATTCGCCATCGTCATATGGGCCTATGAAACTTAAGAAAATAAGAGAAAGATGAGATCACACACAAGTTATGATTGATATATTATCTAATCTCATCGACCTGGAGTTTAATGAACTTAAAGGATGAGATACAACAAAATAGACATGGCATAAAATTGCATTAGTACATCATGGAGATCAGCATATTCAGAAGGAAAAATCTAAAAGTTTCAGAGGAAAATTTGATTCTATGAGAATGAAAGAAGGTAAAAATGTTACACAAACAGTGCAAGATTGAAGGAAATTGTGAATGTTATCAGAGGTGCTAGAGGACAGATAGATGAAGAAAAGGTAACAAGAAAATTGTTGAGGAAATTTTTACCTATGTATGCCATCTAACTATCTGCAATACAAGAACTAAGATCCATTCCTCAGATGACTATTTCACTAGATGCTACTATTGGTAAGTTCATTTCCTTTGAGATAAATTATTTTGATAATAGTTTACCTGACACTGCTAGGATTGACCCTGCATTTAAATCGTCTTTGAAGATTGGAAGTTCTAGTGACTCTAGACCTAGTGATGGTTATGCAAGTAGTGCAAGTGAAAGGTTTTATAGTTTCAAGAGTGAGTTAGAATAATTATATGCTAAAGATGAAGCAAATGAATAAGAGTTTGAAGCTTTACTAGCTAGAAGACTACATAGAGGTAAAGGAAAGTACTGAGGAAAGCTACCTTTGAAATGTTTTAAATGTAACATGATTGGTCACATTGCTACTAAATTCCCTTAAAATGACAATGATGAGAAGAAAGACATCTTAGATGATAACAAAAGAGAAAATAGATTCAGGAGATTCTGATATTTCAAGAACAAAGGTAAGAAGTCATTCCACATTGCTAATTAAGGACTAACTGATGATGATACAGATGATGATGATGAAGAAGAAGTTGTATATGTTACTATCAAGGATAATTATGATGAAGAAAAGAAAGAAGAAAAAACCCTAATCTCACATGTAAGCAAGAATGATACCTGGATTATAGATAGTGGTTGTTCACACCATATGACTGGTGATACACTTCAGTTCATTAATATTGAAGAACATGATAGAGGATATGTTAGATTTGGTAATGATGCCCCATACCCTATGAAATTTAAAGGTTCTATAATTATATTGAATAATACCATATGTGATGATGCCTATTGGGTTGAAGGAATAAAGTATAATCTTCTGATTGTGACATAGCTAAACAATACAGGACACTAACTAGAATTTTAGAATGGAAAGGTAAAAGTATTTGATCGGAAAGGAAATTTGATTTCCACTGGAGAAAAATCTAAAGGTAACTTATTTTACCTTGATACATTTACTAATATTTTTCTATATGCTAAAGTTGAGGATGCATGGTTATGACCCAAGAGGTTATCTCATGTGAATTTTGACAATTTAATTAAAGTGAGAAAAAATAATAGAGTTAGAGGTCTACTGAGATATGAGAAACCTGAGAATTTCATGTGCAAAGAATCTCAAGTTGGTTAGAAGAAAAGAAGAAAAGGTGAGAGATAATACAAACTTAATTTCTGAATTAGAGCCAAGAAGAGTAAAGGATGCATTGGAGAATGAAGACTGGGTTAAAGTTACGAAAGAAGAGATAGATAGGATTTAAAATAATAACACATGGACTTTAGTAATGAGACCTAAAGATAAAAATTTTATTGGTTCAAAGTGGATTTTTAGAAACAAATTGAATGAGCATGGAGATGTAATCATAAAAAAACAAGACTAGTTTGCAAGGGGTATGCACAAGAAGAAGGTATTGACTATGGAGAGACTTTTGCACCTATTTCTAAATTAGAAGGAGTTAGAATTCTACTACCATATGCATCTTAAAAAGTTTTTAAAGTTTATCAAATGGATGTCAAGTCTAAATTTCTTAATGGTATTCTTGAAGAAGAAGTATATATAGAACAACCTAAAGGTTTTGTTGAGAATACTAACAACGACATGGTATGTAAACTACACAAGGCACTATATGGTTTGAAACAAGCACCCTGAGCTTGGTATGAAAGGTTACATCCATATCTAATCAAGATTAGATTTCAAAGAACACGTGACAACAGTAATCTGTATCTAAAATGTGATAGTAATAATAAGATTTTGATTGCTGAAATATTTTTTGATGATATTATTTTTGGAGGCAATAACACATTATGCAGATCTTTTACTAAAGAAATGAGAAAGGAATGTGAGATGTCCATGATAGGGGAGATAAAATTATTTCTTAGAATACGTATTCAATAATTCAAGGATGGGATCTCCATCACACAATTAAAGTACATCAAGGAGATCCTAGAGAATTTTGGGATGGAAGACTCAAGACCAGTTGGAACACCGATGGTTACTGGTTGCAAGTTATCAAAAGAAGATGAGTCAAATGAAATGAATGAGACACTCTACCGATCAATAATTGGTAAGTTATAATATGTACAAGCCTCCTAGTCATGTTACTAACTGATAGAAAAGGGTTGTACCCCTAGTCTCTGTCTCAAGTACTCAAATGTATCTTTCGGTAATGGCTTGGTGAATATATCAGCTAATTGTTCCTTTGATTGAACATATTCCAGTATCACCTCATTTTCTTGCACTTGTTCTCTTAGATAGTGATACTTGATAGCAATATGCTTAGTCTTAGCATGCATGACTAGATTCTTAGAAATGTTAATTGCATTGGCATTATCACAATAAATAATCATTGGTTCAAGGATCTTCATATTCATACCTTCCAACAACTATTTGATACATGCAATATTGGAGAAATTTGTAGCAACAGCCACATACTCTACTTCTCTAGTAGACTGAGAGATGCATCCTTGCTTCTTATTGATCCATGTGACAAGTTTGTCACCCATGAATGCTCCTTGAGTTGTGCTCTTTTGGTCATCAATGTTTCTATCCCAATCAGCATCTATATAGACTTGTAGCTCAAATTTTCCTTCTCTTGTATACCATAATCCATAATCCTTGGTGTTCTTTAGATATCTCATAATTCTCTTGACAACAGTCATATGTGATTCTTTGGGATTAGTAGAGAATCTTGCAACTATTCCAACTGCATGTGTTATATCTAGTCTGGTATGAACAACATACATTAGTTTGTTAATCATTGATCTATAAAAGGTTTGATTTACTGAGATCCTGACTCGGTTAGAACCATAATGTGTCCCAATGCATCAATATTTAGATTTGGACTTGATAGAATATCTAGAACTAATGTATGATGGATTGTATGCACAATTCCAGTTATCTCCTTACATATTTATTTGGAGATGGTGGATCCACCCAATTCACTATTTTTGGTGCCATCTGGTCCTTCATTGTTTTAGTCTGAATTATTTGTAGACCTCCTTACCCACTGTTAACTCATCTGAGTTTTGATTTTAGAAGATTTTTCTTTTCCTTTCTCAAAACTAGTATCCACATTTTCTCTATTCATACAATTCTTTCTTAAATGACCGAGCTATTTACACACATAACATCTCTTAGTAGGATTCCTTTTTATGAGATGATTCTTTGCACAATTTGCACCAATGTGCCTATACTCACCACAATGACAACATCTTTTCCATGTGTTGTAATCCCAACCAAAAATTTCCTTAGCTAATTGTTCAGTAGGGTTCCAATCCTTAGTTATGCACTCTGCAGATTTATGACCTTGTTTGTTACAATTGAAGAAACATTTTCCTTCAAACTTAGGTTTCTCAGTGCATTCACTTTCCCTATGTCCATGTTTGTTGCACCTATAGCATTTACTATTAAAATTTTACTTTCCATTGCTCCAAAACTTATTTGATGTATGCCCTATCTTACCACAATGATTGCAAGTAGGTTTATTTTTATTTTGAGCTCCTTGATCTAAGGATTCACCTTGTTCAATATATCCTAATTCAGTCTATCTATGATGTCTGAATTGAGTTTTCTTTGTCAACTAATCCATGCTTACTTTTGAATTCATCATACTCTCATTAGTTTTCTTTTCAGTATTGAGATAATTTTGCACTCTTTCATTTTCAGTCCTCAGACTAATAACTTCTTGATTTGCACTATTGAGTTGATTTATCATATCTACTTGCTAAAGTGACAAATGATGGATTTCTTTTTCTTTTTCCTATAATCTTGTACTTAGAAATCTTTAATCTTCTAGTTTCATTACTCTGTCATTTTTTTCTTGGTTATTTTGTTCCATGACTTCACATATTCTGACTGAATGAATTTCTTATTCTCTCTTCAACTTTCTAACTTCTTCATGTAAATTAATATTCTTTGAAAGTAGATCTTCAATGGCTAGATCAACTTATTCAAAACTTCTTTCTCTGCTTAAGTCTTCAATTCTTTCTTCTATGTAACTTTTGTTATTCATTTTCACTGCTAATTCTTTTCTTCTTTTCAGGGAATGAGAGAGCTGCTCCTTAAGTTTTCTGATGTGATCCATGGCCACTTGTAGATCTATCTTTTCAGTTTCAATGGATTTCTCCAGTCTGTATATTTCCATTGCCTCTAATATTTTCTCAAGTTGTCAAACTTCTTGTTAGTAATAATTGGGAGGGGGGTGAATGAGTGGCCTAAAAAATATTCCAATTAATCAACCCAAAAACTTAGTACCACAATATTTAGCCTCTAGTTATCTCCAGTCTTATAAGATGAATGTCTTCAAATATACTTATCAAATAACTACTGCTCAGAGTGCTCTGTTAAACCTTATTCTTAATGTTTACCAAATAGCAGTCTTTGAATTTACCAACTAAAATTAAATAGCTTAGTGTATACCAATCAATCTAGATTAGTTATGTGTAATGAAAAACACTACAATAATGACTCATAAACACATTGACACATGGATTTTTAACTTGGAAACCCTGTTAAGGTGAAAACCACTTGGGATTGGTAACCCAAAATTTTCACTCTTCTAAAGTCAGCTTGGTGAAGATCCAACCTTGTTAAAGGTTACAAACACACTATTAGGTATGACATTGTTAGATGATTTAAAAGATTAATTTGTCACTTGATATCGGGCATCTCTATGCTACCTTCTATGACCAAACCCTGGTTTTTCAAATGGTATCTGGCATGTCATGCTATCTTCGTGATCAAAATTTTTGATACTCCTTGGGATGTATCTCAATATATAAAGGATCTTTAAATCTCGCTCGGTTAAGAGACTTTTTGAATCAATGGTTAAACTAAAACAGTATGATATGTTCACATATACATCTTATACTTGTAGATTTTTAGATCTATTGTAAGCTCATTAAATCATTCTGATCTATATATCTTTTCAATACCTTTTCTCCACTTTTGTTTCTGCTTGGTGATTCTATGCTCTGTTGCTCGGTGTCCACAGAAGTCTTTAGCTCTTTCCTCAGCTTGATTGATCAGGACTGTATGAATTTTTTCTTCATCAGTTTCTCTCCAGCATCCTATTTTTCATTCACTCCCCTTAATTCATAATGAATTAAGTCATCTCTTTATAGACATGATATCATTGTTTCTCTCTTCTTGATTTTCTTGGTTTTGGCGTGATCCACAATTTTAGCCAATCTTGGTTTAAACCATAACTTCTATTTTATCTCATAGAAATCTTCTTGTCAAATGATCAAAATAGCTATAAATCCTTTACTTATCTCTGGCTTATCTTGTTGATGAAAACAAAGATAACAACTAGTTAAGTCTATTTTTAGCTTTGCCTGCTAGATATTTTGTTGTTTTCTGAACTTCAGTTAACTTCGGTGTTTTAACTCTTTGATAGCTTTGGTCAACACTTAAATTATCCTTGGGCTTCTCCATCAGGGTTTTCTATCCTTCAGTGTTGTCTGTCCTTTGGGCTTCACTACAAATTTCTTCTCTTTGGTTAACACTATAATTTTGGCCGTCTGTAATGCTTTTGATTCTGCTCTTCGGTAATGCTCATCGGTTTCTTGCTGAGTGGTTTTCTTTAATATTCAATCCCTTCACTGGATAGATGTAGCATCTTTTGTCTCTATTCTGATATGTGATTTGCCTTGAATTTTCCTCTTCTTGATAATCTCTTTTTCTTTTGACAGCAATCTCTCCCTTTGTATGAACTCTCCCTTAGATGGATATATCATATGTAATCTCTCCCTATGGATAAAAATTAACTTTTCCTTTTGATTCCTAGGAACTTCTCTTCATGGATAATGATATAGTATTTTCTAATCAATGAGATAACCTTTCCCTTATGATAATGAGTCTCTCTCCCTTATGATAATGAGATAATCTCTCCCTTTGACAATAATGCCAAACAATTCTTCTATATCATCTTCCATCCCTAGTTTACATAATATATTCCTTGAATTTCCCTTTCCATAAGCAATACATTATCTCTGGTGTTCGGTGTAGATTTTTACCTTTCTATGTACAGTTGTATCTATTAATGTTCATCTTAGTGCTTGCATCAACATGAATGATGTTCTAATTTTATGTAGGCTGATGCAGCCTCCTAGTCAACTTACTGACCAATAGACAAGGGTTGTACCCCTGGCCTCTATCTCAAGTACTCAAATATATCTTTCAGTAATTGCTTGGTGAATATATCAGCTAATTGTTCCTTTTATTGAACATATTCTAGTATCACCTCCTTTTCTTGCACTTTTTCTCTTAGATAGTGATACTTGATAGCAATATGCTTAGTCTTAGCATGCATGATTGGATTCTTAGAAATGTTAATTGGACTGGTATTATCACAATAAATAATCATTGGTTCAAGGATCTTCATATTCATACCTTCCAGCAACTGTTTGATCCATGCAATATTGGAGAAATTTGTAGCAACAGCCACATACTATGCTTATCTAATAGAAGGAGAGATGCATCCTTGCTTCTTGTTGATTTATGTGACAATTCTGTCACCCATGAAGAATACTACTCGAGTTGTGCTCTTTTGGTCATCAATGTTTCTATCCCAATTAGCATCTGTATAGACTTGTAGCTCAAATTTTCCTTCTCTTTTATAACATAACCCATAATCCTTAGTGTTCTTTAGATATTTCATAATTCTCTAGACAACAGTCATACGTGATTCGTTGGCATTAGTAGAGAATATTGAAACTATTCCAACTGCATGTGTTATATCTGTTCTAGTATGAACAACATACATTAGTTTTTCAATCATTGATCTTTACAAGGTTTGTTTTACTGAGATCCCGACTCGGTTAGAACCATAATGTGTCCCAATGCATCAATATTCAGATTTGCACTTGCTAGCATATCTAGAACTGATGTATGATGGATTGTATGCACAGTTCCAGTTATCTCCTTCCATCTTTATTAAGAGATGGTGGATCCACCCAATTCACTATTTTGGGTGCCATTTGATCCATCATTGTTTTGGTCTAAATTATCAGCAGACTTCCTTACCCACTACTAACTCATTTGAGTTTTGATTTCAAAAAAATTTTCTTTTCCTTTCTCAAAACCAGTATCCACTTTTTCTCTATTCATACAATTCTTTCTTGAATGATCGAGTTGTTTACACACATAACATCTCTTAGTAGGATTCCTTTTTATGAGATGATTCTTTGCACAATTTGCACCAATGTGCCCATACTCACCACAATGACAACATCTTTTCCATGTGTTGTAATCCCAACCAAAAATTTCCTTAGCTAATTGTTTAGTAGGGTTCCACTCCTTAGTTATGCACTCTACAGATTTATGACATTGTTTGTTACAATTGAAACATTTTCCTTTAAACTTAGGTTTCTCAGTGCATTCACTTTCCCTATGTCCATGTTTGTTGCACCTGTAGCACTTACCATTAAACTTTGACTTTCCATTTCGCCAACACTTATTTGATGTATGCCCTATCTTACCACAATGATTGCAATTAGGTTTATTTTTCTTTTGAGCTCCTTGATCTAAGGATTCACCTTGTTCAGTATAGCCTAATTGATTCTATCTATGATGTCTGAATTGAGTTTTCTTTGTCAACTGATCCATGCTTACTTTTGAATTCATCATACTCTCATTGGTTTTCTTTTCAGTAATGAGATAATTTTGCACTCTTTCATTTTCAGTCCTCAGATTGATAATTTCTTGATTTGCACTATTGAGTTGATTTATCATATCTACTTGCTGAAGTGACAAATGATGGATTTCTTTTTCTTTTTCCTATAATCGTGTACTTAGAAATATTTTATCTTCTTGTGCCATTTCTCTGTCATTTTTTTCTTTGTTATTTTGTTCCATGACTTCACATATTATGACTGAATGAATTTCTTATTCTCTCTTCAAATTTCTGACTTCTTCATGTAAATTGAGATTCTTTGCAAGTAGATCTTCAATGGCTGCATCAACTTATTCAAAACTTCTTTCTCTGCTTAAGTCTTCAATTCTTTCTTCTATGTAACCTTTGTCATTCGTTTTCACTGCTAATTCTTTTCTTCTTTTCAGGGAATGAGAGAGCTGCTCCTTGACTTTTCTGATTTGATCCATGGCCACTTGTAGATCTATCTTTTCATTTTAAATGGCTTTCTCCAGTCTATATATTTCCATTGCCTCTAATCATTCTCAAGTTTTAAAACTTCTTGTTTGTAATAACTAAGAGGGGAGGTAAATGATTGGCCTAAAAAATATTCCAATTAATCAACCCAAAAACTTAGTTCCACAATATGAAGCCTCTAGTTATCTTCAGTCTTATATGATAAATGTCTTCAAATATACTTATCAAATAACTACTTCTCAGAGTGATTTGTTAAACCTTATTCTTAATGGTTACCAAATATTAGTCTTTTAATTTACCGACTAAAATTAAATATCTTAGAGTATACCGATCAATCTAGATTAGTTATGTGTAATGCAAAACACTACAATAATGACTCATAAACACATTGACACATGGATTTTTAATGTGGAAACCCTGTTAATGGGAAAACCACTTGGGATCGGTAACTTAAAATTTTAACTCTTCTGAAGTGACCTCATTGAATATCCAACCTTGTTAAAGGTTACAAACACACTGTTAGGTGTGACCTTGTTAGAGGATTTAAAATATTAGTTTGTCACTTGATATCAGGCATCTCTATGCTACCTTCTATGACCATACCATGGTTTTTCAAATGGTATCTGGCATCTCATGCTATCTTCATGATCAAAATTTTTGGTACTCCTTGGGATGTATCTCAATATAGAAAGGATCTTTAAATCCCGCTCAGTTAAGAGACTTTCTGAATCAATGGTTAAACTAAAATAGTATGATTTGTTCACATATACAACTTATAATTGCATATTTTCAGATCTATTGTAATCTCATTAAATCATTCTGATCAATATATTTTTTCAATACCTTTTCTCCACTTTAGGTTTTTCTCAGTGATTCTATGCTCTGTTGCTTGTTGTCTGCAGAAATCTTTAGTTCTTTCCTCAGCTTGATTGATCAGGACTGTATGAATTTATTTTTCATCATTTTCTCTCTAGCATCCTATTTTTCATTCACTTCCCTTAATTCATAATGACTTAAGTTGTCTCTTTATAGACATGATATCACAGTTTCTCTCTTCTTGATTTTCTTGGTCTTGGCGTGATCCACAATTTTAGCCAATCTTGATTTAAAGCATAAATCATGTTTTATCTCATAGAAATCTTCTTGTCAACTGATCAAATAGATTTAAATCCTTTACTTATCTCTAGCTTATCTTGTCAATCAAAAAAAAGATAACAACCAGTTAAGTCTATTTTTAGCTCTGCCAACTAGATATTTCATTGTTTCTGAACTCCAATTAACTTCAGTGTTTTAACTCTTTGATAGCTTTAGTCAACACTTCAGTTCTCTTGAGGCTTCTCTGTCAGGGTTTTCTATCCGTCGGTGTTGTTTGTCCTTTGGGCTTGACTGCAAAGTCCTGCTCTTCGGTTGACACTATAATTTTGGCCGTCTGTAATGCTTGTGATTCTTCTCTTTGGTAATGCTCATTAATTTATTTTCTTGGGCATCACTATGACTTAACTTTCGGTTATCTCTATCCGTCATGTTCCACTAGCCATCAATTTTTGTAGTCACTTAGTGAATGCTTGTCTTTTATGCATTACTGAAAGCATAATCTTTATCTTTCTGATTCTCTAAAGTCTTTGACACTTTGATTATAACCAATTATATTGTATCAAGTTGAAATCAATGATAATACAATCCATTAACTAATTTAATTCCTTGTATTATCTTTCTGCATTTTCATGATCAAATTAACATCTTCAAACATTCAATCAATTACATGCCATCAATCTCTCCATTTGGCATTGATGGAAACACACTACAGTATCACACTATATTATTACTAATACAATATGAAATATAATAGTTTCATCAATCTTTCCTATTGTAACTATTACAAATGTCTGGCTCTCGGTAAGCTCATATAGCTTATATTTGTTTCTTGCTGAGTGGTTTTCTTCAATCTTCAATCCCTTCACTTGATAGATGTAGCATCTTCTATCTCTTTTCTGATATGTGCTCTGCCTTGAATTTTCCTCTTCTTGATAATCTCTTTTTCCTTTGACAACAATCTCTCCCTTTGTATGAACTCTCCCTTAGATGGATATATCATATGTAATCTCTCCATATGGATAAAGATTAACTTTTCCTTTTGATTCTTAGGAACTTCTCTTCATGGATAATGATATAATCTTTTCTGATCAATGAGATAATCTTTCCCTTATGATAATGAATCTCTCTTCCTTATAATAATGAGATAATCTCTCTCTTTGAAAACATTTCCAAACAATTCTTCTGTATCATCTTCCATCCCTTTACATAATATATTCCTTGAATTTCCCTTTCCATTAGTAATACATTATCTCTGGTGTTTGGTGCAGATTTGTACCTTGCTATGTACAAATGTATCTAGTGTTTTTCATCTTAGTGCTTGCATTAACAAGAATGATCTTTTGATTTTATGTAGGCTTATGCAGCCTCCTAGTCAGCTTATTGGCTGATAGACAAGGGTTGTACCCCTAGTCTCTATCTCAAGCACTTAAATATATATTTCAGTAATGGCTTGGTGAATATATTAGCTAATTGTTCCTTTGATTTAACATATTCTAGTATCACCTCCTTTTCTTTCACTTGTTCTCTTAGATAGTGATACTTGATAGCAATATGCTTAGTCTTAGCATGCATGACTGGATTCTGAGAAATATTAATTGTACTGGTATTATCAAAATAAATAATCATTGGTTCAAGGATCTTCATATTCATACCTTCTAGCAACTGTTTGATCCAGACAATATTAGATAAATTTATAGCAATAGCCACATACTCTGCTTTTGTAGTAGACTGAGAGATGCATCCTTGCTTCTTGTTGATCCATGTGACAAGTCTGTCACCCATGAAGAATGCTCCTTGAGTTGTGCTCTTTTGGTCATCAATGCTTCTAGCCCAATCAGCATCTTTATAGACTTGTAGCTCAAATTTTCCTTCGCTTTTATACCATAAGCCATAATCATCGATGTTCTTCAGATTATTCATAATTATCTTGACAACAATCATATGTGATTCTTTGGGATTAGCATAGAATCTTGCAACTATTCCAACTGCATGTGCTATATCAGGCATAGTATGAACAACATACATTAGTTTGTCAATCATTGACCTATACAAGGTCTGATTTACTAAGTTCCTGACTCGGTTAGAACCATAATGTGTCCGAATCCATCAATATTCAGATTTGGACTTGCTAGCATATCTAGAACTGATGTATGATGGCTTGTATGCACAGTTCCAGTTATCTCCTTGCATCTTTATTCAAAGATGGTGGATCCACCCAATTCACTATTTTGGGTGCCTTTTTATCCTTCATTGTTTTGGTCTAAATTATCAGTAGACTTCCTTACCCACTGCTAACTCATCTGAGTTTTGATTTCAGAAAATTTTTCTTTGCCTTTCTCAAAACCAGTATCCAGTTTTTCTCTATTCATACAATTCTTTCTTAAATGACCGAGTTTTTTACACACATTACATCTCTTATTAGGATTCTTTTTTTATGATATGATTCTTTGCACAATTTGCACCAATGTTCCCATACTCGCTACAATGACAACATCTTTTCCATGTGTTGTAATCCCAACCAAAAATTTCCTTAGCTAATTGTTCAGTAGGGTTCCACTTCTTAGCTCTGCTCTCTGCAGATTTATGACCTTGTTTGTTACAATTGAAACATTTTCCTTCAAACTTAGGTTTCTTAGTGCATTCACTTTCCCTATGTCCATGTTTGTTGCACATGTAGCACTTACCATTAAACTTTGACTTTCTATTGCTCCAACACTTATTTGATGTATGCCCTATCTTACCACAATGATTACAAGTAGGTTTATTTTTCTTTTGAGCTCTTTTCTCTAAGGATTCACCTTGTTCACTATAGCCTAATCCAGTCTATCTATGATGTTTGAATTGAGTTTTCTTTTTCAACTAATCCATGCTTACTTGTGAATTCATCATACTCTCATTGGTTTTCTTTTCAATATTGAGATAATTTTGCAGTCTTTCATTTTCAGACCTCAGATTGATAACTTCTTGATTTGCATTTATTGATTTGATTTATCATATTTACTTGCTGAAGTGACAAATGATGGATTTCTTTATCTTTTTCCTATAATCTTTTACTTAGCAATATTTTATCTTCTTGTGCCATTTCTCCATCATTTTTTGCTTGGTTATTTTGTTCCATGACTTCACATATTCTGACTGAATGAATTTCTTATTCTCTCTTCAACTTTCTGACTTCTTCATGTAAATTGAGATTCTTTGCAAGTATATCTTCAATGGTTGCATCAACTTCTTCAAAACTTCTTTCTCTGCTTAAGTCTTCAATTCTTTCTTCTATGTAACCTTTGTCATTCATTTTCACAGCTTATTCTTTTCTTCTTTTCAGGGAATGAGAGAGATGCTCCTTGAGTTTTTTGATTTGATCCATAGCCACTTGTAGATCTATCTTTTCATTTTCAATGGCTTTCTCCAGTCTCTATATTTCCATTGCCTCTAATCTTTGCTCAAGTTTTCAAACTTCTTGTTAGTAATAACTGAGAGGGGGGGTGAATGAGTGGCCTCAAAAATATTCCAATTAATCAACCCAAAAACTTAGTAACACAATATTATGCCTCTAGTTATCTTCAGTCCTATAAGATGAATGTCTTCAAATATACTTATCAAATAACTAATGATCGGAGTGCTCTATTAAACCTTATTATTAATGTTTACCAAATAGAATTCTTTCAATTTACCGACTAAAAATAAATAGCTTAGTGTATACCGGTCAATCTAGATTAGTTATGTGTAATGAAAAACACTAAAGTAATGACTCATAAACACATTGACACATGGATTTTTAATGTGGAAACCTTGTTAAGGGGAAAACCACTTGGGACCGGTAACCCAAAATTTCCACTCTTCTAAAGTGATCTCAGTGAAGATCCAACCATGTTAAAGGTTACAAACACACTGCTAGGTGTGACCTTGTTAGAGGATTTAAAAGATTAGTTTTTCACTTGATATCGGGCATCTTTATGCTACCTTCTATGACCAAACCCTATTTTTTGAAATGGTATATGGAATCTCATGCTATTTTCATGATCAAACTTTTTGATACTCCTTGGGATGTATCTCAATATAGAAAGGATCTTTAAATCCCGCTCGGTTAAGAGACTTTCTGAATCAATGGTTAAACTGAAACTGTATGATCTGTTCACATATACAACTTATACTTGCAAATTTTTAGATATATTGTAAGCTCATTAAATCATTCTAATCAATATATCTTTTCAATACCTTTTCTCCACTTTTGTTTCTGCTTAGTGATTCTATGCTTTGTTTCTCAGTGTCCGTACAAATATTTATCTCTTTCCTCAGCTTGATTGATCAGGACTGTATGAATTTTTTCTTCATCAGTTTCTCTCCAGCATCCTATTTTTCATTCACTCCCCTTAATTCATAATGAATTAAGTTATCTCTTTATAGACATGATATCACCATTTCTCTCTTCTTCATTTTCTTGGTCTTGGCGTGATCTGCAATTTCAGCCAATATTGATTTAAAGCATAACTCTTAATTTATCTCATAGAAATCTTCTTGTCAATTGATCAAAACAACTTTAAATCCTTTAGTTATCTCTGGCTTATCTTGTCGATGAAAACAAAGATAACAACCAGTTAAGTCTATTTTTAGCTCTGCCAGCTAGATATTTTGTTATTTCTAAACTCCTATTAACTTTGGTGTTTTAAATCTTTGATAGCTTCGATCAACACTTCAGATCTCCTTGGGCTTCTCAGCTACATGCCATCAATCTCTCCCTTTGGCATTGATAGAAACACACTACATATCACACTTTATTATTAATAACACAATATGAAATATAATAGTTTCATCAATCTTTCCTATTGTAACTATTACAAATGGCTGGCTCTCGATAAGCTCATGTAGCTTAGATTTGTTTCTTGATGAGTGGTTTTCTTCAATCTTTAATCCCTTCACTGGATAGATGTAGCATCTTCTATTTCTATTCTTATATGTGCTCTGCCTTGACTTTTCCTCTTCTTGATAATCTCTTTTTCCTTTGACAGCAATATTTTCCTTTGTATGAACTCTCCCTTAGATGGATATATCATATGTAATCTCTCCCTATGGATAAAGATTAACTTTTCCTTTTGATTCTTAGGAACTTATCTTCATGGATAATGATATAATATTTTCTGATCAGTGAGATAATATTTCCCTTATGACAATGAATCTCTCTCCCTTATGATAATGAGATAATCTCTCCCTTTGACAACAAATGCCAAACAATTCTTCTATATCATCTTCGATCCCTTTACATAATATATTCCTTGAATTTCCCTTTCCATCAACAATACATTATCTCTGGTGTTCGGTGCAGACTTTTACCTTTTTGTGTATAGATGTATCTATTGTTGTTCATCTCAGTGCTTGCATCAACATGAATGATCTTCTAATTTTATGTAAGCTAATGCAGCCTCCTAGTCAGCTTACTGACCGATAGATAAGGGTTGTACCCCTAGTCTCTGTCTCAAGTACTCAAATGTATCTTTCGGTAATGGCTTCGTGAATATATCAGCTAATTGTTCCTTTGATTGAACATATTCTAGTATCACCTCCTTTTCTTGCACTTGTTCTCTTAGATAGTGATATTTGATAGCAATATTCTTAGTCATAGCATGCATGACTAGATTCTTAGAAATATTAATTGCACTGGTATTATCACAATAAATAATTATTGGTTCAAGGATCTTCATATTCATACCTTCCAACAACTATTTGATCCATGTAATATTGGAGAAATTTGCAGCAACAGCCACATACTCTGCTTCTCCAGTAGATTGAGAGATGCATCCTTGCTTCTTGTTGATCCATGTGACAAGTCTATCACCCATGAAGAATGCTCCTCAAGTTGTGCTCTTTTGGTCATCAATGTTTCTAGCCCAATCAGGATTTGTATAGACTTGTAGCTCAAATTTTCCTTCTCTTTTATACCATAAGCCATAATCCTTAGTGTTCTTCAGATATCTCATAATTCTCTTGAAAACAGTCATATGTGATTCTTTGGGATTAGCAGAGAATCCTTCAACTATTCCAACTGCATGTGCTATATCTAGTCAAGTATGAAAAACATACATTAGTTTGTCAATCATTGATCTATACAAGGTTTGATTTACCTCATTTGATTTTTCCTCTTTTTTTAGCTTACATCTGGTAGCCATAGGCGTTCCAACTGGCTTGGAATCTTCCATCTTGAATATCTTCAGCACTTCCTTGATGTATTTGGACTCAGTGATATATATGCCTACATCTTGTTGAAGAATCTGTAGACCAAGAAAGTCTTTGATTTCCCCAAACATAGACATTTCAAATTCTTTTCTCATTTCATTAGCAAAGGATTTTCATAACATTTCATTTCCCCCAAAAATGATATCATCAACAAATATTTCAGCAATTAGAATATTACCATCGGTATCTTCTTTTAAGTACAGATTGCTATTTTCACATGGTCTTACAAATTCAATGCTAATGAGATAGGATTGAAGTCTTTCATACCAGGCTCTAGGTGCTTGTTTCAATCCATAGAAGGCTTTATGTAGTCTATATACTATGTTCCTCTTGTTTGGGTCAGAAAACCCTTTTAGTTTTTCAATGTATACCTCTTCTTCTAGTATTCCATTTAGGAATGCAGATTTCACATCCATCTAGTATACCTTGAATCCTTTGAATGTAGCATAAGCAAGTAAGATTCATACTCTTTCTAATCTAGTAAAGGGTGCAAAGGTTTCTCCATAATCAATACCTTCTTCTTGTGCATATCCCTTGCATACTAATCTTGCTTTGTTTCTTATGACTTCTCCATTCTCATTCAGCTTGTTTCTAAATATCCATTTGGTACTGATGGCATTCTTCTCATTTGGTCTTGGTACTAGTGTCCATGTACTATTCTTCTCATTTTTTTCTATTCATTCATTCATATCATTGACCCATTCTTCATTCTCAAGTGCAGTATTAACAGATTTAGGCTCAAAATCACAAAGTAAACATCTAGTGTCTAATGACTTACCTCTTGTTCTCATTCCATCCTTCTTGTCTCCTATGATTTGATTCTGTGGATGATGTCTTTTGAAATACTTGGAAATTTTTGGTTCATCTCTTTTTGCATCATTGTGATCATCTTCTTGACCTTCGTTCTGATCTCCATCGCTTGGTACATCATCTTGAGTATTATCCTGTTTTTGGTAATTGCAGCCTGATGCTCGGGTGTAATATTCTATTGCTTGGGACCGATGCACTGTTTCTTGGGTAGAGTGTCAGGTTCTTCAGTATAAATAAACATGTTGTAGTACTCTAGTTCTCTTCTACTTTCCTTATCATTCTTTTCTACAAATTCATCTATCTTTACATTTGCACTTTCAATGATCTTTTTAGATGACTTGTTAAGACATTTATAAGCCTTTCTTTTGGTGGAATACCCTAGAAAGATACCTTCATCACTTTTGGAGTCAAGCTTTCCATTTCTATCATCCTTTAAAATATAACATTGACTACCAAAGATTCTAAACTAACTTACATTGGGTGTGTAACCATACAAAATCTCATAGGGTCTCTTATTTGTGTCCTTCAATTGTACTATGTTCATTTTTAGATAGTAGTACTGACAACTGCCCTCCAAAAATTTTAAATGATTCTTTTCTCAATCATAAATGTTCTTGCACAGTCAACAATTGATCTATTTCTCCTCTCAGCAATTCCATTTTGTTGTGGTGTTCTTGGTGTAGAAACCTATCTTTTAATTCCATGCTCATTACAGAAATTAGTGAATTCATCTGAAATAAATTCCCCTCCTCTATCTAACCTTAAGTATTTATACTTCTTATTACTTTATTTTTCTACCATAGCCTTATACCATTTAAACATCTTGAATGCTTCTGATTAATCTTTTAAGAACATAATTGTCATCATTCTAGAATAATCATCAACAAAGAGAATGAAATACCTATCTCAGTATTAACTCTTTGTTCTCATGGGTCTACATAGATCAGTATGGACTAATTCTATAATTTCAATAGATGTATGGGTTTTACTCTTGAAACTAGACTTTGTCATCTTACCTTTTTGACAGTTCTTGCACATGATATGCTCGGGCTTTGTCATGCTCGGTAAGCCTCTAACATTCCTTTTATTTCTTATCTTTATGATGTTGTCAAAATTTACATGACACAATATTTTGTGCCACAACCATATGTCTTTTTTTCTAGCCATTAAACAAGTGGTGTTAATGTCATCAAGATAGAAAAGGTTACCTTTTGTCTGCTCACCAGTTCTGATCAAACTTCCTTATTCATTGAAGATCTTTGCCTTCTTATTCTCAAATGCTACTCGGTGACCTGTACTGTTCAGCTATGAAACACTTAACAGATTATAATTCAGTCCTTTTACCTAGTAGGCATTTTCACATTTGATTAGGTTATTCAACATTATGGTTCATTTACCTTCAACTGGACAAGGTCTGTCATTACCCATTCTTATTGAACCGCCATTATAGTATTCAAAACTTTCAATTTTTTGCTTATCACCGTTCATGTGGTGAGTACAGCCACTATCTATGATCCAGACATCATTCTTACTAACTTTAGATATGAGTGTAGTTTCTACATACATTTCTTCTTCTTCATCTGAGTCATCCTTCATGGATACAAATACCATCTCAATGTCTTCTTTAGATTCGATGTCAGTATCATCAGCTCTGTTCTCAGCTATGTAATAAACTTTCTTTCCTTTGTCCTTGTAGTCTTGGGTATCTCTTCTTTTAGACTGTCGATTGCTTCGGTAATATTTGTTATCACCTTTATCAAGCTTCTTCTCATATGATCTGTCATTACTTTTGTCATCTTTTCTT
This sequence comes from Thuja plicata, assembly GCA_018584345.1. Lineage (NCBI taxonomy): Eukaryota > Viridiplantae > Streptophyta > Pinopsida > Cupressales > Cupressaceae > Thuja > Thuja plicata. Next base: position 2,014,454 of record MU225138.1, on the reverse strand, counting down.
CTATTTGGACATCTTGCAACAAAGTGTCCAAACTCTTTACAATTAAAACATACAAGTGGTAATTTACCTTTGTATCTACCTTTGCCTCTCTACAATATTCTTTCCATTAGTGCTTCAATATCATCAATTCCTTGATCCTAATTATCATTGTCACTATCATTCCTAATAGTGCGTCTATGACTTGAATTACATATTTTCAAAGAAGATTTGAATGTAGATTTTATAGATGGTAAGACACTATTATCAAATTTATTCATCTCCAATGAAATCAATCTACCAATCAGACTATCTAGAGTAACTGTATTGTTTGCAACTACTCTCATTTCTTGAATAGAAGAAACTCTAATAGCATATACATGTAGTAAGGTTCTTAAGATTTTATTTACCACTGTCTCCTCTTCAAGTACACCTCCAACTACTCAGATAGCATTGGCTACCTCTTTGATTCTGCAGCTACACTGAGTGATATTTTCTCCTTATTTAATCCTTAGGTCATCAAACCTCCCTCTTAGGCTTCCTTCCTTGGCTCTTATTACATTCACATCTCCTCCATGTACCAACTTCAACTTATCCCACATTTTCTTTGCAGAGGTGCTAGTTTTGACATCTTCAAACTCAGCATCGGAGAGTGATGAGGCAAGTTCTATCATCATGCAATTATGCTCATGCTTTTCTCTCAATTTCTCAAGAGTGTGAGGTCATGTAGGCAACACATATTCAGTATCAATATGTTTAGTAACATCATTACTAATACCCCATAGGTGGAGTCTTATTCTTCTTTACCATGATGTAAAGTTGTCTTTATTCAACTTGGGCACATCTCGTTTGTTCATCTTGTGATCTTTTGCTTGAGCTAAACTAAACTCCCTTACTAAGCACAAAAGCTCTAATACCAATTGTTAGTAATAACTGAGAGGGGGGTGAATCAGTGGCCTCAAAAATATTCCAATTAATCAACCCAAAAAAATATTAGCACAATAATAAGCTTCTAGTTATCTTCAGTCCTATAAGATGAATGTCTTCAAATATACTTATCAAATAACTACTACTTAGAGTGCTCTGTTAAACCTTATTCTTAATGTTAACCGAATAACAGTCTTTCAATTTACCAAATAATAGTAAATAGCTTAGTGTATACTGATCAATCCAAATTAGTTATGTGTAATGAAAAACACTAAAGTAATGGCTCATAAAGACATTGACACATGGATTTTTAACATGGAAACCTTGCTAAGGGAAAAACCACTTAGGACCGGTAACCCAAAATTTTCACTCTTCAGAAGTGAGCTCGGTCAAGAGCCAACCCTATTAAAGGTTACAAACACACTGTTAGGTGTGACCTTGTTAGAGGATTTAAAATATTAGTTTGTTACTTGATATCGGGCATCTCTATGCTACCTTCTATGACCAAACCCTGGTTTGTCAAATGGTATCTAGCATCTCATGCTATCTTCATGATCAAACTTTTTGATACTCCTTGGGATGTATCTCAATATAGAAAGGATCTTTAAATCCTGCTCGGTTAAGAGACTTTCTGAATCAATGGTTAATCTAAAACGGTATGATCTATTCACATATACAACTTATACTTGCAAATTTTTAGATATATTGTAAGCTCATTAAATCATTCTGATTAATATATCTTTTCAATACCTTTTCTCCACTTTTTTTTCTACTTGGTGATTCTATACTCTGTAGCTCGGTGTCCGTACAAATCTTTAGCTCTTTCCTCAGCTTGATTGATCAAGACAGTATGAATTTTTTCTTCATCAGTTTCTCTCCAGCATCCTCTTTTTCATTCACTCCCCTTAATTCATAATGAATTAAGTTGTCTCTTTATATACATGATATCACCATTTCTCTCTTCTTGATTTTCTTGATCTTGGCATGATCCGCAATTTTAGCCAATCTTGATTTAAAGCATAACTCTTATTTTATCTCATAGAAATCTTCTTGTCAACTGATCAATACAGCTTTAAATCCTTTACTTATCTCTGGCTTATCTTGTCGATGAAAACAAAAATAACAACCAGTTAAGTCTATTTTTAGCTCTGCCAGCTAGATATTGTTTCGTTTTTGAACTCCAGTTAACTTCAATGTTTTAACTCTATGATAGCTTCGGTCAACACTTTAGTTCTCCTCAGGCTTCTCCGTTAGGTTTGTCTGTTCGTCGATGTTTTCTTTCCTTTGGGCTTCACTGCAAAGTTCTGCTCATCGGTTAACACTATAATTCTGGCCATTCGTAATGCTTTTGATTCTTCTCTTCAATTATGATCATCATTTTCTTTTCTCGGGAATCACATTGACTTAACTTTTGGTTTTCTCTGTCCATCAGGTTCCACTAGCCGTCGGTGTTTGTAGTCACTTAGTGAATGCTTGTCTTTTATACATTGTTGAAAGCATAATCTATATCTTTTTGATTCTCTAAAGTCTTTGACACTTTAATTATAACTGATTAGATTATATAAAGTTGAAATCAATGAAAATATAATCCATTAACTGATTTAATGTCTTGCATTATCTTACTGCATTTCGGTGATCAACTTAACATCTCCAAACATTTAATTAGTTACATGTCATCACTTCTGATAAGAGAACCTTTTCTCTGATGCCAATTATTGGAAATATATTGTAGGCTAGGTGACTGAGATGGGGGGTGAATCAGGAACCAATAAAACTTATTCACTTTTATCCTTTATTAGATTGACTAATCTAATTACATGGATGGAGTAGAAAAGTAATAAACATTCGTAACACTTGAAACAATATTTGGTTACCTAGAAACCTTCGAAATAGAAAATAAAATTGGGGTGGGGATGGTACCCACAAGATTTAGAACTGCAGTAATAAAGTTGGTTGGTTAAGGCTTGCAATTGACCACTTCTAATGGTCTGCCCTGTTAGGAGAAATAAGGACTATTAGGTCCACCTTGTGAAATGATTTATACAATACAGTTAAGTACACACTTTGTTAAGATATTTGTGAAGGATTGTTATGTCCACCCTATTAAAGGATTTTGACTGATACACCTGTTAGGATGAACCAGTGAGTGATCTTCTATGCAACTCTGATTTGCTGAATAAGATCCTTTAAAGTAATACTGATCACCTAAATTTGATAGATGAGTCTCGGTTGTTCCTTTATACTATTGTAGCCTTCTAATAAATTTGCCTCTTCATATTCACATTTATGTTGTTCTGATGATTGATGTCTTTCTTACTTCATCATTTGGATAACCAATGTATCTTACATATATATCTTATCCAAATCAATTACCTCCACAAGTCGGCTACTTATCATATTAGATAGTATCAAACAATATGTACTAAGTCATCCCAATGCTGATACTCGAGTCCAGTAATCTACTTGAGTGATATACTGACACTCGGGTGACATAGTGAACTGGAAACTCTAACACTCGGTTGAGACTAGGTGTTTGGTCCACGTTGATCACTCAGAGATGGTATGCAACTCAGGTAATACTGGTGACTCAAGTGATACTGTTCAGAACTAACTACTCGGTCGACACTGCAACTGCTTAGCTCAGGTAACACTTCAAGTTGTTGGCTTGGTCAACATTGTAACCATATGAATGACTAAGTTTTTTGGAACTAATTGACAACATGTCTTTGCATAAGGTGTACAGATGGGTCTTACCTTATTTTAAAGTTTGAGGCATATTTTCCACATTTATCAAGTATTCCTAGAGGTAATTTTACTTTGACATATTTATATAATGTAATCCCTTTCTATTCATTCAGCAACAATAAAATAGCAATTGCAATCAACAAAATTACAATACAAGGAGATCATATCAATTAAAGCATACAAGTTTTCTATCCTTTAGAGCATTCTTATTCTTCATCATCAAGCATTATGGAAAACTACAACATTCATGGTGTAAGACATGTTTTTCATGATTTATTTTTGTTTTTTTTGGAGTTCAACCTATTGTATTAACACTTGTGGTCACATCTAAACAATCATTATGCTATCAAGCTATAAGGTGATGTATAATTCATATCTAGCTTCTATTTCATATTTCCTTATGAAAATTTCTTTCATTTTCAAGGTCAATTTGTAAATAGGGGTTTGATCAAGGAAAACCCCTTTCCCCAATCTTTTCCACTATTTTTTGTGTGCAAGTATAGGCTACAAACCTACAGATTCAGCTTTTTGAAATACAAGACCTAATAGAGATCTTTACCTATTTCTAGGGAAAAGTGCATGGTGCACAAAATTTCAAATGTTTTGCACCCTTCAGCCATTTTGTGCCATTCCTCCATTATGTACCATGAAAATATTAGTAAAATGTGACATTCTTCAAGTGCCAGATCTACAATTACAACTGACTCTGAGATTCTGACAGTGAGATATTCAGATCTGAATCTTTTTCATTCCTATTCCATTTCCAAGTGCACACATTTCATTTCTATTTCTTATTTATCATATTTAATTTTTATATTTAGACATTTTAATCATTTGTTAGCTCTCTTTCATTCATATTCTTTCTCAATTCTAAGCAATAAAAGGAATAGAAGCCCCTTTTGACCCAAATCTGGTATTATCATCAATTCATCTCTTCTTGGGGTATTGATCTTTTTTGACTTGAAGAGGCTTTGTATTATAATGTGCCTTATGAATTTTGGAGAACTTGGACCCTATTAGGTGATCCCATTTTCCTATTGCACACTCTCCACAACCAAGAGAATATTCCAATAGATATTCCATAAGCAACCAATGATAGGGAAACACACATGGATCACCTAATGCCTTTCCTATCTTAGTCCTTCATTCTCAACAATAAATCTTAATAATTATTAAAAAATACACCCCAAGCCTTGGATAAAAGAGATAAATAACAATGTAGTAATAAATACATGAAGCATATAATATTCTATCAAAGAAAAAAGTGGATGAGGTGAGAAGACTCCCCTCAATGAGACAAGAGTCTAATAGAGGTGATGAAAGAAACACAAGTGTGATAGAAAGAGACTGAAGGCATGAAAATGGTATAAAAATGCAAGTATAATGTTTGGAATGTGTCCAAGAGTGTGAAAAGAGATTGAGAGAACAACCAAGAAGCTGTAGAGAGAATATGAATAACCAAGAGGGAGGAAATGAATGTAGATGAGGGATATAAAATGCATGCAAGATGAGTCTCATGTAGGTAGCCCCATCATTTGGGTGCTACACATGTAAGTTGGTAGTTCGTAACGCCTCATTAATAACATGCACATCTACAGATTTGTGGATGCTAGCGCGCCACACAAATGTATTTGTAATGCACACTTGTCCTAAACCATCTTGGTTGCTCAGCCATAATTTCAAAGTGGGTGATGAAATGGTGAATGTGATGGATGATGAGGTTTATGTGGAATTTTATTCTTAGGATAAGATATGGGTAATGGAAAATGTCAATTTACACAAGGGTGTAAAATTTAAGCCATTGTAGGATGATACATGCATCAATTGTGGTGGCTTGCAACATTTTCAGATTTTTCAATATATGGAGAGTACACATGCAATTGGGAATGAAATAGTAGAATTTGGAAAGTATAAGACTATGGCATACAATCTAAAGGATAGAAAAAGAGGAAAAATAATGTGATTTGGTAATTGAAAATATTCTCATGTATCAGTTTATGGGCACTTTTTGTGAAAAAATTGTTTATGAGTATGCAAGGAATACAAATAGAGCTTAATGGTTGGATTTCAAATTCAAGTTGTGCAAGGACACATTCCCACTTCATACCATTGTTTTAGTTGTGGAATTCCCAAAGAACTACACGCTACAACCAAAAAATGAGGTGCAAGCAAAGTATTACAACTCTAAACATGTTTCTATATTGGTACATATAACATTCATTAATTCACATGACATTATAGAGGAGAATATGAAGATATTGAGGGAGTATCATTATTACATCAAAAATGATCATGTGTATTCTATAGAGTATGTATAGGATTGATTTCATATTTTTTGTGGGAATTTTCCTAGCAGGGGCATATCATATTGTGAGCACATCATATGGTCAGACAATTGTTCATCACAATTAAGGAATTCTTGGATATTTTATTGGTTGAGCATGATGCATAAGATCACTGGTATTTGGTATATGTATAATTTAACAGATTTTGTACATGGAAAGAGGAGCATGATGATGCAAGTGCATATATCAAAAGAGCCTTAGCACGTGAAGAATTAAAGTAAAAAGAGAAAGAAAAATTTTCATATGTGAAATGTATCATCCAGTAGTGTAATTCTACAATGGGTCCACATAATGAAGGTGAGTCTATGGTTTGTCTATTTTTTTGGTTGATAGATGAAGCTAAAATTTCACCAATGAGGATTTTTGTACACTAACAAGATTGAGCGAGCTACACTCTTTTAGAAGATCTAATTTAGGTTCATGGAGTATCCACACACAACATATAGCATGATTTTTTTCATCATGTATAGTTGAATATTGGGATGAGTGTGAGCCAAAGAAGTGGTTTGACAAATGGTGTACATGAGCTTTGAGCCTTCTCGAGACATATCATCCCCTAGAAGCACTGCAAGTCACATAAATGGAATCATCAGTTGACTTTGACTACTTGTATAATCTACTGAAATGACGTAAATTATCCACGAATAAATAATCTAGAATTTAGTACTTTATCCTAACTATTCACTACATTAATCTCCTAATTATGCTTGTATCATTGTCGGCCATGCTTTTTCTGTTATTTCACTTGAAGACAATGAAGAAGGAATAGATTATTATTTGTCTCTGTATGTTAAGGAAAAAAAGGAATTGGATCACTCTGTTATAGACGGTGGAGAATTAGAATACCCTATACGAGTAGTGTTGTTACTAGTACGTGGCTTAGAAAATATTGTATGAAGAACCCTAGGTTGTGGTTGTTCAAGGATTGGGAGACACACAAGAGGATTATTTGTAGGATTTGAGAGACAAATCCACAGAACCCAAATAAGACCTGCATGCAAGAACCTATTACAGAAGAGAAGCAGGAAGAGGGAAAGAGAAGAACTCAGAAATTGCTCAGAAAGTGAGAGTGAAACTATATTATGAATTAATGAAAAAGAAACTACAAATTTCAACCTATAAAGGTGAACGAAACCCTAAAAATGAGAAAATATAGGTTGCACATTAATAATTAATATAAATATTAATTATAATGCACCTAAGAGATATCTTAAGTAAACTAGAGTAATAAAAAACTTAATTAATTAAATGAAAGTGATCTAATTAATAAGTGTAAATAGATAATTACTCTAACACCCCCCCTTAAGCAAAGTTGAGGAGGTAAGCTAACCTAGCATAGCTATGAAAGAAAGAAAAAAGGGTCCTGGAAATAAGGCCTGATCAGGTACCCAAGCACAACCAAATCTCTGTAAAGTGGAGAAATAGAGAAAACCACATAGGAAAAACCCTACTCCAAGAGGAGATAGAAGAAAATGCAGAAAAGAATGGCTCAAGAGACTCTCTCAAAACCATAAGTACAATCAAACCCCCCATGAGAGAGGGATGAGACACCAAAGCCCCCCCAGAATGATGGAACCCCTGTATGAATGATCAAACCAATGGAACTCCAATGTGGAAGAAACAGAGGTACAGAGTAACAAGGAAACCCCTGAATGAGAGGTGAAATTGGAAGGCCGAGCTGGTGCTCAAAGGAGAATGAATGAGACTCCTGGAATGGAATCCCCAATGAAGGTGGGCCAATAGATGGTTTGAATCTGTTAGCTAGGAGGAGATGAATGTCCTTGGATATTCCCTCAACAACTGGAGGGGAAGGCTCGATGTAGGGAGTGACCATAACAGAGGCTGTTGAGGAAGAATCATGCTGAACAAAGGCAGGTGCAATAGGAGGAGGAGGTGGAGAAGCCACAACACTGATCTTAGGAGAAACACAGAATTTCAAGTGACCTAACTTCTTCTCACTAGGCACTCATGAAGTAGGAGAGATACGAAAATGGGAGAAGGAGTACAGGTAGGTGGCATGATCAACTGTCCCTATAGCAACAATGTGGCCAGTCGCACTATCCCGAATGTGTACAAAATCTATAGTGAACTCAATTGTCTTCTCTCTCCCACTCTGAGTAATCTGATAAATGGAGAGAAGGTTTGATGACAAGGATGGAAAACATAGTACATCATGGAATGCACCACCATCAATGTTAATAGAACCCTAACCACACATAGGCATAACTGTGTCATTCCCCATCAAGATGTGTGGGGTAGGAGAGGCTGAAAAAGATGAGAAGGAACTTTGAGAAGATGTCATATGATGTGAAGCATCAGAATCTAGCAACCACCTAGAAGAGGGAGCTATAGCAGATGCACATAAGGCATGACCCTTTCCATTTTCTGACCCATCTGCCTGAGATGATGATGATGAAGACCAGCGACAAGAGGAAGAATAAATATCAATGTTGCTCTTATGAAGAAGAGCTATCAAATCATCAATCTATTGGGCATATCCATCTACCTTCTTCTAAAAGCACTGAGACTCATCATCAATTTCCCCTTACGTGAAGGAGGTGGGCTAGAGGAATGCTGAGAAGGAGAATACTTCCAAGATTCTGTGGATGATGATACATGTTTCTGTTCTGGTTTCCATGGAGATGGGTGAGCAACCAAGGCATGGCTCATAGAACCTAAAGCATTATTCAACTGTTGAATCTTTGACTGCTCTTGAGTCAATCGATCATAGAAGGCTGCAAAGGAAGGCATATTGTGCCTAGGACCCAAAGCATCCATAGTGGAATAGAAAGTGGAGGAGAAAATTTGGAACTCTCCATGAAGCTTTCAGAGTATCAAAAAGATACACTCATCATCTAATTTGGTCTTCCCACATCCATGTAAAAGTGATCAGGGAGCATTAAACTTCATCAAGAAGTCCTCAATGGTGGAAAAACTATCAGGAGACAAAGATGTCAACTATGCATCAAGCTGAAGTGCTTGGAATGCATTCACTATGCCAAAAAGATCTGAAAACTTTCCCTAATAGGCACGAGGAGTGGTCAAACCATCCAGATGAAATAGGAGGTTGTCTAAAATATGTAGTGTAATCAAACCCATGGCCTCATCCATTTTGTTTCTGTGCTGAAGGACCTCAAGCGAACGCTGCAAAACAGGTTGGTTCTCATCCAGACATGACCATAAGCCACGTGACATGAGTAGCCTGGTCATATGTGCTTTCTAGGTGTGATAATTGTGTGGTGTCAGCCGGACCACAGAGGGGTCTGACATTGAGAGAAGAATTAGATGGAAGTAGAAGGGTCATTTCTGAATTAAATTATAGAAATCAAATGCACCCCCCCCACAATGTATAAGTCTATCCCCCCCGTATAGAAAATAAACAAGTATAGAAAGCACAAACAATGAGAAAAAAACCTAGACGCCAGATGCAGAGAGGTAGGAAACAGAAGCATCTACTTCAATGCTAAAATTGAGAGCTCAAATGGCCAAATCAGAAAGCAATACAAGCACCATTGTGTCTAGGTTGGAAACACCTTTCTGATAATATTTTATTTTCCAAAAATGGACACTGTATGCACATGTTACGGCCGAAAAACCAACTGCTCCTCCAAAAATGAGCTCACTGGAAAAACTAGTCATGGAAAAAAAATTGACGGTCAAATGATCATCACAGAGCATGGGAAAAAAGTTGACGGCCGTCGGCACGTCGCAGGCCCGTCTCACCGAAAAAAAATTTCGTCGCAGAAAAAGTAAAAAATGGCTGGAAAATTTCTGAAACCTGCCAGAAAAAAAGTTTTTAGCCGGTGATGTCAGTAGTGACATCACCTTACGTGCTGTCTGCAGCACCTGGTGGCGGGCTGGTGGTTGGCGCCGATGGCAGTGGCGGTCGGGCTGCTCCCAGCCATCAGCATTGTTGCGGCTGCTCCACCGGTGGCTAGTGCCAGGCCAGGCTAGGGTGGCGTCGGGGTGGTGTGGTGGTGGCCACTCCAATTGCGCATCCCAAAGGCCCTAAAAATGCTTTTTTTGCATTTTTTTAAATTTTTTTTCTCAATTTTTGTGTCGTACGACCTAAGAGTGAGAAAACTTTTCTCAGGGGTCACTGTGACCAAAAACAATGAACTTTATATGAATTTTGACTCTCCCAGGCCTTCTGAGCGTGATGGTGGAGTTTGTTTTGGCTCAAAGTGCTCTAGAAAATAGTGTTCCTCCAAAATGAAGAAAAAACCCTAGAGAAGTTGTGGCTTTCATCTTCAAATCACAGCTTCAAAATACCCTCACACCAGGCAACAACATGGAAGCTCTGATACCATGTAGGATTTGATGGATAAATCCACAGTTGCCAAGAAACTTGCATGCAAAATAACCTGTCACTGGAAGAAGCAAGAAGGAGGAGAAAGAAGGAACAACTCAGAATAAACCCCGAAATGGTAGAGCCCAAAATATTAAGAAAAATGATTGATCAAATTGTTATGCAAAGAGATTACAATGTTCAACCTATAAAGGTGAACAAACCCTAAAACCTAAGAAAGCTAGGTTGAGCATTAATAATTAACATGAATATTAAATATAATACACCTAAAGAGATAGCTTAATAAATAAAGAGTAATGACAACTTAATTAATTAAATCAACATGATTTAATTAATAAGCCAAAAGTACAATTACTCTAACATTAATCATTATTCTAACCTTGTTGTTTCATCAAATGTCCATTTGATCAGATATGGACGTGAACCACACAATAAGACTCTTTGGAAGGTTTGTGAATTAAACAAAAAGGAAATACTTGAGACAATAAGGGGTGGGGAAGATCCACTGGTTCATTGGACTGAATGTGAATACAAAAAATTATAATGTTAAATTTATTTGAAAGTATGTACATATGACATGTATATTTGTACAAATCAAAGTTACATTAATATACAAAGATTAATATTTGTCTGTCTGATTTTTAAAAAGTTTATCTCTATTTCCCCCAGAATTTTTCTTTGCAATGAAATGGCATGGTTCTCATGTATGCAAATATGACATGTATATTAATATAAATCAAAGTTACATTAATATCATTAATATACAAAGATGAATATTTATGCGTCTGATTTTCAAAAAGTTTATCTATGGTTCCTCCATAATTTTTCCTTGCAAGGAAATAACCTAGTTCTCATACATGCACATACGACAGGTATATTTGTACAAATCAAAGTTATAATACCATTAATATACAAAGCAGAATATTTGTGTCTAATTTTTAAAAAAAAATCTATATTTCCTCCAAATAAATTCCTTGCAAGGAAATGACTTGGTTCTCTTATGTTCAATTCATTAATTTCACTTTCCATTAAACTCTTTTTAGAAGTAAAATTCCTCCCACTTATTAAATCTATATGGTTTAACAATTGTTAATTGGAACTCAGATTGTATGTGTTGCTTCATTTCACACTTCTCATTGAAACGGTGGACTTGCTAAGTCATTTTCAGATACTAAATAGTGGATTCACTCCAAATAATCTATTTATTTCTTGGCACCATGGCTTCTAGTCATCTAAAATATAGTACTCTAGCTAGTGTACCTAAATTTTTTGAAAATAATCACATCTTGATGTCATGCCTTAATGAGAGTTAGTGATGCAGGAGCATCCTAGAGTAGCTAGCAATCTTGCATTAGCAAAAAAAAATATGTTCTGTAATTTGTTCGTATTCCTTGTTGGAGAGGTCAAGGTGGCTTTTGATCTTGTGTTTGAGTTAGTGATTACATTCGTGCATTTATGTTTAGCACTTATCTTGGAGAATTTTCCTATGATCGCATTTCTTTTTGTTCGAGGTTGTTCAATTTTGGATTCATCTAGTGGTTGTGGGTAACATGTTCATTTCTTGTTTAGACCTGTCTAGGGGATTCATCATGTAGTTGGTGATTGGTGGATCTTATCATGTGTAGTCATGGATCTTTGTTATTGGGATTCACATGGACCTATATTTATGATCACGCATCTTTATGTTAATATTTTATGATCAGTGTTTCATATTTTTGGGTCCTTTCTTAAATGTGGTTACCCATTTTCCTTGTATTTATTTGTTGGGCCAACCCATCGGTGATAATGTATAAATGTAATATGTTGAGGCATCTTGGAGGAGGAGAGTAGAATCCTCTGGGATGATAGTTCTGAGATGTAGCAGATCAATAGTTTCTCAAGATAGTGATGAAGCCTTAGAAGAAGAAGAACACTTTGAATAATCCATAGAAGAATCCATAGATCCAAATGAGGCCATATTTATGAAATCTATGTCTAAGATTGAGAAGAGACATAAAGTTTAATTTAATACATTTTCTGGTAGCCTACAGACCAGAGGACTTGATTGATTGGATTAATGAGATTGAGGAATACTTCGAGTATGAGGAGGTGGAAGATCTTGATTGGGTTTGATTTACAAAAACAAAGCTAAAAGTTCATGCAAATATATGGTGGAGATAAGTTCAATTGGAAATAAATAAGAAAGGGAAAGACAAGATTTCTAAATGGGATCAGATGGTTGAAAAGTTGAAGAGATAATTTATTCTAGTGGATTATGTATAGGAAATGTTTAAGAAGATGCAAGGCTTGAAGAAGACTAACAAATTGGTATAGGAGTATACTAAATAATTCTATAGAATCATGATTATAACTAGTCACTCTAAGGCTGATAAGGCAAAGGTTTCTAGGTATATCTATGGCATGAGACATAGTATTCAAGAGGAGTTATGTATGGTTTGAATGACAACAATAGGAGATGCCTATAAAATAACATTGAGGATTGAAGAGAAGTTGAACAAGAGGTTTGAAGGTAGACAAAATAATAGGAACCAAGGTGGTAAGTGTAGTGAATCAGCTATTGGGATTAATGTGGTGGAGAATCCTAAGTAGACCGATGAAGGATCTAGAATTAGTTGAACCACTAAGGATTATAATGCTGGAAAAATAGGAAGATGAAGAGGTGAATTTATGGGTACTTATTTTTAAAGTGGTGAGAAAGTTTATAGGGCTTTCCAGTGTCCTAAAAGGAGGGTTCCACATTTGGATAGAGGGGTTACATTGTCTTCAAAGGAAAGTACAATGAATACTAATAAAGAAGGTGAAGTTCTTATTAATAGAAGAGTTGTTGAATTTATTAATGAATGGGTGCAAAGAAGGAATTTATTCTGAACCAAATATAAGTGTAAGGATAAGTTATATAATATTATAATTGATGGTGGCGGTCTTGATAACTTGGTTTTAGAATAAATGGTTAACAAATTAAAGTTGGAAAGGAGAAAACATCATACTCCTTATCATATTAGTTAGTTACAAGAAGAATCCAAGGATAGGAGTGAAGAGTAATGCCTAGTAATTTTTAAGAATGGGGCTTATTATGATGGGATACTATGTGATATGTTTCCTATGGATGCTTTTCATCTATTTATTGTGAGACCTTGGAAATTTGATAGGTGTGTTGTGTTTGATGGTTATGCTAATACTTATGTGGTAAGGAAAGGAGGATTCGAGCATAAACTAATACCTTTGTAGGAGAAAGGAGTTAAAATATGTGGAGTTGTTAGATGTTTCCTGATTGACATCGGCAGACATGAGAAGCTAAGAGTTGATGAACATATTCCTATGAGTGGAATGTGTTATTCCCTACATACCCATCCCTGCATTTTGTGTGCAAAATGTTGGGTTCCCCTTCTTTTTCTTTTGTTTCCCTTTCTTTTCGCTTTCAGTTTGGTTTTTCTTTCTTCGGGCCTTTGGCCTTGTTTGGTCTTTGTCTTTCTTTGGTGTCCTTTTTTTTCTCTGGGACCTAGTTCCCAGAGTGTCGTTCCCAAGCTAGTAGTTTTAGATCTCTGATATTTGGTGATCATTCCTCTTCTCTCAAAGGTGAATGATTGTTAGGTGTTCCAAAGTCCAGACTCCAGTTGCCGACGTGTTTCTCAAACTTACTTTTGGTAACTAATGCGCTCTTTAGGCATTGTTTAATTCCTTTTACCTTGTCACTTTTACACTTATCATAAACTAATTACCTTCTGTAAAATTATCTTAAGAGAGAAGTGATTTGTTTTTTGAGCTGAGAAGTTTGAGCTAGAAGGTGTAGAGGTGTGTTCGATGATTTTGGTGGAGTGTTTAGGTGACAGAGTGAAGCTATTTGTAGTACCACCCTTTTGGCATTTTGAGTTCCAAGTAGGCTCTTGGGTTCCTTTTCTTTTTGTTTCATTTGGTTTCCTTTTCTTTCTCTATGTTTTGTTTGTTTCTCTTGGTTTTTTTAGGGTTTTTTTTCGCTTTGTGCCTGGTTTTTCACTTTCGTCTGGCTGTTTTTTGTCTCTATTGTTTGTCTTCTGTTTGATGTGGTTTTTCATGTTTTCTGTGTGATTGTTTGCCTTTGTCATTCAGGTCACATCTTTTGTTTGGCATGATATCCTCCTTGAGCCTGGTGCATCTCTTTTCCCTTTGTAGTAATTTGACTCGAAGGTGAGACACTCGTCCTATAAGTCAGAGTTTGGCGATGTGAATGTTTCGGCGCTCTGCGCATTGTGGGTAGTCTTTGTGAGTCATCTTGTAGATTTTTCAAGTCTGTAAAGCCCTATTTTTTTCCTACACTAAGGGACGTGGCGTCTTTGAGAGCCTTTCCCATTTGGGTTCTTATGGAGGTAATTCCTAAAGACCCTCTTTTGCTCTAAATTATTTACAAGGTCTGAGAACCATGTCCACCAAATAAGAAGGTTCACCATCCTAGTTGGTGCAAACTTAGATGTTGGGGTGATGGGTATGCCATTTGTAAAGGCCAGCTCACTAGTAGGACATTAATTTTTCTCTCTCCCCCATCCTTTCAATCTTAATGATAGAATTAGTTCCCATGAACAAGCATTTAAAATTTTTCCCAAGTGGCATTCATGCCACTTGCGCCAGAGCAGTTGTCTATTAAATGTCATTACTTATTAGAGTGGGAATCCAGGTGTTAAAGTATGACAGTAGGGCTACCTATCTTTTCACTGAGGACTCCTATCTTTTCAAGTTAATGTTGAGTGTGTCGGTAAGCCTAGACTTTTCCACCTCATGCGACCCCTTTTAGGTCATCATTTTGGGTCTTTGGTGCGCAAGAAATGCTTCATGTGCTAAAATTGCATATAATTCTCAGATATATGATCCCCTTTAAGATGCCTTAATGTTTCTCTATTTTAGGTGAAAAGTAAGATTGCTCTGGAAGCCTTCAAAGTCTAGAATCTTTTAATGTTCATACATTGATAGTTTTTAGATTTGTAGGTACAAGTCAAAGAAAGAAAGAAATGGATTCAAAATCTTCACCTCTTGGGAGCCCTAAACTCTTGAGCACCATTGTAGGTACCAGTAAGAAAAACAAGATAGAGAGGGCATTGGTGAAGCTCCCTCTATCCCATAAATATAATAAAGACAAGACAATTTAGGGGTCCCAAATTGATTCTACGCTTAAAGAAATCACAAACACAGATGTCGGTACATGGACATAATTGTAGGGCCTCATTCAGGCATCCTAGAGGATGATTCATAGGTTCCTTAGGACCCCAGAATTGCATTCAAAGTCAAAACCAGAAAGAAACTGGTAAGGGTGCTAGAAGAAATACTATAGGTGGTCCAGACTCCATTGGACCGGTATGCTACCCTCATGCAAGAGATTACATCGGCTAATCCTCTCAGCCCCGGGACTTATACTTTCATTGATTCTATACTTGGTAAGTTTGACGAAGCAGTTGAGGTTCAATTCCAATCTGAGGGATATTTCAATGGTGCCACAATGGTGGAGCTCTCCTAGATGGTGCTCAAGTCCCATGACATAGCCAAGGTGGCTACAGAGTTAAAGGAAAAGGTTGAGGATGTCGATGTTCATTTCTAAAGTTATGTTGATCGTCGAGACTGCCTAAAGGACGTGGAATAAGATGGAATACTCTAGATACAAGAGGCATACAAAAATTTCAAAGGCCAATAAAATTTTCCCGATTCTAGGGAATCCTTCACCAGAGAAAAACTACAGATTCATTCTTTATTCTTTGAGCATAAGCTCCCAGATTTTGGATCTCCAAACTCCTAGTTTTGTATTCTTTATAGTGATAAGTGTCGATATCCCTTCCGAGCCAATCACTCACTATCTATGGCTTGTTTTCAGATCCATTTTCATCCTTCTTAGTGTGACAGGTCACTATTGGTCCAAAGGCTCACTGCAGATGTCTCCTAGTTCCCAAGATTTCATTCTAGCATTTAATATTTGGCATACGGAGGCCCCTCTGATCACCGAGACTCATGCAAGAATTAATGGGGGTGTATGTCCCAAGTCTCTAAGGGAAGATCCATCACATCTGCAATTAAAAGGACACTTTTTTCAATGGCGGCTTTCTCAGAGCTTCTTTCCTTCTTTCCTCTCTTTTTTCTCAAATGATTGTATTATATTAGGGTAATTCTGACAGCGCAAGTAGTATCGGTTGTAAATATTGTAATATAATTTAAATAGCTAGTGTAGGGTTAGTCTCTTAGGTAGCTAAATTTTTCTATAAATACCAAGTCTCATGCCATTCCAAGGGTCATAAAATTGATGATTTGGCTATCCATAAGAAATACAAGTTTTCAAAGTTCTTAGCAATATTTTTTTTTTAGGAGTTCATAGTAGATTAATTCTCCCTTGGGGCCACTAGTGTAACTACCAGTGATGTTGGATTCAAAGTTAATGAAAGAATGAGGAACACCATTCAAAACTACGCTCTATGTTTTTTTTGATCCAAGAGTTAGTGAATGTTTTTCATGTTGTATGCTTCCTTCTATCCTTTGTTCCAGTTCTACAATGATTTGATGAAATAATTTACCTTGCTACTTATATATGTGCAATTGAAGATTATATGTATATGTTTAGTATCTGTTACTTTTTTTCATCTAGAATTTTGTTGATGCTAAGGAGATGTATATTGAGAATATAGTTAGAGATTAATACTAACCCTATCCTATCTTTTTCTATTTTCTTTACCGGATAA
This sequence comes from Thuja plicata, assembly GCA_018584345.1. Taxonomy (NCBI): domain Eukaryota; kingdom Viridiplantae; phylum Streptophyta; class Pinopsida; order Cupressales; family Cupressaceae; genus Thuja; species Thuja plicata. The sequence continues at coordinate 1,997,463 of MU225138.1, read as the reverse complement.
AAGCAATGCTTGCAGGAAACCCATTATTGTTGAATTTTTAGAGGTTGATGAGTCAAAACTAGCTATCCCCCCAAAATAAATAGTCACCTATTCAACTAAGCTAGACCTACACTGTCATGGCCCAACTACCAGGAGCTTGGAGGTCAGGAGAGCCCACTCTCCAGTATTTGGTGATAACTCCCCCCCCATTGGCAAGACCATCACAAAGTCCCATCAATAGAAACTAGCGCTAGAAGGAAGGCATGAGCTCATCCTCCCCTAAAAGCTTTGATACTACACCTCTTGAGCGTTCCCCAAGAAGTAATTTTAGGAACTAATCTTTCCATAGGTTAGGGTCATTTTCACCTTCACACTTCGAAAGAATACTATGGTCAGCACCTAACCCCGTAGAGTTTACAGAACTCAGACCTCCCGTCCAAGGAAAGAAAAATTACTAGAAAAAGAAGCCTTTCAACCCTACATTTGGAGGGATTGTAGCTCCTCAGAATACCCAGGTTATTCAAACTACCCTAGTGACCAATCTTACTATTAACCTCAACATCCCAATGGTTGATTATTTCAATAATACTAAGTCTCCAATTGGACAGTTTCCAAATGATCTCCCTCCACACCTGGAGAAGATTTATCCCAAATATGAAAATCTAGGCTGCTGAACCATAGAAGAACACCTGTAGGCCTATAAAGACTCTATGAACTGACACCACATCTAGCACAAGGATGTGGCAAATAGAATGTTCATGTTGTCTCTCGAGGAGAGTGAGTTGAGTTGATATCTGAATTTTCCTGCCAACTCCATTAATAGTTGGCAAGATATGGAGGCCTCCTTTCTGATAGTATTTTGGGTTCATGTGGACCCCACCTGGTCCCACAACTAGTTTATTTCCATTAGGAAGGTTCTCAACGATCCCCTAGTTACCTTTAACCACCGGTTCTAGAGAACCCTGAAATGGTGTACAAGACCCTTTATCCCATCTACCAAGGTAACTATTCAGATGTATCTTAACGCCTTGGACCTGTTTGTCACTACTCTTTTATGAAGAACCACCACTGCCAATGAAAGGGTCACCTTTTCTAAGTTTTATAACCTCACCCTTGAATTGTCCCAGTACTTGAGCAAACCTCCTAGCGGTATTGGCCAAGGCTTACCTTATAAGACGTTGCCCAAGGGAATAACTTATTTAGGAAGATATGATCCTAATCTGACACTAGGAACCCCTATGATGAATCTGGTGCCCCGATATGTTTATCCCACTCCCCACAAAAGCATTGGCAATAATACTTAAAAATGTACTTCAAAAATTAATTTTAGAAGAACAGTATGGTTTTGTCCCAAACAGATCAATATACGACGGAATAATTATTATCCAAGAACTAATTCATTCAATACAAACAACCAAATACACATGCATGCTGATGAAATTAGACATTATTAAAGCATATGACAATTTGGACTGGAGTTTTCTATGCAAAAATATGAGATAATTTGGGTTCTTTCACCAATGGGTTAATTTAATCTTCAATTGCATTTCAACTCCCAAAATATCCTTGGTAATTAACGGGACACCTGAAGGTTTTTTTAATATATCTAGAGGCATTAGGCAAGGGGGTCCTATTTCTCCATTTCTCTTTATTATAATGGCTAAAGCCTTAGATAGAGCAATAAAATTATCCCATACTGAAGAAAATATTAAAGGAGTCAAAGTAACTGATGATGTGGATAGCATCACACATAAACAATTTGCTGACGATACAATTTTACCAGGTGTAAGTTTTGTAACTGAAATATTTAGTTTGTTTTAAACTCAAATCTTTCATGCTAAGTCATATGTGTCACTGATAGTAGCATAATCTGAGGGCTATTATGTTTCTTATCATACTCTTCTTATTTAGAAAGCAATAGGTTGATTTTAGTTGATTTATATGCTCATCTAATCATGTTTCCACTAATGCAATGACCTATTGAAGTGTTGTGTCTCTCTTAACAGGTACAAAAATCACACACACATTTGTTTTCCACTAATGCAATGACCTATTAAAGTGTTGTGTCTCTCTTAACAGGTACAAAAATCACACGCACATTTGTTTTCCACTAATGCAATGACCTATTAAAGTGTTGTGTCTCTCTTAATAGGTACAAAAATCACACACATGTTTTGCACTGCAGATTTGCCCCATTTGTTTTGAAAATTTGTTCAAATTGCACGTTTTATCATAAATCTTGGTCTGACATCATTTTATCAGTCCCACCACTCACATTTTCATGTAATTAACTTGGTTCTCGTGTGTTTACTCTTAAAAACACCACCTTTTTCACTTCTTCTATTCCATTCTTTCTCGTCCTACCGCTTCCTGCAAGTGATACATTCTTTCCACTAAGGGATTTTATTCTTTTCCTTTGATTTCATTCTCGAGGGGGCATGCTCACACTTTTATCAATCAATTTTTTACTTGAAACAACATTAAAATGACTTCATTATCAAACAACTAGGGGCATGATAGTTTCCTTGACTAAGTTGGAATTGTTGGATAGAAAGCTTTGGTTCTCATAAGCTGGATATCTTGTGTTTCATCATTTTAAAAGATTCTTATTAAGCTCCTGGTAGCTTCATACTGACTTTTGGACGACAACCAAGTTCAGAATCAATATTATCAATCTTTGGACGACAACCAAGTTCAGAATTGGTATCTTTAAAATCTTTTATTGACGTTTAGACAACAACGAAGTTCAAATTCAATTCTATCAGTTTAGTTCAATCAAGTACAAGACTGATCTTATCAGGCATTTCATTCGATCATGAGCAAAATTCTGAAGTCAAAATCAAAAACTTTCTTTGAATCAATGCGCTTCTCACACATCAATTTAAAGAGGGAAAAATATAACCACCTAGATTTGGTCTGCTCAGACTATAGACCCTATTTTTCCTAAGTGTGATCATACTCCCAATTGTGTTCAAACAACCCTGTTACTGCTTGGCATAATTCTTTTGAAATCAATTTAATCTCCTAAAGTGATCAAATCACTAAGTTAATTATGTTTAGCCAAAATCAAATAATCAATCAAATACATGGCTAAAATGATTAATTTACTAGGAATTAAATAAAACCCTAAATCAATTGCTCACTTGCAAATGAACCCATTCCCCTAGCCTAATTAATTTAATTAAATTGGTTATAGTCCTATTGATTATTAAAAGCAATTAAATGTTTAAATAATTAATATCCTATTTTTGAATTAATTAAATAAGTTTTATTTATTTCATTAATATTACTCTAAACCCCTAACCTAACCCCCTTCAACCACTTTGACTCTGGGTTCAAACCTATCCCAACCCATTCACCCTTGCTAAATCTAATCTTAATCCTAATTCTATCCTAACCCACCTCCTAATGTTGTCACATTCCATTAAGGAATGATTAAGGACTTCACCCACTTGAGAAAGTCAAGGAATCTCAAGATTCCTTCCTTCAAGTCCACCTTCTCAACCTTGCCTTACACCCTTCCCATGCTTCTTTAAGGCTCTCATTAATGCCTCATTAATGTAGATTCCTTCAGCCCATGTCTCCACCATGCCTATTGAATGCCTTTGGAATTTATTTCCTCTTACACACCATTAATGAGTTTTTCAACTCCATTAATGCACCTTGTCCCCCCTCTCTCTCCTCGTTCTTCTATAAATAGAAGGTGTTTTTGAGCACAAATAAGCCCATAATTTTAGAATCAAGTGCATTGTTATACTGTTAGAATAAATCTAAATTCATATCATCTTTTAGATTTCATGTTTATACATTGCTACTTTATTGCTTTTTAGAGCTATAATGCATGCTTAATGGTCATTTAGTTTGTTTTAAACTCAAATCTTTCATGCTAAGTCATATATGGGTATGTGCAAGATCATGAGGGGCCAAACTATGCCCTTAAGTGGCAATGAAAAATCAGCAAAATAAAGGTTAGTCAACTTGACGTGAAAATTTGAACTAGCTATCAACCTAATATCAAAAAGTTGTAAGAATAGAATCTATAGGAAATTGAATTTAGTTTTCTAAACTACTAGGCCTTTTCTGAAAAAAATTAAATATGATTGGTGAAAAGTATAGATTTCAATGCAGCAGTACAAAAATTTCAGGAAAAAAATAAGAAGTAGGTGTATGTCTGACCACCTTAATCATAACCAAATGATAATATTTTTTTATAAGATTTTATATATAAGTAGTAGACTCATTCTCGGATGTGACGCATAGTTTTGTGTAATTTTATTCCAAAAAAATAATTAATTATGATTTTTTTTCTACAACATTTTCAAAAAAAAAACACTCTCGTGTCTGACCACCTTAACTCATTGAAAAATTTAAAAAATTCAAAAATGAAAATTTTTCCCTTATAGTAGATGAAGCATAGAATGTGACGCATTTTTCAGATTTCAAACATATTATACGGTTTGAAAGTTATAGTTGTTTTTCAATCAGTATATAAATCAGCAGTTTAGAGGTAAATCAATTAGAAAATAACTAATAATTACTTACCGAATTCAAAATTTGATAGCAATTGTATCGATAGAAAGCTGATAATCTCCTTAAGATACCCTTTTCGTTTCATCAAATTTGGATGAAAAAAAAGTCGTCAGCTACATGGTCGAAGTCTGGAACTCAGGGAAACAGGGGAAAAACACATTTTTGTGACATTTTTAGAGTTGACCATATAGGTTTGGTGTACAAAGCAATACCGAGCCTAATCGGGTACCCGATTTTGATATTTTTGGGTACCCGAAAATGATGGAAAATTTTTAATTTTTTTATTTTCCCTCCCCTTTCTCCCTCCTTCATACGATATATTATATATCAAAAATTATATATTAGATTATGTATTATATATATTAAATATTATATAATATCTATATATATAAAATATTATATAATATCTATATATATTAAATATTATATAATATATATTTT